>JARQOC010000006.1:348559055-349111099 GCA_033576535.1 Allobates femoralis | reverse complement strand
AAGAGGGTGCGTTGACCGTTTGTAGCCGTTTGAGCGTGCTCGTGCACGTGAAGTAGCGGGATGTATCCAGCCTGCCGTCGCGGCGTGTAAAGGTACCATTACTCACTCATCCACTCCCTGTACCGTAAAGGTACAACTTTTTATATTATGTGACTCATTTCAATTGCAACTAATGATAATTACATTTACTGTTTATGACTGGGTAAAATGTTATTATCATTAAAAGAAACTGTTGTGTTAAAAATGTGGTTCATCAGACGGTACTTATGTGGCACCCCAGAGTCTGGATACCACAATGTCATTATCTCCCTCGGGATGGGGGGGGGGTGCTAGTGTCATACCTGAGAGCAACAGAGGATATTCATGACTCACTGTAACCATGTCTTCACGTCGCAGGCGGTTTCTTCTCCTGTCACAGTTCTGCGCCTGCGGCTGTGGGGCTCGGTGGTCCAGATCAATAGTGGTTGGCTGAACAGATAAGGTTTAGTTATTCTTGTCGTGACGCCACCTGCGGGAATTCTGGTGATTTCATCGGCACTGCTTGGGCCTCCAGGGGATGTTTGGCAGCAAGATGGGACGCTCCCCACAGGACGAGCGGGAGTCCCCTGGGCCAGGAGCTGCACCAGATGTTGTACGGCAGCTTTGTTACTAGCATGCAGAGTTAAATAGTTCTGAAGAAGTACAGACACCAGTGTTCTCTGTAACGGGTCTTTTACTGTAACTGGTAGATGATACAGGGTATACAGGTAACGGGTAACGGACTGGGTGGACTCAGCAATGACCGGTGTTGTTTCAGAGCTCCGCGGTGTTCCTCCCTTCTAAACTTGTTCTAGATGGGTTGCCGATGTCGCCTTAGTCCGCCAAGTTCGGGTACAAGGGGGCTACTTCGATTTCCCTGCCGGTGTATACAGCCCGGTGTGAGGGGAGCCAGATTCCTTTCTGTGGGTACTTCGCTGGCAAGACGGCTCTGATTGCGGCTGCGGTGGGGTGCTCCTATAGAGCGGTCCCTCCACTCCTGGTTTGCTAAGCAGTGCTGAACAACTTGCTAGCTTCGGAACCAGTGATCCGGTTGTGGATGGGCGCGGGTGTATTTTGACCCGTTAGATGGTCGCCCAGGTTCCGGTTGTTGGGCACCGGGTAATGGCGCCAACCGGTAGGTGGTCTGCAGGGCTGCACGGAACTGTGCAGAGCCCTCTTCTCCTACGTTCCTCCTGACCACTTCTTTCTCTCTCCTTCCTCTCCTACATTCTCCTACACTCTACTCCTACACTCCGCCCACCAGGACCTTATTGGCCCTCTATTCTGATGGTGCATGTAGGGTATGGAGCTCTGATGTTAACCATATCATCACTGAGTCGGAGAATATTACATCTTCAGTCAGGGATGCAATACCCTCCTGTGACGCACTCGTTGCGGGGCGCCACATTCACACCAGGCAAACCCAAAGCACACAACACCTTTCGGCCTCCAGGCCGGAGTTAGTCAGTTCAGTTCCTAGGAGGACTGAGGAAGACAGCCTGTGGACTGGAGCAGTGCTAAGCTCATCCCAGGATAGCTACCGTGTTTCCCCGAAAGTAAGACCCTGTCTTACATTTTTTTGGGGGCCAAAAGTGGCCCCCGGTCTTACTTTCGGGGGGGGCCTTACATTGGGTGCCTCAGCAGTGTGGCCTACAGGCCCCCTACTGCTGGGACACTGAGGGAGCGGGTCGCACGTCACGTGCGCCCGCTCATTACATATGCACTGCATCCCCCTGTCAATCAGCGACAGGGGAGCCGTGCATTATACTGTATATATGGGCCCCCTATTGCTGGCACACTACCCCCCTGTTCTGAGGCCCCCACCGCTGCTGCTGCTGCAGAGATCTTACCCTCCAGGGTCTTCTTGCAGCAGCCAGCGCGTCCGTCCTCTGTCCTCGGCTGTCTTCCGGATCATGTGACCCGTCGCAGCGCATGACGTCATCGCGACTGCGACCGGCCGGTCACATGATCCGGAAGACAGCCGAGGACAGAGGACCGACGCGCTGGCTGCAGCAAGAACACCATGGAGGGTAAGATCTCTGCAGCAGCAGCAGCGGTGGGGGCCTCAGAACAGGGGGGTAGTGTGCCAGCAATAGGGGGCCCATATATACAGTATAATGCACTGCTCCCCCTGTCGCTGATTGACAGGGGGATGCAGTGCATATGTAATGAGCGGGCGCACGTGACGTGCGACCCGCTCCCGCTTTCCCCCCCCCTCCGCTAGGGGCCTTACATTGGCCCCCCGGTTGTAAGGCCTTATAATCGGGGGAGGCCTTACATTAGCAGGCCCCCCCTTTACCCCTAGGCGGCCTTACAATCGGGGGGGCCTTACTATCGGGGAAACACGGTAGACCTAGTTTGAGTGACCCATAGGCAAGGGTCTAAGGAAGTTGAGGAGAGCCTGGGGAGTGGAGTGGTGTCGAGCTCACCTCATTGGAGAAAGCGCCAAGAACCGGACACCGGAGTCCGAGGCTGTGCTTGGCCTTACATCCCAGTAACTAATACCCAAGGGTGGGTGATTCCAAGTCCCCTATCCACACCAAAGTGCCCAGAGGCAAAGCAGCATGAAGAGCCCAGGAGCAGTCACCAGAGAAATGGGGTTGGAGAAGCACTTGAGCTGCCTGTCATACGACACATTGCAGGAGAGCGAGAGGGCTGCAGCTCAGCTTAAGCAGCCGCAGGGACCCGCTAAGAAAGCACAGCAGGGCCTCAGAACTCGCCGGTTGAGGAGAACCCCAAGTTGCTCCCAGGTTGCCGGATTCCAGCAATATAATCTGTCCTTGTGCCAGTATCACTAGTAAAGGACTTGAGGAACCAACAAACCGTGAGTCTGTCAGTTACTTTGCACCCTCCATCCTACACCCTACACCCTTTTCAACAACCACTGCCCTGGGGATCCGATGCACATGTGGGGAGCCACTACATCCTAGCTGCTGGGTCTCGGCCCCTGTGACTCCCCAGACGCACCGCTGCCCGGTTCCGAGTACCCCACAGCCCTGGGGTACATCAGTTTTTGGTGTCACGAACAGGATACAGTAGCCCGGTACTACTTGGTACTGTGTGCTGTGAACTGTGTTAAACTGTGTGTTTTTGACTGTCGCCTTTGTTAAGATGTGAGGCGTGCGGGAAGACGAGGGGTGTATCATCGTGGGCGGCATCCTACAAAGAGCGCGAAAAGAAGCCCAACCTGTGCTCTGATGACATCCGGTGGGGATCAAAAACTCTGTCCCACCGGCGGAACTAAAGCTGATCATCCTCACGAAAGTGAAGGACCCGGATGGATAAGGTTCACTAGGGGGGAGGAAAATGTCAGAGCCGGGTAGAGAGGAGCCAGCACGAGGGGCGGGTCGCAGCCCAGCCTGCAGCTCTGGGTGCAGCACCTGTACCAGCCGAAGCCCCAGCCGCCGCAGTAGCAGCTGACTCACCGTGGCCGGGACTCCGGTTTAGACAGGCAGTAGCTCCTTCCTACTTGTCACGGGTGGACCGCGACTGCCGGTAGTGGGGCCCGGTTGAGTGCAGATCAAAAGGGTTGAAGACGTCTTGCGGGAACAGATTAAGGGGTTAATTTGTCGTGACGCCACCTATGAGTGTTTCGGTAAGTCTTACCGACGCTGCGGGGCCTCCGGGGGATGGATAGCAGCAAGATGTAACGCTCCCCACAGGCTGAGCGGTGATCCCCGGAGGCTGGAGCTGCTGGAGATGTTGTGCGGCAGCTGCGGTTACCTTGTGTGCAGACGGACGTAGTCATAAGGAAGCACGGACACTGTAAGTCTCTGTAACGGTTCTTTACTGTAACCAGCAAGCAGTACATGGCATACAGTTGTAGGTAGCAGACCGGGTGGACTCAGCAATGATAGGTGTCCCTCAGAGATCCGAGGTGTTCCTCCATTCTATCTAAGTAAGTTGCCGTTGTCGCCCAGGAATACCAGGTCGGGTACAGGGAGGCTGCTTGAGTGCCCTATCCAAAGTATACGTGATGGATGTTTTGGGGAGCCTTGGGTCCCTTGGTGGGTACACCGCTGGTTAGACGACTGGATTTGGCGGTGGTGGGGTGCTCCTGTAAAGCTGCTCCTCCACGCCTCTGGTTCGCATAGCAGAGCTGAACTGCTGCTAGCTTTGGTACCAGCAAACCGGCTGTATAAGGGCGCGGGGTGGTTTTGGACCCGCATGTTGATGCCCAAGTTCGGTTGGTAATGCACCGGGAATAATGGTGCTCAACCGTGGTAAAGGTGAGGAGATGGCCGGTAGAAGGTGGCCAGGGGGCTGCACCGACTGTGCAACCCCCTCTCCTAGGTTGCAGAGCTGGGATTCTGCAGAGGTCTTCTAACTTGCTGTTACTTCTCCAGACTCGAGGCTAGAACTCTCTAAGCTCGACTAAACTTCCACTACACACTACCCTTGCACTCCGTCCACCAGGACCTTGATTGGCCCTCTATGCTAAGTGAGGCATGCAGGGTATGGATCTCTGAGTTAACCACATAACCGCTGGGTCAGAGAATATTGCTGCTGCATTTATGGCTGCAATACCCTCCTGGGACGCACTCGTTGCGGGCGCCACACAGCCATAGCCTCAGTAATGCTGTTCCTGTTGCCATACACACCAGGAGTGACGTGGTTGCCGCAATACTCAGGGGAACCAAATACCCTGACAGGCTTAAGAGATAGACTGGACAGTTTCCATAGAGTGTACCACCTGACAGAAGATCAACAAATTAGTATGCTAATGGGGCAATTAACTGGTGCAGCCCAGCGGGAGGTAAAGTCCTGGATGGACATGGATAAAGACACTGTTGAACATCTAATGGCCAGACACAAAGTCGCCTTTGATACCCGTACTGCTACAAAGCTGAAAATAAGATTCTTTGGGTGTAAAGAGAGAGTGCAGGACAGCAAAGAGACTTTGCTTTAAACCTCCAAGAAGTGCTGAGGTCAATGAAACAAACAGACCCTAATGGTGTGCCAGAAGAGAACAAATTGCTCATTGAACAGTTTATTGAGGGGCTCCTATCCCCTGCCCACAGAGTCCAACTGCGTATGATGGCCATACAGAACCCTAATCTAGACTTTACACAATTTAAGAATAGGGCCATCTGGACACTGCAAGAAGAAACAGCCAGTGGCCAGACCAGAACCTGCACAACACCTGTCAATAATGAGTTGCCCACCGGGGCCAAGGGGTACTCGGAACTGGGCCCTCTCCATGTCGTCTGGGGAATTCGGGGTGTCACGGTGATGCACCCTCCACGGGTAGGGTTGTTCCCTAGGGCCTCCGTGTAGGTGGTGCGGATGAAAGGGAAGGAAATTGTCAATATTCCCGGGCAGCCTCCAGCTGCCAGCTCACCGTAGCTATCAGCCCTGTTCCGGGCGCGCAGTTAACAGTCACCCACAGTTCTGAGCTTCACCGGGTTCTACTGTCACTCTCAGTTTTTTTAAGTACAGCTCACGGTGTATTCATTAGTAGCTCATCAGAAGCACCCCCTTTCTGGTTCCTCTCGAGCCTCTGCTCTCGGTCCTGCTAACAGATTACGGTCCAGTAGTCACAGGCTTTTCGTGAGAGCCCTTCCGGGCCTCCTAGCCCTCGTCCGACGGCCTTCCCTTCGTCGTTCCGAGGGTTGGGTCCAGGACGTAAAGACTCCGCACCCCACCGGTATTCGTGGTTGGGGCTTGTAGCAAACCTGCCACTTCAACAGAGCTGGCACCCTAGTTTCTAGCCCAGTCCCTCGGTGTCCCTGCTGACTCGGACACACCAGGGACTCCTTCTTGCTTCCCTCAGTACGCAGACTGGGACCTGGGCTAGCCATACGGTGGCACAGGCCGCCGGGTCCGGGTTCTTCCCGTCTGGTGTCTCAGTTAACCAGGCTACCGGGTGTCTCTCCCTAAGTGTTCTTTCCTCCTCCCGACTCAAAAAGCTCCACTAACTTGGTGTTCCTTGGTTTTGTTCCTGTTCCTCCAGCCCTTACCAGGCTCCTTCTCTAGCTCTCTACCCTCCACTTGGTCCCTCCCACTATCTCTTGCCTGACATGAAGTAACTAGGACTAGATCGGGAGTTGTGTTGGGTGTTTGTGCGAAGTGACCAACTTACCAGTCCCAGCTGCTATACCACTTAGTGGCGACCAGTCCACTCCCCCTGAGCAAAGCTTAGTATGTCCTCGTGCAAGGACCCGGGTACGGGTGTCACACAAGCTCACATTTTCTTTATGTATTAAACATCAACATCATAACAAGTTACAAGTGTTCTGTTTCTTCACGTAATGGGAAGCGGGTGACTTTAACGTTACTTTAACAAAAACATCCCTAATTATTGCTATGGGGCAAGGGATATAAAAATAAATAAACTGCAAGAAAGACCAGTCTACAGTTCCGCAATTGTCTCTTCGCTTTCGTCGCTATCAACCTTTGGGAACCCACCACCAGAAAAACTCGTTGCAAGCCCTAGGCGCGGCAACAGGGACTAAACTGACCGATTCTTCGGCCGCACCGGTGAGTTTTTAAGCGTTGCGGTCTAAGTGCATTACCCTTTCACAGTTCACATACACAATTAGAAAGTTCACTATAAAATCTGCGGTAAAACCAACAGGGCGCACTCCGGGGTGCGCTAACTATGTACACATAAGTCCGGATCACACATGATCTCAAAGTTCGTTTCTTTTAACACAAGGGGAAAACACACTCACACAGGAAAGAATTAGGAAAACAAAGGAAAAATGCTGAAAATTCACTCACACTGATTGCGGTGCGCCCAAATTCAGGCCCGGTACGACTACCGGCTGGAGGGATCTGGTCCTGGAACGGAGGACCGGCTCCGAGAGCGGTGTGGGTGTTCACCCACGAGCCACCGAACCGAAGGCCTGAGTTTCTTCAAGAAGTCATGGCCGACACCCGGCACACCCAGAAAAAGGCCCATATAGGATCCCGAGGGCTCAGAGAGGAGACGCTCAGTTAGGCTGTGGTCACAGTACCATTTTTCACATGCATTTTTGGAGACCTGCGTTTTCAAAAACGCATGTAAAAAACGCACCCATAGGCCCCCATGTTAAAAAACGCATGCCCTAATAGCCAAAAAGCATGTGTGACTGTCCCATGCGTTTTTGGAGCATATCCAAAAACGCATGCGTTTTTTAATAAGGGGCCTTATGGAAAACGCATGCAAAAACGCATGTACAATTAGTGCCATTCAAAAACGCATGCGTTTCCCATAGGAGCCCATGTTAAAAAAACGTATGCGTTTCCGGAAACGCAAGCGTTTTTTAACATGGGCTCCTATGGGAAACGCATGCGTTTTTGAATGGCACTAAAAGGTACTAATTGTACATGCGTTTTTGCATGCGTTTCCCATAGGAACCCATGTTATAAAAACGCATGCGTTTTCTACAAAAACGCATGCGTTTTTCAAAACGCTCAAAAAAATACTACAAGCACTATTTTTATGTGCAGATTCAAAAACGCAGCCAAAAACGCAGGGAGCCATCAGAGACCTTAAAAAACTCATGCTGACATGAAAAACGCATGTAAAAAAGCATGCGTTTTTAAAAGGCACTAAAAAAACTGTGACCACAGCCTTAGGCGTTTTTGAATGGCACTAATTGTACATGCGTTTTTGCATGCGTTTTCCATAAGGCCCCTTATTAAAAAACGCATGCGTTTTTGGATATGCTCCAAAAACGCATGGGACAGTCACACATGCTTTTTGGCTATTAGGGCATGCGTTTTTTAACATGGGGGCCTATGGGTGCGTTTTTTACATGCGTTTTTGAAAACGCAGGTCTCCAAAAATGCATGTGAAAAATGGTACTGTGACCACAGCCTTAGAGAGGATTCGAGGAGCTGGCTTCAGGGTCTGCGCGCGGAGGTGCTGAGGAAGAAAGGAGGGAGCGCAGTGAGGGACTGGAGAGGAATGGCAGGCACACCACCGAGGGTCCTAAGTGAGTCATCACGATTTCCTGGTGACCACCCGGGCCAGCACGACCCGTAAGGCTGTTTCACCTGTTTGCCTGCACTGCAAACCTGCCAGTAAACCCATTCAGAGATAAAGACTGTGTTGTGTACTTCATTTGCCTGCGCCTGATGAGCTGCACCCTTGCTGCAGTGAAGAGGACAAGTGACTGTGCTGTGTGGTAAGCTGCCTCCTTGTGTAAAGACTGTACAAAAACTTTTACAATTGCCCCGGAGATCCTGCTCCACCTATGGGGAGCGTAACCATCTAGCTCCTCCATCATCACCCCGTAGGTCTGTCCCGCAGTGCCGGTAACCTTACTGGAGCCGTAGGTGAAGTCACAAAACACTATTACCATTAACTGTTCCCCTTTTCAGCGACCACCAGGGCCACGCAACCAGGCAACAGGCCCATCACATCCCCTGTGAACTATAATGCCTTGAACCGGATACCCCACGGCCCTGGGGTGGGTCAATTGCTGTCTTCTCCGCACCTCAAGGGTTCTAATCTGTCTCTACCGGGCTGTTCTCTCCCTAACGTGGGTGAGCGGGGTTGTATAGCTTCAGCCCACGGGAGTCAGCACCACACCGCCCCTGCACTCCCGACTACCACTCCTCCGTCAGTTGATGTTTCTCCTCCGGTCTCCTACTACTGAACTATCGTGTCTAACACTGTCCCGTCCCCCTTTTGTGGCCTGGGTCCTCCCTCAAAGTCCACACATTGTCCCAGGTGCCTGTCACTACATTTGTGTGTGTGCTGTGTTTTGGGCTCAACAATACCATCCCGACACCTGAAGAACAGGGGCACTACACTTCCTAACCGCAGAAATGCAGTACCACCAGTGGCGGTTTACCCGGAGGGACGCCACAACACTACCTTCCGAGGGAGATAAGGACATAGTGGCATCTGAACTCTGGGCTGCCACACATATTTAATGAGGCCCTCCTCCACATCTTCTTTAAAAGGGGCATCAGACTGGCTCCCAATTTTTGGCAGCCCTGCATAGGGTGGGTAAGGAATATGCAGTCCAGACTCACAGCTACTGAGCCTTGATCATAATCAAACAAGAGGAACATAGTTGCTTTAGCAAAATAGGGATTCTATTTATTAAGAACAATCCACATAGTTAGAAAAATTATGACAAGTAATGTTTCAAGGTAAAATTAAAGTGCACAGTGATGAGACAAACGATAACATGCAAAGAGTTGCCTCCACAGCACTTTGGGACTCAGTTGACAGATGGTTATGTAGGTTTTACAGAGATGTATACATATACAGTTTACAAGGGTTTTTACAGTTTAATATCATACATGTTATCATACATATTGTATATATGTTGCTTGGATAACAGGTTTTTACTTAGTCTATAGGTTATGCAACCAACATCTCAGGTGGCCACTTTTTAAGGCCTTGATGATGTGGAAGACAGGGTGGTTGTGGTGGTGGCAAACTGACTGGAAGAATTATCTGCTATCCAACCAACAGCCTTTTGACACTCGTCTGGGTTTAATAGTTTCCTGAAAAAGAATATACACACTGCAGTCTGCTATATACCCTGCCTGTATACAGGTACATTAATCCTGAAAGGAATATACACTGCAGTCTGATATTTATGTGGCGCCCCTGCGACCAGGAGGCCACATAGGGAACTGCAGCCAGGCAGGAAGATAGACAGTTTGTGCACCAAACACCCTCACAGCAGAACAAACCCACAGGAGCACAGCACCCAACCCGGAACCCGGGACTCTAGGCGGGCAAGGGGTGGTAGGTTTAGAGAGCAAGTGGGTGGGGAATGTAGGTCAGGTGACAGAGAGTACAAATAGAGGAAAAAAGGAGGAAGGAGTTAGTAGGCCAGAGTGAGCCGAGAGGTAAAGAGCAGACAGAAAGTGACACATCCCGGTGGGATTGGGGTCCCTGGAGACGCAGAATCCACAGAGACAAGATCCATGGAGAGAAAGTTTGTCCATAGGGGATTGTGAGGGCAGAGACCGGACCGGTATCACCGGGTCCGAGGAACACGGCAGCACCAACCAACCACCGGCGGAGTAGTTTTCCCTGATTGTAACTGGAAATCACACGGGTTAGAAGGAGCATGGTAAGCCTTGGGAAACAGGGTTACTGCAGGCTAGGCTAATACTAGAGTGTCGGCTCTGAGGGTGACTGAAGTCATACATCAGCTCCCCAGACAAACCGGCGGGGAACACAGATTCCAAGTCTGTGTTCACACTACAGGGTTAGAGGCACAGTAGCAACCAGGAGGACCCGGCTTGCCGCCCACACACACAGGAGGAAGCTACATACAAGAGGCCGAGCTGCCGCCATACAACCCGCAGAAAAAGAGAGAGAGGGAGAGAACAGCCTGAAAGGACATATAGAAGGAGTGAGGGTTCTCAGAGCGACAGCCTGGCTGCAGAGGGTTAAGTGTTACCGGAGTTAACTGTGTAAAGCTGTTAAGAACTGAACTGTACCGAGCGTGTGAGTTGGAAGAACTTGAGAGTAAATCCGGTGAACCCTGCTTCAGTTTCTGTGTCTGATTCCAGGTATTCTGAACTGTGCATTACCCCTTTAAGGGTATGTACCCACAGGAAGGTTTTGCTGCGTTTGAGATCAGGTTTTGCCTTGGTTTTATGTAAATCTATGCTAATCTAATCCTGAGTTATTGGTTTCCATCAAAACCTATGTGTGCAGGGAAAAGCTTTCACACACACTGTTTTTTTTTCTCTACAGAAAATGGAAATACCACAGGTGTTTCCACTTTAGCAAAAGTGCAGCAAAGAATTGACATGCTCATTCTTTCTAAAACACAGCAAAACCTGAGGTGTTTCCACTTTCTTCACCAAACAAAAACCAATGTGTTGGGACAGCTAATCCTAGAATAATAGGTTTTGCTGGAAAACAAAAAATGCAGCAAATCCTGTGGTGTTTACACTGTCTCCAGAGAACAAAAACCAATGTGTGTGAAAGCTTTTCCCTAATAACATTGGTTTTGCTGGAAACCAAACACTCAGGATTAGATTAGCATAGATTTACATAAAACCAATGCAAAACCTGATCTCAAACGCAGCAAAACCTTCCTGTGGGCACATACCCTTACCCTGCCAGGAGCAGCCCAACCCCCGGATGGCTCATCCATCCAGCTGCAGCCCATCCATCCCTCCATCCTCCTGGCAGAGCTGCTCTGCAACGGTGGTCCCTTTACTGACCACAACCCATGGGTGGCGTCACGACAACAATATCCCTGTAAATAAATCTTTTACTTGCGGAACCCAGGACATGGTCCAGACCAAGACCACCGTGATATCCCCAGCAGTACCCCGGTCCGGTACCGAGTACCCCGTCCCAGTGGGTTCCACATTTACCCTGCCTGTATACAGGTACATTAATCCTGAAAAGGAATATACACCACAGTCTGCTATATACCCTGCCTGTATACAGCTACATTAATCCTCAAAAGGAATATACACTGCGGTCTGCTATATACCCTGCCTGCATACAGCTACATTAATCCTGAAAAAGAATATACACCGCAGTCTGCTATTTACCCTGCCTGTATACAGCTACATTAATCCTGAAAAGGAATATACACCGAAGTGTGCTATATACCCCTCCTGCCTGTATACAGTTAAATTAATCCTTACAATTGTCTCGCCCCTAGCGGTGATCGTGGGGTACTCGGAACCAGGCCCTCTCGTTGTTGTCTGAGGCTGTGGGATGTCACAGTAGCGTGACTCATGTCCGTGATCCCCTTGTCGGGCGAGCAGCTAAAAAGGGGAATTGGAAAAATGAATAAAAATAAAATAAAACTAAAATAAGAGTGTCATGAAGCCACCCGCAGAAAGCGGCCGGTATAGCCGCTGCTGCACTCGGGACCTCTGGTGATGATAGGAGCAGCAACAAGGATGGTTCAGCTCCCCACGGAAGAGCAGATCCCCAGGGCAACCGTATAGTCTATGGATATGCAGGACTGGTTGGGGGTGCAGGGATCAGTGTAGGGAAGAACTGACAGACACAAGGGAAACAGTCTCCTTTACTGAAGTCAGAAGTAGGTTCATCCAGAGCACAGTTCACAAGTGGTGTTGGGGCTTTCCACACCTGGCAAGTTCTGAGGCCTCCCTGCTGCACTGTTCACTGTGGGCCCTGGCTGCTTGAAGTTTTGTTGTGACCCTCTCTTGTCTGTCCTGGCCAAGTGACAGGTGGCTTGAGCCCTTTCTGTGCTACTCTCCTTCACTGAGTCTACTGAGCTCTTTGGTGCGGCTGTGTCTCCTGACCTTTCCGGTGGGCGAGCAACTTGCAATCACCCACCCTCGGTGTTGGTTGCTGTGCATAAAGTCCCTGACGACCTTGGACACCGGTGTCCATACTACGCCAGGTGCTGAGGCAAGCTGGCACCGCTCCACTCCTCACACCTTTTCTCCACTTACCTCAGACCCTCACTATGGGTCACTCACACTGGCTAGTCAGTTTCCTCAAACAGGCCTAGCACGGCACCAGACCGTAGGATGTCTTCTACAGTCCTCCTCAGAACTGAACTGCCTGACCCCACCCACAGACCAGAATTTATAGGGGACCTGCCCTGAACTCGGGTGTAGAGCACCCCTTCTGGCCTGGAGTTGGGAAGGTGTTTGCTTGTATGTGTGTTCTACCCGAGGTGGATGCCTTCCCTTGCTTCCAAGCTTAATATTGTGGCAACTGGACCCTGGGGCGTCACACAAGGACTATTGTTTTGATGGATAGATATTAGAAGCCTGTGTGGCGCCCATGCGGACCGGTGGCCACAGTATGGTACTGCAGCTGGGACAGGTAAGTTAAGCACCCCACACCAACATCCAACACATCCCCAATCCCTAGACTTAGTACATCATGTCAGGCAGGGGATAATGGGGGGAGCTGAGTGGTGGGTGGAGTGTAGCGAAGGAAACCCGGGAAAAGGGTTGGAGGAACTAGAATAAAACCCGGGAACACAATGTTAGGGGTGCTCATGGAGTTCTGGTTGAGGTTTCTGGCGAGAGTGAGAGGGTGAGGAATGATACCCCTAAGCAGAGACACCCATGCAGCCCAGGCACTGACACACTTGCCAGGAAGAACACAGACTCACTCTATGGCCAGTTCGGGTCCAGGGCTACTGACCGGAGACAGAAGCAGAACGGGTCTAAGGTGGACCTAGGAGTTAGGTACATCAAAGGACCGGGTCGACACCAGGGGGCAAGCCCTGTAGATGTGGTCGGGGAAGCTTCAAGCCCCTAACCACAAATTAACCGGCTGGGTGCGGGGTCTTCATGTCCCGTACCGCACCCCCGCCACAACGAAGGAGAGGCAGTCACAAAGGGCTAGGAGTCCCAAGCGGGACATCCACTGAAAAGTCTGCGATTGCTGCCCCGGAGTATATGCGCGGGATTGAAGAGGCCTGAAGGGTACAAGAGAGAGGGTGCCTCTAGTAAGCCGGCCCAGCTGCAGACCGGCAACCGGGACCGAAAGTACACTACTGAACTGTGAACTGTACTGACTAAAAATCAGAACGTTGCAGTGAGTAAAGTACTGGTCAAACTCAGGAGTCTGTGTGAGGTATTTATTCTTGTAATTAGCCAGGGCTCGCCTGCATCTGCGGATCCGCCAACTGCATGTGCTGCCCACCCAGAGACAGCCTGCAGGAAAGAAGACGACAGCGTCCGGACGGAGCTCCAGAGATGCCAGTAAGTAACACCACGGAACCTTCACACACACGGTATCATCGCACATACACTATATATTGGCCCAGTGGATAACCAGCCCTGCTCGTGGAAGGTATGACACCTCGCTGCTCATTGCCATCATCCCTGGGACTGTGACAAGCAGCGGTGGCTCACATTGGCCAAAAAAACACGGGTGGCATTACATCAATGACAAACTCTTTCCCTTTTTATTTTTCCCCTTTTTATTGATGTCACTCAGGGCCACGTAACGGGTCGCGGCCACTACCATGACGTTCCCAGGCAATAGAAACAGAAGGGGACCGGTCCCGATTACCCCATGGTCCTAGCGGGTGACTCAACTTGGTGTCACGAACAGGATCACCGATCCGGTAGAACCCGGTCTCATGTGCCTAAGACTTTTGTTTTGTTGTTTGTTGAACTGTGCTTATTGGGCTTCAAAAAAGACTAACTCCATGTGCTGGCAGAGGAGAGTGACCAGGTCCCTTGCCGTGGGCCAGGCCAGCACAGAGCGGGAAACCTTGTCCACACCCCTACCATTTACCACCAGATGGGAGGGCGGTCCTAAAGACTTTGTAACCCGGCTCGAGGGAGCGGCAGCCAAAGAAGAGAGCTACCGGCGACTCCCACAAAGGTGCAGAGACAATCCAGAAAACCTGCCAAGAGAGTCGCAAGAGGGAAAAGGACCAGAAGGATCCCACCCCAGTAATGGTGGAACGAGAACCCAATGAGAGCAACCCACTTGATCCCCCGGCAAACAGCTGGCTGCGGGGGGTGGACCCAGACTTGCTGGCTGAGGAGGTGGAGGAGCTGGGTCGTCAGCTGGGGAGAGCCCACCTCACGGTCATGGGACAGTGGTGGCACCGACTACAACCAATGGCAGCAGTCCGTCGGGCTGCATCACACCTGGTGTCCCCCAACCTGGCGATCGAGGACGAGGAGGAAGAGCTTGACCCAGGTAGGCCCATGGACTCTTTTGTAAAGGGTCAGTCTTTTATTCCGGTGGACTCTCCTGGTCCACTAAGCCTGGAGGCAGCCTGCCCTGTTATGAAGCGATAACTCAGGAGTAACATTCAGATTCCATAAAAGTTGTTGGTAACTGTACTGACCGCATCCCTGACTACACACTGCAACTAGAAGTAGCCGTAGGATGTAACTAACCAGACCTAGAAACCTCTGCACAGACGGAGAACTAACTGCTCCTAAAGATGGATGTAGGAAAAGGTATCTTGCCTCAGAGCAGAACCCCAAAAGAATAGCAAGCCCCCACAGATATTAACTGGGAAACAAGAGAAAGAAAAACAAACACAGGCAGAGTAAAAGATTTAGCAAAAGAGGCCAAACTAGCTATATAGGAAGGACAGGAGAGAATACTATTGCGGTCAGTATAAAACACTATCAAAAAACCACCAACAGCAGATAGAACAAAAATTACCCTGAGCCACTAAGGCTCGGTGCCCTCTATATCTGCAGACTTCTATAAATCAAATGCCTGCAGAACTGGAAATAACATAATAGTGAATGGTAAAATTCCTAGGAAGAAAACTTCCTGAGAGCAGATAAACAAATATACAGACTAAATTGCAAACCCACAATCAGAATAAGACAAAGCATAAGCAGAACCTTAAGCACACAAAAGTGTGCCACAAAATATAAAAAAAACATCCACTTAGCTTGCAAAGAATTCCACAGAGCAGAAGAAACCAGAGAGATGTGAACTCCTCCAGGAACCAAAGACAACTGGCAAGGATTGATCCACTTCAAACCATTATATGCTCCAAGAACCAGATTGCCAATCATCACCATCACCTGTGAACCCCACACAGTCAGCTGCATTACCAGCAACAACAACTGGAGGGAGCTCCAATGAATTCACAACACTGCTCCTGTCCTGCCTGGAGGGGTCCTTGGACTCCATGCAGGGGTTGGCTGAGCCTCTAATCCCTGTATCATCAGCCCCAGAGACTCCTCCAGAAGAGCTGCGGTGCTGGGTGGAGAACCCCGGGGAGGAACTAATGGGATTCCCTGGGGAGGTGGTAGCTGGTCGGGAACAGGTGGAGGTTGTCACCCGGCGGGAGTTCTTCCGCCGGTGGGTTGCTCGGTGGGATGCTCAGGCGGCGGAGGCACGGGCCCAACATCAGGCCACCGTTGAGCGTACCATCCTGGCCAAAGCTGAGGCCCGGGCAGCCCCGGCCACCTGTCAGGCTCCCCGGCAGGAGGGTGTGGTGGTAGCCTTCCAGTACGGGGATGGATGGGGATTCATCCAAGAGCCCGGGTCCCCCAGAAACTTGTTAGTGTCTTGGACAGACGTGGAGTCCCACCTCTCGGTCGTTTATCCGGAGAGGGCAACATTTCGACTTGTGTTGGTCTTTGTCAAGCAACAAAGACCAACACAGGTCGAAACGTTGCACCACTGAGGGCTCCAATAAAGGGTGTCCCTTTTAATTAAGTTTTTGGATGTGCTGCCTGATTGTTTCTTTCTAGATAGATAAATAGATAGGCTAGACAAAAGCCACTGGTGGCTGAAACGTCGCAGGTCGCCCTGTAGGCCGGATTAAAGGCAATTGATGATCTGATTTGGAGTGCTGCTGTCGATTTTCGTGTGATATATTCAGCAAGGATTGGATTGCTTGACAGATCTGCACCCAGTTTTGGTGCTGCTCAAAGTTTTTCTATTAATAGATAGATAGATAGATAGATAGATAGATAGATAGATAGATCATCGTGGTGAGGTTGATGAGCAAACAGATATTGGCCAATATATGTACCAAAAACACCAGAAAATAAAAAAATAAGAATATTGAGTTTTTTTAAAAAAAAGTAAGTTTTTAAAAAAAATGTTCCTCATGTATAAACCGCTTATTAACATGTGTGCATTTTTGGTGGTAGCTGAGTGCTGCAGTGAATTTTTTCTGGTTGTTTGTTCCAGCGTCGCAGGTTGCACCAGTTCACACTATATCTTGAGTGCTGTGCAGTTTTTTTCTGTTTTATGTCTAATATGTGCAGTTGCAGGCTCTATAGCTACACTTAGCACCCTCATCGCCCCCAGGTGGTCTGAGGTTGAGATCGTGTCCACCCACTTAGAAGTGGGATAGGGAGGACAAGGAGGACAGGGATGTTAGCGTAGGACTCATCAGAACGGGGGTCACCATGGCGAGGTTGATGAGCAAACAGATATTGGCCAATATATGTACCAAGAACCCCAGAAAATGAAAAAATAAGAATATTGAGTTTTTTGAAAAAAACGTAAGTTTTAAAATTTTTTCCTTATGTATAAACCGCTTATTACCATGTGTGCATTTTTAGTAGTAGCTGAGTGCTGCAGTGAATTTTTTCTGATAGATAGATAGATAGATAGATAGATAGATAGATAGATATCTAATATATAAAGCTGAATAGTAGCACTCAGCTACTACCAATGTGCAAACATGCTAACAAGCGGTATATATTTGAGGAAAAAAATTAAAAACTTACATTTTTTTCAAAAAACTCAAAAATCTTATTTTTTTATTTTCTTGGGGTTCTTGGTACGCACATTGGCCAATGTCCGTTTGCTCATCAGCCGCAACAAGGCGACCCCGGGTCGTAAGTTTTTAAATTTAAAACGTAAGTTTTTAAATTTTTCCTCAAATATATACCGCTTGTTAGCATGTTTGCACATTGGTAGTAGCCGAGTGCTGCAGAGAATTTTTTTCTAGTTATTTGACCCAGTGTCCCTGCTGGCACCAGTTTGCTAGATACCCTGACTGCCTGTGTACAGCTAAATTAATCCTAAAAGGACTGTTGCTTTGATGGAAATAGATATTAGAAGCCTGTACACCAGTCCCAGATATGCTGACTGGTACACAGCCTCTTGTGCTACACCGAAGTATGCTATATACCCTGCCTGCTTGCTTGAATACAGCTAGATTAGTCCTCAAAAGGACTGTTGCTTTCATGGAAATAGATATTAGAAGCCAGTACACCAGCCCTAGATGTGCTGACTGGTATACAGCCACTTGTGGTACACCGTAGTGTGCTATATACCCTGCCTGTCTGTACACAGCTAAATTAATCCTTAGAAGGACTGTTGTTTTGATGTAGATAGATATTAGAAGCCTGTATAGCAGCCCCAGACGTGCTGACTGGTATACAGCCACTTGTGGTACACCGAAGTATGCTATATACCTTGCTTGCCTGCCTGAATACAGCTAGATTAGTCCTCAAAAGGACTGTTGTTTTCATGAATTTCGTATCCCAGCACCTACACTACCTAAAAGACCCAAAATCTGTCCCTCACTCAGCAGCACCTCTCCCTATACTAGCTGACAATGTGGAGCAGTGACGAGCACAGCGCGGTCAGGTCTTATGTAGACCTGATGCATATGAAAGACTAAAATCGTATGATATATTGAAAACAAAAGAACAAAGAGCCCAATATGAGAAACATAGGATAAAATTGGGGAAAGGTGGTATGAAAAATATAATAAATAAGAGTTTGAGGGAAGAGAGTGAGCAAATTCTAAAGTTAAATATGTGGCACCCTGGCACCTGTTGGGCACCACAGAAATCCTTATAGCACAAATGGAGTGAGTAACAGCACAGCAAAACCCACAAACACAACAACACTTAGAACACCTGGTTTCACCCCGAGCCTCTAGGGGGAGCTCCACTGGTGACTTTTAACCAGTTACCCCTATAAATAGAGTCTTGAAGGGAGAAACTTCAGAGTGTGGTAGACGCTACAAGAGCTGCCAGCCTGTGTGAAACCTCCACCCTATGAGGAACACACTAGGCCCAACCAGCCTGTTAGCAAGTGGAGGTCCCTGCAATTGGGACAAGAGGAAGAAGGAGATCACCTCTCAGGAACACAGAGTTATTCCGACTCTCTCCTTAACAACCGGTTACTGGAACCGAAGCTGTGAGAGCCACCAAGCCATCACAGAGAACCAGCATACTGCACAGGGAGTCTAGCCCCTGTTCACCTGTCGCACCTACCAACGAGGGCCCAGGGAAGAAGGTAGAATTATCATCACCCTTTTACAGTGCCCTCAGTGCTGACAACCAGGTGAAATCCGTTCTATTGAACATACTGCCCGGTCCGGAGGGATTCCACATCCACCCGACCTTAGCACCAGAACTAGAGAAAGGAAGCCTAACACTGCTTGCTGTGAACCTCCAGAAGTGCCAACTTCACTATCCCTGTCCGAGTGTACCTGACTACCAACCAGTAAAGGTACCTAAAAGAGACTTTGTGTGGTTGTACATTATTCCTGGATTCAGCGCGCAGCATCCCGCAGCTGCCTCACAACATCTTGCGCAGCTCCTGGCTCCGGGGATTCCCGCTCATCCTGTGGGGAGCATTCCATCTCGCTGTATAACATCCCCCGGAGACCCGAACAGCGCTGGTAAAGTTACCAGAACACCCGCAGGTGGCGTCACGAAGACAAATCACCCCTACTGTTCCGCCATTCCCCTATTGATCTGGACCACCGGGCCTACACCACCGCAGGCGTGGTTCCGTGACTGGAGGAGAAACAACGCCCGCTACGTGTACCCCCCGGCTACGGTGAGTCAAATACACATGAATCACGAGAAGGGACTTCACACATACATACAGAAATTATAGTGATAAATGATGAAAAGAAAAAAGAAAAAGATAAAAACACGAAAAATTTAGAAAATATAAAACCCACTAAGGAGACCATTTCCCATGTAGATTCCAGTTTGAGAAACACATTGGCAGGGATAGATTTAACATTGATCACCATTCACAATAGTACTAGCACACAAACTGAATCACCTCAAGATAATCACAAAGGAATAGAATTGTCACATATGGATTCACAAATAGAAATTATGAATATTAATAAAGAGGTATTAGTAGAAGGGTCTACAATAGAACATATCAAGGATTTTTCTGACAGTATGGGTCCAACACCCATAATTGATATAATTGATATAAGAGATGAGATGAATATAAACAGCACTCTGGAACTTTTTCCTTTGTTAGATGAGACAGCTACGGTTAGTACTCTTGATAACAGGGGGGACCTGAATCATACAGATGAATTAACCGTAATAACAGATAAGGAAAAACATACGGGATTGAGGGACACTAAAATTACCCAGTTTTTTCTATTAATTCCGGGACGGCACCCAAAAAGAAAAAGATCAGAAGAGGTGGAAGAGGTAGTGGAACAACAAGGAGAAGGAGGAATATTATTAGTGAAGAAACTCACACAGAAGAAGATGAAAGCAGTTCCTGTTTAATATCAAATAAAAACATAGATAGGACAAGTGAAGATAAAAGAATGGGAATTTTCAACCTGTCTAAACATAATCTTACACAGGATGAGAAATCCCTCCTTGGTAGGGGACTTTTTGCCCCACATCTAAACTGGATACTTTCTCATTATATTTAGATCTAAATGATTTTTTTCAAAAACTAACAATCCATAGACATTTTATAATAGAAGAAAGAAATAGAATTACCCAAGGAAGCGTGGAAAGCGCCGAGAATATAAATGGAGGGGGATGTTTTAAACATGTCAATATTAAAAACAGAAATGACAAATTTTACCCCGTCCATCATAAAGGTAACCATATAGAGACTTTTCAACAATTAGTCTTAAAGGAGTTGAGATCTATCATACAACCCAAGACAGTTGATAATTTGAAAAGAGGAGAGAGGGGGCCATTGGAACTTTGAGAGAAGACAATGATTTAGTAATAAAAAATGCGGATAAAGGGGGGGGGGGATAGTCCTTATGGATAAATCCTGGTATATTGAGGAGGGTAGGAAATTGCTGGATGATATGGAATTTTATGAAAAATTAGAACAAGACCCCAGTATAGAGATATTTGTAGAGTACAAGTATATGATCAAGGAAGCATATGACAAAGGGATCTTAAATAAAGAGAGAGGGTTCCTAGACATAGCGCAATATAGAGTACCTATAATGTATCTTCTTCCCAAAATACATAAGGATCCGATATGTCCCCCGAGTCGTCCAATAGTTTTCAGGGTCCAATTCTATAACGTGCAACCTTTCCCACTATGTTGACTTATTTTTACAGGGATATGTCATGGAGCTGGATTCCTACTTGAAGGATTCATCTCAACTGATTAGAGAATTGAGGTCCCTACCCAAAATGTTAGGATGTGTTTTGGTTACACTAGATGTAACGGTATTATATAACAACATTAAACATGAACAGGGAATAAATGCAATACAGCAGACACTCAATAATGATGATAGTTTACCAGCAGTTCAAAAAGAATTTATTTTAAAGGCCACCATCAAATTTATACTAGAGAACAACATATTCACGTTCAATGAGGAAACTTACAAACAAAGGAAGGGCTGTGCGATGGGGACGTGATTCGCACCCAGTTATGCCAACATATTCATGGGTGCAGTAGAGTTCATCCTCATCGCACAGCCTCCTTCGGGCTCAACATCTGAACAGTCCTTGACCAGAGGGTTTGTTTTCTATAGACGTTATATTGATGACTTATTTATTATTTGGAGGGGAACAATTCCTGAGGCACAGGCCTTCACTGAGAAGCTTAATGACAACCAGTGGGGTCTTGCCTTTACAGCAACTTATTCTCGCACGGCAATCCAATATTTAGACCTTATGGTTAAATTTGATGATGAAGGGAGCTGTACACGTCCACTCATTTCAAAGCAGTGGATGTGAACAGCTACCTCCAATTTAATAGTGGTCATCTCCCTGCCTGGTTGAAAAACATACCTTATGGGCAATACTGGCGGATTCGCAAGAATTGCTCTGGAGATATTGACTTTGTCTCAGAGTCGTCCATTCTGAGACAGAGGTTTAAAGAAAAGGGTTATCCTAAAAGAATTCTTAAAGATGCTTATGTCAAAACAAAGTCACTTTCACTAGAAGGTTGTTTGAGAAAAATGGCAGAAAAGGGAGATGTATCAGCTTGGAATGGGGATAGGAGTAGGTGGAGTTTTGTAACAACTTATTGTCAATTACAAAAAGTGATACGCTCCCTTTTGGGGAAATATTGGTTTGTTTTGAAAGGGGATCCCCTGTTAGGGATGAGCATCCCAGAAAAACCAACCATAATATTCAGGAAAAATAAGAATTTGAAAAACCTAGTAGCCCCCAGTAACATTAAGAAAAGGGATGAGATGTTAAAAACTATGGTTGAATTACCCGCTGAGAAATGGGGGTGCTATTCATGCAAAGTTGGGAAATGTATGTGTTGTGATATAATACAGGATGGAACCAAACATTTTATGTCTAATACAACCAAAGAGACATTTGAGATAAGACAAAGAGTAACCTGTCAATCCTCCTATATAGTCTATTTATTGGAATGCCCTTGCGGGTTACAGTATGTGGGTAGAACGATACAGGCTGCACACAATCGTCTAAACAAACATAGACAGAATATAAGATCTGGTTTTCAACAACACAGTGTCTCACGACACTATGACAGATACCATCAGAGAGATCCCACTAAGATGAGTCTCATTTTAATTTACCAAGTACGGGAGGGTGGACAGGATAGATTGAGTAAATTGATCAAGAAGAAGAATTACTGGATATTCAGATTGGGGACACTACACCCAGAGGGTCTCAACCTGATAATAGAAAAAGTGTCCAGGAATTGATTTGCCCCCTAGTTTGTCTGAGATCTTTCTTTAATCCTGGTCTCTTGCTTCATTTTTATTTATATATATATATAAGACGGTGTGTGACCGTTGAAACATGTTGTGGGGAAGGAGGTTTTGCCAATAAAGGATTTTCAACTGGACCGGAGTCCGCGCTGTGATTTGAGCGCCCACGAGAGACCGTGCTGTATATTATTCAATCTTATATAGACCTGATGACGCTGTGCAGTCAGCCAATCACTGTAATGCCCAACCAACATGACAGTGGCATTACTGTGTGTGGCAGCCAATCCCTGCATGTGGGCTGGCTCTGTAAAGAGCACTAACATGCAGGGAGGTGGAGCCGAGCATGAGCCCAAGCATCTCGCTTATACTCAGGGCTCACCTAGCATCGCAAGTACTGTGATGCTCCGGCGAGCACCGAGTATCGGCGAACATGCTTGGTCATCCCTAGTCAAAACCCCTGCAAAATGGGACATCAGCACCGAAGGAGCCACTGAACGTAGTGGCAAATGGCATGGTTACCCAGCCTGTGGCTGGGATTACACATCAACATGTGTTGCATGACAGTAGTTCTCTGACGAGTCACACAACCAAAAACATTGATACAACTTGTCTGCGAATTGCTGTTGCATGCCTATTTTAGAACTTTGATTTTGCTGTAAGTAAAACAGCCATAACAAAGCACCCACTGACCTTGTGGAGACCAGTGGAGGATAACACTGCGGGCACCAGTTAAAGCACTCAAACACAGTGAAACCCAAGGTGCATTGCTCCCTGGGCTAGGTCCTTCCCTGGTGGGATAACTGGCTGGTGTCCATGTTGTAGACTCTTTACCGAGGCTCCATGGACTTCATCTGCATAAGTAAAACAGCCAGCAGAAAGTTGTATGCAAGTTGTATGTCATGTGCGACGTGCATTCAAGTCTATGGCAAGTGTGTCACATGCTACTTCTGACCAGTGACAGAAAATCCAACACATTTTAAAACATATGTGGCAATTAGTGATGGGCGAATCCTAAATTACTCGGAATCGCTTGACTCTAGCGAGTCCGAGCACAGGACTCGCTACTCGTTGCGAGTCTAGCGAGTCCAATGTTAATGAATGGGGAAGCGAGTAATAGCGAGTAGTGTGAGATTTACAAATCGCAGATGTTTCTCGGAAGCTTCAGCCTGAAGCAATCCTAGTTTTGTCATTTATTTGCATTGCTCGTTTACTTTGCAACTGTAATCGCTGGGAAACTCGCACAGATAAGAGTCTTGTCTTCTCTGTGTGCTGGCTGCCAGCTCCAGGGTCCTAGAGCCTGCCTGCTGCCTGATGTAGCAGTGCTGAGATTGTTCTCAGTCTGCTCATTCCCTGTGCATATACATCTATATCTATGCACAGGGATGAGCAGAGAGGACATCGCGTTTTGGACTGCGTCGGACGGAAGAGGATTTTTTTAATTAAAGATGGAGTCTCTAATGGCTTTTTTTTTAATTTCTAATAAAAAAATTTCTCTGTGTTGTGTTTTTTTTAAAACAATTTAATAGAAATTCATGGCGGTCATGTCTAATATTGGCGTGACCGCCATAAATTTCGGGCTTAGGGCTAGCTGATAATACAAAGCTGGCCCTAACCTCTATTACCCAGCGTGCCACCGCCACCAGGGCCGCTGGAAGAGCGGGGTTCAGCGCCAGAGGATGGCGCTTCAATGAACGCGCCATCTTCTGGGGCGGGTGCGGGCTGCAATTTGCAGCGGGGGGTGCCCAGAAAGCTTGGGCATCCCTGCGCTGCGGATTCCAGCCCCCAGTTGCTTAGCTGTACCTGGCTAGACATAGAAATTGCGCGGAGCCCCACGCATTTTTTTGACTCCGACTCCGAGACGACTCCGACTCCGAGACGACTCCGACTCCGAGACGACTCCGACTCGACTCCGAGACGACTCCGACTCCGAGACGACTCCGACTCCGAGACGACTCCGACTCCGACTCGACTCCGACTCCGAGACGACTCCGACTCCGAGACGACTCCGACTCCGAGACGACTCCGACTCCGAGACGACTCCGACTCCGACTCGACTCCGACTCCGAGACGACTCCGACTCCGAGACGACTCCGACTCCGAGACGACTCTGACTCGACTCCGACTCCGACTCCGACTCCGAGACGACTCCGACTCCGAGACGACTCCGACTCCGAGACGACTCCGACTCCGAGACGACTCCGACTCCGACTCGACTCCGACTCCGACTCCGAGACGACTCCGACTCCGAGACGACTCCGACTCCGAGACGACTCCGACTCCGAGACGACTCCGACTCCGACTCCGACTCAACTCCGACTCCGACTCCGAGACGACTCTGACTCCGAGACGACTCCGACTCCGAGGCGACTCCGACTCCGAGACGACTCCGACTCCGAGACGACTCCGACTCCGAGGCGACTACGACTCCGAGGCGACTCCGACTCTGAGGCGACTCCGACTCTGAGACTCCGACTCTGAGGAGACTCCGACTCCGAGACGACTCCGACTCCGAGACGACTGCGACTCCGAGGCGACTCCGACTCTGAGGCGACTCCGACTCTGAGGCGACTCCGACTCTGTGACTCCGACTCTGAGACTCTGACTCTGACTCTGAGACTCTGACTCTGAAATTCATTAAATAATAAAAAAAATGCGTGGGGCTCCGCGCAATTTCTATGTCTAGCCAGGTACAGCTAAGCAGCTGGGGGCTTGAATCCGCAGCGCAGGGATGCCCAAGCTTTCTGGGCACCCCCCGCTGCAAATTGCAGCCCACAGCCGCCCCAGAAGATGGCGCGTTCATTGAAGCGCCATCCTCTGGCGCTGAACCCCGCTCTTCCAGCGGCCCTGGTGGCAGTGGCACGCTGGGTAATACAAGCTGGTATTAAGCCCGAGATTCTTAATGTCAGGCCACGTTTGACCCAGCCACTAAGAATCTCCAATAAAGGGTTAAAAAAACACAACACAGAGAAAATTTTTTATTTGAAATAAAAAAAAAAGCCATTAGGGACTCCATCTTTAATTAAAAAAATCCTTTTCTGTCCGACGTAGTCCAAAACGCGATGTCCTCTCTGCTACATCCCCTGTGCATAAATATAGATGTCTATGCACAGGGAATGAGCAGACTGAGAACAATCTCAGCACTGCTACATCATCTCTGTGAGCAGGCGGGCTCTAGGACCCTGGAGCTGCACAGAGAAGACAGCTGGACTCGGCTCGCAAAGAAACAGCAGTTACTTTGCGAGTTTCCCTGCTATCACTGGCACAGTAGCCGAGTCTAATGCAAACAATGGCAATCCGAGTTTTGTCAGCGTTTCTGACAAAACTAGGATTGATATTGATTTGCATTGGACTCGTGCGAGTAATCACTGGGAAACTCGCAGAGTACCGAGTCCTGCGAGTCCCTTACTACTCGCCGAGTAACGAGTCCTAGCGAGTAGATTCGCCCATCCCTAGTGGCAATGTGACACCAAAGGAAATCAGTACATTCAATGTTCTGATGTGTCACTGTGATTTCAGTGTCACATGACATATCACTGCAACCCTATCCTAAGCCAAGATGAACAATCAATTGTATGGGGAATTCAAAAAAGCTTTCACATGTATACAGCCAGCTTAAGTTTGATATTCAAATTATGTGGTGCCCTACCGGTCAGGACACGACAAGAGGTATTGCACCCAAGCCACGGGTGTGGTCCTCCAATAGTCAGAAGGTGTGAGTCCTTAACATGACACAACACACACTTAGGACCCAGGGGACCCTGGGCAAACCCCGGAGGGAGGGCCCAGTGGGACAACAAGGGTAGAGAAGTGTGGGTGGAAAAACAAATAGTAGTAGTTAGTTGCAGTTGGAGTCAGTGAGTAGAAGAGCAGTGGAGAACAGCTAAACTGTGGAGAAGGGACTTGAGCTTAGGAACCCTAGGGGCACCAGCGGAGCTGAAGTGGCCAGTGCACCCGAATCGGGGATTGACAATACCAGACAAAGGGGTTGTGGTCAGAAACATGGATCGGCCCTAAAAACTGCGCGGGGATCCATACCCGAACCATTGAACAGAAGGCTACGAGCTTCCTAGGAGCTTTGGCTCACACACCTTGCGTTTACCCAGAGAAAGCAGCCGGACAAGGGTTCAGGGACAAGGTACCAGTCACCCACTAATACCCATGGCTGCAGGATCAGGGCTCTGCGAACAGAGGTGCTTACAACAGTGCTTTGAGAGAGACAGGACCAGGGAGAGGTAAAGACAGGCACACCACCGAGGATCTCATACCTACCACCCCTGTTCTACCAAAGACTGCACAGGCCGGAGCTTTATTCAAGAGTGTGTAACATCCATGACCCGTTGAACTTGGAGCTTGCTCTGAGTGAAACTGGGAACAGAATTGCAGAAAGGTGTCAGACTGTGTTATTCCTGCGGGAACAGCCTGTGAAGGCCACTGAATAAGGTAACAAGGCCTACGTTGATCCCTGCCTGCCAGAGACTATCCCGCTACTCCCGGTGGGAGCCATTACCAGCTGCTTATCAACCGTTCCCAGGGGTTTTGCAGCAGTTGTGGCTCCCCATACACTGGCCAAGAACTCCCTTTACACTGAACCCAGGGTCACAGAAGCAGGGTCTCGACCCCTGTGACTCCCCAGACGTTTTAACAGCCTGGTTTCGAGTACCCCACGGCCATGGGACGCATCAGTTATTTCTCACAATTTCATTTTCTCAAGATAGTCTACATTTTGCACTTGGGAGCAGATAGTAACTGATGCATAATCTCTTTCTTACAAAGCAGTCTTGCCTTATATAGGTTTTACATATTTTTTTGTGTTTACTTTGTTTATTTTTTTTTATTTCGTGGTTTTCGATCTAGTTTTGAAGTCTTAACGATGTGTGTACAGGAATATCAAGCGCCTAATTCATTAGGAGACGCATGGCACTTAATGAATTGTGCATATCTTATCACTTGTGTGCGGCTCCATGTGCCTCACCAGAAATGTTACTCCAGTCCGGGGAAGGGTACGCCATCATTTTTAAGAAATTTGCTGGGTGGGTGTTCCCTACCCTATGTTGCCAGAACTTGCCAAAAGTGGTGTAAAAATTCCAAAAATCGTAATATTTTTGCACAACTTCAAATTGCACTGAAATTTTGCGACATTTGAAGGTTTTTTATACGTAATGCCCATGATGAATCGAAGCCATTGTGTCACAGGCTATATCTCTCCATGGAAACAGAGGCCTGTTAACTGTGAGTTGCAGTCAAAGTCAACTGGTGGCAAACGCAAATACACGAGATAGACAAGCAATACTAGTCACATCTTTCTATTGACATCTAGTGGACTTGTGCAATCAGTATGCTGAGACAAATGCCAGCTCTATAGTCACAATACCTGTTCATGAATGATTGTTAGTTAAGCTATGAACACATGCTAAATGCTAGTTATCATACCAAACTAGTCATCAATATAACCACCGTCACAAATATCACACATGTTATTTTTTACTACAAATTCCAGAAACATATTACAAGCCACAGAAGCCACTTTTATATGTCATAATAGCATTTAGTGATTGTGTTTTAGCAATGATGCACAAGACAGGAATATGGAATGAAACAATTCCAGGAATATAGAATATTCTGCCATTTATTTTTACTGTAAGCCAACATGCACACGTTGAGTATTTGAAGCCAAAACCAGGAGTGGAGCAATCAGAGGAAAAGTATAATAGAAACACATCGCCACTTCTGTATTTATCACCCACTCCTGGCTTATAAAACCAAATAAACTCAACAAATTCTCATCATGTTCAAGTAGCTTAAGAGTATGGCCCTTGTTGCCCCAAGATGTTCAAAGGGATTCTCTACTACTAGGACAACCCTTTCTGATTCCACATGTCCTTCCCTGGTAAAATTAAAGAGCCTTTACTCTCCTCCCATGCTGGCGCCGTTCCAGTGATGTTGGTAATAACGATTCCTGGGCTCACATGACATTGTGGTCACACTAGTCCTACGTCCAATCACCATTGGCTTCTGTCTCCCTGCCTTTAGACCAGGGGTCTCAAACTCGGCTGGGTTGGTGGGCCGCACTTAGAAAAACATTTATAGTGGGGGGCCGCATCCCTTGTAGGGAATTTTTTGCTCGATGTAGTAAAGTACAAATCCTGATCCCCTTCTTGTAGTAATGTCCCCATCCTGTAGTAATGTCATTTTCTACTGATGTCCCCCATCCTGATCCCCTTTTCTACTGATGTCCCCCATCCTGATTTCTTTTTCTACTGATGTCCTCCATCCTGATCCCTTTTTCTAGTGATGTTCCCCATTTTGATCCCTTTTTCTAGTGATGACCCCCATCCTAATCCCTTTTTCTAGTGATGACCCCCATCCTGATCCCTTTTTCTAGTGATGACCCCCATCCTGATCCCCTTTTCTAGTGATGTCCCCCATCCTGATTTCATTTTTTTTGGGATGTCCCCCATCCTGATCCCCTTTTGTAGTGAGGTCCCCCATCCTGATCCTCTTTTGTAGTGATGTCCCCATCCTGATCCCCTTTTGTAGAGATGCTCCCATCCTGAACCTCTTTTCTAGTAATGTCCCCCATCCTTATTCCCTTTTCTACTGATGTCCCCCATCCTGATCCCCTTTTCTAGTGATTCCCCCATCCTGATTCCATTTTTGTGATGTCCCCCATCCTGATCCCCTTTTGTAGTGAGGTCCCCCATCCTGATCCCCTTTTGTAGTGATGTCCCCATCCTTATCCCCTTTTGTAGAGATGTCCCCATCCTGAACCTCTTTTCTAGTAATGTCCCCCATCCTTATTCCCTTTTCTACTGATGTCCCCCATCCTGATCCCCTTTTCTAGTGATGTACCCCATCCTGATTCCATTTTTGTGATGTCCCCCATCCTGATCCCCTTTTGTAGTGATGTCCCCCATCCTGATCCCCTTTTGTAGTGCGGTCCCCCATCCTGATCCCCTTTTGTAGTGATGTCCCCATCCTGATCCCCTTTTGTAGAGATGTCCCCATCCTGAACCTCTTTTCTAGTAATGTCCCCCATCCTTATTCCCTTTTCTACTGATGTCCCCCATCCTGATCCCCTTTTCTAGTGATTCCCCCATCCTGATTCCATTTTTGTGATGTCCCCCATCCTGATCCCCTTTTGTAGTGAGGTCCCCCATCCTGATCCCCTTTTGTAGTGATGTCCCCATCCTTATCCCCTTTTGTAGAGATGTCCCCATCCTGAACCTCTTTTCTAGTAATGTCCCCCATCCTTATTCCCTTTTCTACTGATGTCCCCCATCCTGATCCCCTTTTCTAGTGATGTACCCCATCCTGATTCCATTTTTGTGATGTCCCCCATCCTGATCCCCTTTTGTAGTGATGTCCCCCATCCTGATCCCCTTTTGTAGTGATGTCCCCATCCTGATCCCCTTTTGTAGTAATGTCCCCCATCCTAATCCCTTTTTCTAGTAATGTTCCCCATCCTTATCCCCTTTTCTAGTGTGGTCCCCCATCCTGATTCCATTTTTTGTGATGTCCCCCATCCTGATCCCTTTTTGTAGTGATGTCCCCCATCCTGATCCCCTTTTGTAGTGATGTCCCCCATCCTGATCCTCTTTTGTAGTGATGTCCCCATCCTGATCCTCTTTTGTAGTGATGTCCCCATCCTGATCCCCTTTTCTAGTAATGTCCCCCATCCTGATCCCTTTTTCTAGTAATGTTCCCCATCCTTATCCCCTTTTCTAGTGTTTTCCCCCATCCTGATTCCATTTTTTGTGATGTCCCCCATCCTGATCCCCTTTTGTAGTGATGTCCCCCATCCTGATCCCCTTTTGTAGTGATGTCCCCATCCTGATCCCCTTTTGTAGTGATGTCCCCATCCTGATCCCCTTTTCTAGTGTTGTCCCCCATCCTGATCCCCTTTTGTTGTGATGTCCCTAATCCAGATCCCCTTTAGTAGTGATGTCCCCCATCCTGGACCCCTTTTGTACTGATGTCTCCCATCCTAATCTACTTTTATAGTGATGCCCCCATCTTGTTTTACCTTCTTTTTACACACTCAAATACCTACTCATTCACACTCACACAAATCCCCCCCCCCCATACACACACATACTCTCTCACACTCTTACACACACACTCTCTCACACTCACTCACACACACATCCTCATATACACACTCACACACTCTCATACACACACTGAAACTCACACACACTTTCTCATACACATATCCTCACTCACATACTCACACCCTTACACTCACACACATTCACACTTTTCTCACTTTAATGATGCATCGCTCCAGTGCAGGGTTCCGCTGCGGTCCCCGCTGTGCTGACTTCCGACTTCCGCTGTGCTATGACTTCCTCCAGCTGCCGCTCAGACAAGCTCTTTTGCTCAGCAAGGTCAAAGCAATCTGCCAGCCAGAGGATGCATGTGACGTCATATTCTGCCATCAGCTGCGGACCTCTCATTGGCTGGCAGCTTGCATTGATCTTGCTGAGTTTCAGAGCTTGTTAGTGCTGCGGATGGAAGTCATGACACAGTGGGGACTGCTGCGGCCCCCTGCACTGGGGCGATGCATCATTAAGTTGTCCAAGGTGCCGTGGGCCGCATAGTGAGGCCCAAGGGGCCGCATGCGGCCCTCGGGCCGCGTGTTTGAGACCCCTGCTTTAGACCAAATGAGCAATCAACAGAAAGTGAGCGCCAGCCACAGTGTCAGTTATTATTGATTAAGTCAATTGGTCCAAAAGTGGGAGACAGAAGCTGGCGGTGATGGGACGCAAGACTCCCGTGATGTCACAATGTCACATGAGTCCTGAGACCATGATTACTGACAGCGCTGAAATGGCAGCAGCATGAGAGGTGAGTATAGGGTTTTTATTTTACCTGGGAGAAACATGTGGAAGGGGTTATCCTAGCATTGGATAACCCCTTTAAAAGGAGCCAGGAGTCTTTATTGAACATAATAACATTTCAAGCTATGAGAACTGTTTTTTTTTTTGCTATTTTACTTTAACTAGGTCATGTTTTATGCCAACCGATCCATTCCAAATGGAACAGACTACTAACCCAGTGTAGTATAATCTATCATTCATGAGTTATTATCCTCTATTTTTGCCATTTCCTTATTAAAAATATGTATTTCTATGTAAATATGATATCAAGCGCTCCATCAAGTGGGCTCTCCTCCACCTGCAGTCCTCAGAGGTGTCACTCCAATCACACTTGCTTCCTCACAGCTCACAAGCCTCCAGCCGCCCTACTGACTATTGGTTAACACAGATGGGTGAGTCTGCAGAGCTATTCACTCATACTATAGCTTGGGAATCAGAGGTCTGCCCCAAAGCTTCATTGAGTCAAGACAAGGAAATGATCTGCACCAATGCCCAAAATCATTTTGAGTCAGATCCAGGCCCAGATGAAGAAGGGAATGTTACATAATATATCCACCTGCACCTCCCTCACAGACCAGCAGTTTGTCTGGGACACCCTACTGAACCATGTCTCAGCACAGCAGCCAGCCCTCGGTCCCTCAGATGTGGACGAGTAAAAGACCATTTCCTCCTACCCATGCCAAAGCTAAGAGGTTGAATTTCACCATCTGCAAGCTGTTGGCTACGGAAATGCTGCTTTTCTGGCTGGTATATACAGAGGATTTTCGAGACCTTATGGGCGTCGCAGTGCCCCAGTACTAGATGCCCAGTTGCCACTACTTCTTTAAGAAAACTGTGCCTGCGCTACACCAGCATGTTGCACTCAACATCACCACTTCCTTGAGAAACTGTGTGTGTGTGTGTGACAGGGTGCATTTTACCAAAGGCACCTCGACAAGTAAGCATGGACAGGGGTGTTACATGTTGCTGACTGGGCACTGAGAGACTATGGTGACAGCAGGAGAAGGGGCTGCTGTACAAGTCTTGCCATCAGGGCCGGCATTAGGGGGGGGGGCAGTCTGGGCACTTGCCCAGGGCCCCCACCCTCTGAAGGGCCCCCAGCAGGGTCCTACACTAATAATGTTGCTGCAGGTTTTATCGGCTCTTCCCCGCTCTCCTTCCCTGAGAGCAGTGCGCGCTGAATATCACCCCCATCTGCGGCTTCCTGCCGCTCACTCTGTGTGCTGATTGGGACACTGATACCGCGCGCCGTGCGCGGTATCACTGCTCTGCACTCTTCCTGTCTTCAGTATTGCAGGAGGGCGGTGCTGCAGCTCAGCCTTACACTGATTGGTTAAACTACAGCCAATCAGTGTTAGTTTTGACTGCACTCTGTCCTTTGGATTAGTAGCACAGCTCAGGCAGTGAGCTGTGCTGTGATTGGTGGAGCCCCTGCCTCCTCCTCTCTTCATTCACTGGCGCTATGATGACGAACAGAGGGAATCCGCTGCTCCCTCCTGCATCACTCTCTTGGCCAAAGTAAGTTACATGGGCTTCTCTGTTATTATCGTTCTTCAGAATGAGGGCCCCCAGTGTCTGCAGGGTCAGTGGGGGTGACACAGTATTGGAGTGGGCCCTCAGAAAGGAGAGAGTGAGGGCCCCCTGTACACAAATGCAAGGTTTGAATAAGGAAGCAGCATTTCCTCGGCTGCTCCACAGAGCCAGATACAGGAAGAGCTGCTGGAGCACTGCACTGTAGCTTTATATTAGTACTCTATACACTGCTATACCTGGAGGGTGGGTGGGGGAGGGGTGCCAGCACTGCTACATCACCCTGAGCACAGGGATTGGGGAAGAACGTGTAGGAGGAACACGCTGCCTGCTGAGTGCAGAGCTAGGGTGTGCAGAGCTGCCTGATAATGAAGAGAAGAATGCTATTACACATTGCAAACACCTCTTTGGTGTGCAAACACCATGCACACCTAATTTTCCAACAGATAGGAAATAACACTATGCATAATATGAGCATAGCAGAGCTCTGTGTGTGTGTACTATCTAGCTATGATTCTATCATCATCTAACTATAATCATCTATCACTCTATCTCTAATCTATGTATCTATCATCTGTCAGCTCTCCTGTGTGGTGTAGTATATAGAGGATCTGTCGTCTCTCCTGTGTGGTGTAGTATATAGAGGATTTGTCGGCTCTCCTGTGTGGTGCAGTATATAGAGGAGCTGTTGGCTCTCCTGTGTGGTGTAGTATATAGAGGAGCTGTCGGGTCTCCTGTGCGGTGTAGTATATAGAGGATCTGTCGGCTCTCCTGTGTGGTGTAGTAAATAGAGGATCTGTCAGCCCTCCTGTGTGGTGCAGTATATAGAGGAGCTGTCGACTCTCCTGTGCGGTGTAGTATATAAAGGTTCTGTTGGCTCTCCTCTGCGGTGTAGTATATGAATTTTGATGACGATTCTCCTGTTGCCGGTGAAGTCACATTGACTGAGCAGCTCCTTTTCCACTCTGCTCTGTCAGTGTAGCATAACTGCTGATGTCATGCAGATTGACAGACAGTGCCCCGATGCCTAACTGTGTGGATCTGTCCTTCAATCAGCAAGATTTTTCGGCAGAGATAGTCTTCAGATGCTACATATTCATGAAGAGTCATATATCTCTTCATGACCCAGGGACATCTGACTGCTGCACGCCACCTCATGAAAAATTGGCGTGAAAAATGCTGTTTTTTCACAAATTGGACCCATTCTATATTAAGGTCTGAAATCGGCTCCTGTAAATACAACTTAAATGTTTGTGTGTGATGAGGCAATTTATTAGCAGATGGGGCCCCATTTATAACTTTTGCCCAGGGCCCCACTTTGTCTAAAACTGGCCCTGCTTGCCATCCCCATGGGTTGTGAGTCAAACCTCTGTATCTAGAAGTTTCTCCACTGCCCTCTGCCTCCTCCACCTCTTCTAAGTCCTCCACCTGCACCCAAAGCCTGTCTGGTAATTTGACCCATGTTCAAACTGTGCAGAAGGAATCCAGCACACCTCCTTACTATGATGGCAGCAGGGCTCAATGCCATCAGGCGGTGTTTATGTTAAAATGTCTGGTAAATGTGAGTCACACAGCTGAGGAGTTGTGGTCAGCTCTGGAGACTGAGTTGAATCAATGGTTGTCTCCACTGAAACTGCAGCCAGGGAAGGCCGTGTGCGACAATGCTGCAAACCTGTGAACCGCCCTTCGCCGGGGCAAGGTGATACACGTGCCTTGTATGGCTCATGTCTTGAACCTGGTCGTCCAGCAATTTCTAGCCCACTATCCCGGCCTAGATGCGCTTCTGCAGAGGTTCATGGTCGCTGTGTGCTCAATTCCGCCGTTCGCATCCTGCAGCTCAACGACTTGCATCGCTACAGAATTTCACCACCTGAAATGCGATGTGCCAAAATGATGGAATTCCACTCAGCACTAGGGATGAGCGAGTCCTAAATTACTCGGAATCGCTAGACCCGCACGAGTCCGAGCCCAGGACTCGCTACTCGTTGCGAGTCTAGCGAGTCCAATGTTAATGAATAGGGAACCGAGTAATAACGAATAATGCTATTTCCAAATCGCTGATGTGTCTCTGAAAGTGTGCGAGTCCAAACTCGCAGGTTTTTCTCTTATTTGGAGCCGAGCTGCAGGCAGGACACCGTACAGCAACGCACTGGCACAGGAAAAAATTGTTTAGTACGCAGAACCAGGCACTGTTAGGGCTCCTTCACATTTGCGTATGGTAATGCAGCGTATGCTGCGTTCCCATACGCATCCAAACGCATGCGCACTGCGTTCCTATGTTTAACATAGGAACGCATAGTGCCTGCGTTTGGCAGCGTTTGCTGCGTTCGGGTGCGGATGCGGACGATATCTGCTCTCTTCAGGGTCCAGCGTCCGCACCCGGGACGCAGCATGTTGCATTTTTTGGGCGCTCGGGGACCTTGGAAGATCAGCAAGCGTCCCCAAGCGCACAAAACCTGCATTGTCTTCAATGGGTCCGCAGTGTTCTGCGCTTGACAGCGCAGGAGAACGCTGCGGACCCATTGAAAAATCTCCCGGTGGCCGCCGGTGATGTCACAGGAGCTCACCGACGGCCACCGGGAGATCAGCTCAGCCTCTGCTTCTTCTCTTCTTCTTCCCTTCTTCTTGTCTTCTTCCCCGCCGGCGGTAATCTCCTAGCGATGTCGGCGGGGAGAACAGCTGATTTGACAGCTGTTTGAATCTTCCCGCGCCGACATCTCCTCTCGGTGTCGGCGCGGGAAGATTCAAACAGCTGTCAAATCAGCTGTTCTCCCCGCCGACAGTCCCGGAGCTTACCGGCGGCCGGGGGGCGGAGATCTCCGGCGCTGATCTCCGCCCCGGCCCGCCCCCGGACAAAGCCGATTGGCTGGCCGGGCTCCCTAGTGATGTGTCCGCAGGCGGACATTATCCGCTGCGGACACATCAAAAGACCATGCTTTTGACAGCGTTTGTGTCTGCATGCCATCAGCATGCAGACACAAACGCAAATGTGAAGGTAGCCTTAGGCTGCGGTGCTGGCTGCGTGCAAGTTTACAAGTACCGTGCGAGCTGCAGGCAGGACACCGTACAGCAACGCACTGGCACAGGAAATGTTTTGTGGAAAAATGGCACCAAAATTATTTGGTAGACTAGTGCCAAAAATAAGAAAAAGCTTAGGATTACAGCTCTGCGGAAAGCTGGGTGAACTAAGCTCTGAGGATGGTGCTGGATTCACTGTAAGGCTGCTCCTATCTCCCCTTCCTTACAGTCCTGTACAGCAATCCTCCGTCCTGGTAGTTCTGAAAAGAACTTTTGGGTTATGTGTGAGGAATCTTGACTCCCACACTCCGTCCTGTTAGTTCTGAAAAGAACTTTTGGGTTATATGTGACTCCTACACTGCCTAACTGTCCCTAGATCTGCTCCAAGTCTCCCTGCACTAGGTCAGCTCTTCTCAGGAATGTGCCCAAAATGGCGGGGGCAAGCCTTATATACTGCCTTGCCTGTCATAGATGACATAGGCATCACGATGGACAGCAGCCAATCATAGTCCTGACACAACCAAAGCTGCTATGGCATTACTGACTATGATTGGCTAAGATGCTTGTCCTTCTTCACAAGTTTTCTGACCTAACACGCAATGCTGACTAGTAACATAAAAGATTCTGGATTCGCGAGTCCCGAATAGAGAATACAGGACTCGGAATCGCAGACTCGCTAGGATTCGGACTCGTAGACTCGCTCAGACTCGCTGCTGTTTGGGGAGATTCAAGCTATATAGTGATGTGATAGAGCGAGTCTAGCGAGTCTAGCGAGTGAGATAAAGTAAACTCTGACAAAACTAAGATTGCCATTGACTTGCATTGGACTCGTTACTGAGCGAGTATTCGCTAAAAGACTCGCCGATTACCGAGTCCAGCAAGTCCCTTAAGAATCGCCGAGTAACGAGTCCTAGCGAGTAGACTCGCTCATCCCTACTCAGCACATGTTGCAGCGACTGTGGCAGCAGCTGGTGCAATATGTTATGACGTATAGCCTGGGCCAACATGATCCAGAGGTGGGGTAAATCATGTTGTTGGAGTGGTCTCAGATCAAGGACCTCTGCACCCTTCTGCACAGTTTTGAAATGGCTACTAAGATGTTTAGCGCTGATGATGCCATTATCTGCATGACTATTTCAGTGATCTACATGCTGGAGCACACTTTAACCAGTATTTGGAGTTAGGTGGTGGGCCAAGAGGAAAGGGAAGAAGTAGAGGAGGCATATGCAGAAGGGATAACAATATCTCAAAAGTGCAGACAGTTGGTAGCACCAAGGCAGCTGGCATGGGAGGGTGGGGGAGAGGGAACAACGAGGGCGCATGGTAGCAGCCAAATTGTTGATGAAGGTGCAGGAACCAAGGAAGCATTGGAGGACGAAGAGGTGATGTGCATGGGAGACTCAGCAGATGAGGGAGATTCTTGATCACATTTCTGTTTTGCGAGGTTGGGGGAGAGGGCAGTGGAAGGAAGCGTGAATGTTACCTCGCCGCCACCAACACAACAAGGACTTGGGCCTCCTGGTTGCCACACTGTTAAATCCCCGGTACAAGAGTAAATTTGGCCAAATGATTCCTGCCCTGAAAAGGAATGCATGCATGCAGGAGTATCAACAGAAGCTTTTACACAATTTTAGTACTGCTTTTTCCCAAAACACCAGTGGTGCACATAGTGAATATATCAGTTCTAACTTTCTAACCCAGGGAACGTCGAGTCATCATCACTCAAACGTTAACAGTAATAGTCTATCTGGTAACAGCAATTTTGTAGAATCGTTTCACCATTTTTTAGACCATCCTTTGCAACGCCAGAAGAGAGAACAAGTCTGACACATAGTGAACGCCTAGAGAGGATGGCACAGGAGTATCTACAGCTGAATATCGATGCCGTGACTGTGGAACTGGACCCTTGTACATTTTGGGCTTCAAAACTGGAGAAATGGCCTGAGCTCGCCACTCATGTCATGGAAAATTTGTCGTGCCCCGCAGCCAGCATTCTCTCTGAACGTGTCTTCAGCGCTGCTGGTGGTGCGCTGACGGATAAGCGCATGCGGCTGTCCAGTGACAGTGTAGACAGACAAACATTTATCAAGATGAACAAGTCATGGATCCACAAGAACTTTGCCACTCCTGTGTCAGCTTGGGGAGACTAAACGCTTGTGTACTTTTCAATGTGCTGCATTAAACTCTCCATTTCAATATTTAAAATCTGGGGAAATTGATGCCACTTAAGTGGTGGCTGTGCCTAATTTTTTGAAAAATGGAGATTGTTGTTGGGGTCTCCTTGCTGTTTGTTGCTTGACTTGAGTAGAGTCCTCTGAGCTCAATAAATACCCCTGACACTCCTGCCCCTGTTTCTGAATATTCAACCTTTTTGTCCATCGAACCAGTGATTACCAAATTTGCTGTATTCACATCCACCAAATAGGGGTGCTTAAAACCAGTGATTACTACATCTTCCTTAATGTTTGTGTAAATGGTTTTGGGCATCAAACCAGGTTTTGGCAAATGTGATGCATATGAGGCGGTCGACAGGGTATGGGGTACTCGGGTATCGGGGCTGATGGCGGTTCTGATGGGGATCACGGCTGTTCGATCCCTGGTCCCGTGCCCTGGAACCCTAAATGGCAGGGAATGGTGGGGGTAAAGGGGGTTATTAACGTGACGCCACCTATGGTACCTGGTAACGAGTATACCAGCGCTGCAGCCGGCCGCTGAGGTGATGGTGGGTGCAGCAGAGTGTGGATCAGCTCCCCCCAGGTGTAGCTTTACCTCAGGGCAGCGGGGATGGATGGGGGAGTAGTAGTCAAGTCTTTTCTGACACATGTGGTGAATTGCGACGGTTAGACAGGCACACAGACACACAGGGATTGTTGTTTCAGTACCTTTTACTGGTGATAACGTAACAGGTACAGTCCAGAGTAGTAACCAGTTCCCCGGTGCAATTTGGGACTTCCACCTTAGAAAGTTATGAGGCCTCCTTTGTGTCTGTCCTCTGCAGTGTGGGATGAGTCCTGCCTGAGCCTGAACCCACCACTTCTTCTTCTCTGATCTTAGTCCTAAGCTGACAATGAGGTCCTTTTGCGGGGTCCCTGTTTCTCTTGTGGCCCCTGGTCCTATGCTTGGTCAGTTTAGTGTCTCTTACTTTATCTCCTCAGGGCTGCACTCCTCCCGAGTCTTCTGGGCTTTCTGCTGTAGCTCTGCAGGCTGGCAGCGTTGGACTCCAGTGTCCGTGTGTACTAAAGGGCTGTAGTATCTGATTCCCTTTTTTCAGTTCCCTGTTTCCTCCACTTGCCTCCAGCCCCTTCCCTGGGGTGTGCACAGTGGTCAGTCATCCCTGGTCCTGGGCCTAAATCTCTCCCCACTGACCAGCAGCTCTGTCTACTCTCTCTTCCTTCTCCTCACACGAACTACACGGAACTGACACTAACTCCTGGGACTAACTGCCTCCTCCCTCCAGCCTGAGTTTACTTAAAGGGGAACTGACTTAATGCAGCCAGTAGAGCTCCCCCTTCAGGTCTGGGGGGAAGGTGGTGTGTGCTGTGTTAACCAAGGTGTTAGTCCTTCCTTGCACCGGTGGAACCTGTGGCAATCCCCCGCAGGGGTGCCACATTCCCCCTAGTTAAATACAGTCCTCCGGGACTGAAACATTTTTCCAAAACACAACATAACTATTTACATTTGATTATTGTACAGAGTCTTAAAATGAAAAATTGACAAAAACCAGGTAAATAAGAATACAGGTAACCAGTCCATACAGCGCTAGTCCATCCGCTGCAGACTGTTTAGGGGGTCTTGAAACAGGGGTTTGCCACTACCAGTCCTGTGGCTATGGTCCATTTTTGAGAATAGTGAAAAGGGAATTCAAAAGTCCAACAGGTTAAGTCTCTTAAAGTTCAAAAACATAACTATATACAATATGGGTGTCTCTGCTTAGGAGGCCTGGCTTCACTTACAGTATACCCCCCCAGGCACTTTCTTTTCCTAACTTGATGTGCATGGGGGCTAATCCAGTTCCTCCACCCTTCTGTACACTACCATTGATAACATATTTACATTCTGCATATATTTACATTTTCCCACATTTTACAACTTATTCTCTGAACCTGAGTGGTGGGTGTCCTAGATTGACACGTGTTGACCTACGTGGTTCTGGTGTAGGGTCTGTGAGAGTGGGTCTATGTGTAACTGGTAAACTGGGTAGCAGTCTGTGACTACCTGATCTCACAGTAGGAATGGCAGGTACACCGATTGCAGGGATCTCTGGTTCCGGTACAATGGGTGGTTCTTTACTCTTGGTGTTTCTACTGCTGGTGGAAACATTAAAGTTGGGATTAGATATGTACCTTCTATTGAGGCCAATCCACTGGTAACTCTCCAATGATCATTTGGACTGTCTTTGGCTTCTCCTGCTCTACTGGCTTTGGACAAGGTACATTCTCTTCTGGTTGAAGTTGTTGAGGGCACTGTTGCTGTTGTTTCACCATGATCTTTGCTGATTAAACAGGTTTTCTGATTATCAAAATTAGATGGTAATACAGTGTATGGTTCTTTCTCCCATTGATCATCTAGCTTGTGCATTCTTCTTTTTCTTTTCAAAACCAATTAACCAGGTGTTAAGGGCATTCCTTGTGCACTTTTGTTGAGGTTGGTTTCTTGTCCTCCTCTAGATTTTTCCAGACTTCTCTCAACGCATTCTTGGATTTCCTGATATTGTTCTTTCCTACTAGTATCCCAATCTGTCTCTGTAGTATCTTCTTCAGGAACTACTATGCCTATTTCAAAGTCTACTGGCAATTTTCCTGGTCTTGCTCTCATGAGGTATGCAGGAGTGCAATTTGTTGAACTTACTGGGATGTTGTTGTAGATATCAACTAGATCTGGTAACTTCTCTGGCCATTGATTTCGTTCTTCTAAGGGCAGAGTTTTCAGCATTTCAATTACCACGTGATTCTTCTTTTCGCACATTCCATTAGTTTGAGGATGGTAAGACGTGGTGCGAATTTTCTTACATCTGTATAAGCGACAGAATTCTTGAAATATTTCAGCTTCAAAGGCAGGTCCTTGGTCTGTCAATACCTGTTCTGGATAACCATGGGGTCTGCAGAAATAAGCTTGAAATGTTCTTGCTGCTGTCTCAGCTGTTAAGTCTTTTACCGGAGCTACCGCAAGGAATCTGGAATAGTGGTCTACCATGGTAAGAGCATAGGTGTAGCCTGATTTGCTGGGTGCAAGTTTGACATGATCTAAGGCTACCAGTTCTAATGGTTGTTTGGTGATGATAGGCTTGAGTGGTGCTTTTTTGGCATTTACGGTCTCTTCTTAATGAGCATGGTTCACAGTTTTTACACCATCTCTCTATGGAAGACCTCATGCTGATCCAATAGAATCTTTCACGTAACAGTATTCCCAGTTTTCTCCATCCAAAGTGTCCCGATCCATCGTGGTACGCTTCCAATACCGTTCGGTCATCTCTCTTTGGAACCACAACTTGCCATATCATTTCATGTGTTCTTGGGTTGATGTACCGCCTGCACAATTGACCTTGATAGATTTCTTTCTTTCCACAGATGTTGTGCTTCTAATGGAGCATTCTTTTCAAGTTTGGAATCCGGTTGGAATTTTCACAAGGCTTACTGCCGGATCACTGTCTTGAGTCTCCTTCCATCCATAATGAGGCAACGGGTTTAATTCAACAGTCTGATGGTTCTGGTAGATGCGATCTTCAGCGATTTGCCATTTCCTACTTTTATGGAAAGCTGGGAGCTCTATTTCCTCTAAGTCATCCTCTTCTTCACTTCCCTGTAGATGTACTTGACGGTTTCTGGAAAGGGCATCAGCATTTGCGTTGTTGCATCCTGCTCGATATTTGATAGTAAAGTCATAGTTCGATAATCGAGCCATCCAGCGTTGCTCAAGTGCTCCAAGCTTCACGGTATCCAGATGTGTCAACGGGTTATTATCCATGAAGACGGTGAACTTTGAAGCTGCGAGGTAGGTGCTTGAACCTCTCTGTTATAGCCCAGACCAAGGTCAGGAACTCCAACTTAAAGGAACTTTAGTTTTCTGGGTTCCTCTCGGTGGGTCGAAGTTTTCTGCTGGCGTAGGCAATTACTCGCTCTCTACCATCTTGAAGATGGGGAAGGATTGCTCCCAGGCCTACATTGCTTGCGTTGGTGTAAAGGACGAATGGTAGGTTGTAATCGGGGTAAGCCAGGATTTCCTCACTGGTTAGAGCCTGCTTCATCTATTCTAAGGAGTTTTCTTGTTCTTCTCCCCATTCCAATGGTGGCTCTGAAGATCTTCTCTTCTTAGATTGGCCTACCAGATGATCTTGTAAGGGCGCTGCCATCTTTGTGCAGCCCTTAATGAATCTTCTATAGTACCCAACCAAACCTAAGAACTGACATACCTCGGTGATGGTGGTTGGTCTCTGCCAATCCTGGATTGCTGTTACCTTTTCCGGGTCTGGTGCTACTCCATCTGCGCTGACCACGTGTCACAGGTATTGGACTTTAGGTTTCAGCAGGTGACATTTAGATGGTTTGAGCTTCATCCCATACTTTGCTAAAGCCTCAAATACCTCTGCCAGGTGTTCCAGGTGTTCTTGGTAGGTTTTGGAAAACACGATGACATCGTCCAGGTTAAGAGTACTGTCTCGAAATTCCGGTGTCCCAGGCAACTTTCCATGATTCTTTGAAACGTTCCTGGTGCATTGAATAACCCGAATGGCATACTGTTGAATTCACATAGTCCCATTGGCGTTGTGAATGCAGTCTTCTCTCGGTCTTCTTCTGCAACGGAGACCTGCCAATACCCACTAGTGAGATCTAATGTGGAGAAATAATTAGCAGTCTTTAATGCAGCAAGAGACTCCTCTATTCAGGGTAACGGATAGGCATCTTTGTGAGTGATCTTGTTGACCTTCCTGTAAGCCACACACATCCTCATCGTGCCATCCTTCTTTTTGACTAGGACTAAAGGGGCTGCCCAGGGACTACTGCTATCTCTTATAACCCCGACCTCCTTAATGTCTTGCAGCATCTCTTTGGCATGTTGGTAGTGACCTGGTGGAATGGGTCTGTGTCTCAACTTAATTGGGGGTTGATCTCCTGTGGGTATGCGATGGTGTACCCCTTTAATCCTCCCAAAATCTAATTGATGCTTATTAAATATTTGCTCGAACTCCTGTGCTACCCGGTAAACTCTGTGCTTCTGGTGAGAAGGGGTGGCATCAGTTCCTACATGCAACTGCTGACACCACTCCTCCAGCTGTCCTTTGGAGTTGTTATCCTCTGCCTGGCTAGACGAGGAAACAGGTCCCACTGCCTGTATGTTGTTGTTACAAACAGTATACAGCTTTGCTACAGTAGCATACCGGGGTAGCTTTGCTTCCTCTTCCCCACAATTTAACACATGGATTGGTACTCGTCCCTTGCGTACATCCACCACCCCTCTGGCTGTCAGTAGTGTAGGTCTGTGCTCTGAAAATATCGGCTCTACAACTGCCTGGTATTCCTGTCCTCTGTGACCTATCGCTGCCCGACACCATATCATCATTTCGCTTTTTGGTGGTAGTACAATGGGAACTGGGTCTGTTGCCCGCACACTGCCAATTTCTCCCCCAGACAGATTTACCAGTTGCTTGTGGATGAGGGCTCGGATCTCTCATTGGATGACTCTTGTCCGCCCATAACCAGCAGTCTGAGAAATCTGTCGGAGTAAAAACAACACTTCTCCAAAGCAGTTTTCAATAACATTTGTACCAATTACCATGTAGGGGCATTTTTCATTAGGATTATCTTCAACCACAAATAACCCTTGGTCTTTTAATTCCTTCCTCCCCAACTTTATTGTAGCTGCTCTGTACCCCACCTGTTTCTGTGGTTGGCCATTAGCTGCAATAATATAAAAATTGGGGTTTGGGGGTTCAAGATCATCATCAGACCAATATTGTTTGTAAAGGATATGTGGGATCGTAGTGACCTGCGACCCGGTGTCCAGTAGGGCCGACATGGGGATCCCTTCTAGTATAATGTTAAGGTACGGACGGCCTCCCACATACCGCTTACACCAGTCCTTTGGGCCCAGCTGCTCTACCCCTGGGAGCTGGCCCTCGGGCCCAGGAATCTCGTGTTTAAAGAGCATCCTTTTGCAAAGTGTCCTGGTTTGTTGAATCACAGGCAGATGGGTTGTCCTGAAGGATCCGTGTAGTCCCTGGCTCTGGGTTGGAATGGTGCATCGGTCCCCTGAACGGGCGACTTGTTGGTCCCCTCCCCGGGCGACATGGATCTACGTTGGAATGGTGCATTGGTCCCTTGCACGGACGTCTTGGTCTTCCTCCGCATCCATGGGACATCCTCAGGGCTATCAGCTAGTTGGATTTTTGCTTGGTGGTGGTGCCCCAGGCATAGTTTGCAAGAGTTTTAATACATAGTCCATGTTTTTTGTTAACTGCAGCACCTGGTTACGCATGTCATCATTTGCCACAGCTTGACTCTCTGCTTTTGCAGGTTCGGTAGAAACAGGTTTCAAGTCTATTGGAGAGGTATTAGCCTGCCAGGATTGGATTGCAGGTTCTGCAGGCGCTGGATCTCTTAACACAGTTATTGCACGATTTTTTTAAGTCACTAAAGTTCACTGTTGGGTGATCCAGTACCCACATATGTACCTGCTGGCGGTGGTAGTCTGACCTCAATCCCTCTGTAAACTGTTCTGCAAGCATTTTATCCTCTTCCAATACACTTGCCGGGTCTACCTGTTTTAAGGACCGGAGTGCCCCTTGTAAATGGAGGACATAGTCCCTGATGGTATCCTGCGGTCTCTGTTTACACTGGTAGAACAGCATCCTCAACTCAGACTGTGCGTTTTTCAAAAACGAGTTTTAGCTTATCAAACACTTTAGCAGCAGAGTCCCTGTCAGCATCACTCCAGGACTCAGCCTCCAGCTCCCCTGCGCCTGTTAATTGTCCCAGCACAACGGTGGCCTGCTGCTTCTGTGTCATCATATACATGTCCAGCATTGCACACATCTTTTGCTTAAAGGTTGCTAAGGTACCGGGTTTGCCTTCATATGTGGGTAACCATTTGGCACCCGGTACATACGGCAGGGTTATTGGCATTACTTGGGCTGCTGCTCTGGGTACTGCGTTGTGGGCAACTCCCCCGTTAGGGACCCGCACATCATTCGTATCACTCATGATGGAGCCCCCTTAGTTGATTGCTGCCAACCGGTGAGATGAAACAAACTTTTCTGGTTGTCGGCGGCTCTGCAGAGGGAGCGGAGCACCTCAGGAATTTCCGGAGCAGGGAGCTGAGCCTCGTGAATCTTCGGCAGAGTGAAGGGTGTGGGGTTTATCTTCCTGCTCTTTTCTATCCGCGCTGTGGCGCAGCTCAATTTCTGTAATGGCGACCGGTTATACAGTACATACACGGTTAATAAAGTTCAGTTCTTGGCACACAGTACCCAGTTTTACCGGGCACGGTATCCTGTTCGTGACGCCAAGATTGAGGCGATCGACAGGGTATGGGGTACTCGGGTACCGGGGCTGATGGTGGTTCTGATGGGGGATCACGGCTGGTCGATCCCTGGTCCCGTGCCCTGGACCCTCAATGGCGGGGAACGGTGGGGGGTAAAGGGGGTTATTAACGTGACACCACCTATGGTACCTGGTAACGGGTATACCAGCGCTGCAGCAGGCCGCTGAGGTGATGGTGGGTGCAGCAGAGTGCGGAACAGCTCCCCCCAGGTGGAGCTTTACCTCAGGGCAGCGGGGATGGATGGGGGAGTAGTAGTCAAGTCTTTTCTAATACAGTGGTGAATTGCGATGGTTAGACAGGCACACAGACACACAGGGATTGTTGTTTCGGTACCTTTTACTGCTGATAACGTAACAGGTACAGTCGAGAGTAGTAACCAGGTCCCCGATGCAATTTGGGACTTCCACCTTAGAAAGTTATGAGGCCTCCTTTGTGTCTGTCCTCTGCAGTGTGGGATGAGTCCTGCCTGAGCCTGAACCCACCACTTCTTCTTCTCTGATCTTAGTCCTAAGCTGACAATGAGGTCCTTTTGCGGGGTCCCTGTTTCTCTTGTGGCCCCTGGTCCTATGCTTGGTCAGTTTAGTGTCTCTTACTTTATCTCCTCAGGGCTGCACTCCTCCCGAGTCTTCTGGGCTTTCTGCTGTAGCTCTGCAGGCTGGCAGCGTTGGACTCCAGTGTCCGTGTGTACTAAAGGGCTGTAGTATCTGATTCCCTTTTTTCAGTTCCCTGTTTCCTCCACTTGCCTCCGGCCCCTTCCCTGGGGTGTGCACAGTGGTCAGTCATCCCTGGTCCTGGGCCTAAATCTCTCCCCAGCGACCAGCAGCTCTGTCTACTCTCTCTTCCTTCTCCTCACACGAACTCTACGGAACTGACACTAACTCCTGGGACTAATTGCCTCCTCCCTCCAGCCTGAGTTTACTTAAAGGGGAACTGACTTAATGCAGCCAGTAGAGCTCCCCCTTCAGGTCTGGGGGGAAGGTGGTGTGTGCTGTGTTAACCAAGGTGTTAGTCCTTCCTTGCATCGGTGGAACCTGTGGCAATCCCCCGCAGGGGTGCCACACATACACATGAACAGTTTTTGGGCCCTTAAAAACATTGTTTGGTCAATCTCCCCTGTCCACTAGGCCTATACAGGTCACTGACCTACCTGACTAGTTCTTCCTGTAATGCTCCATAAAACCTATAGTTGTCCCACCAGTGTGTGGCAGGGCATAACATTGATAGGAGCGCTTGCATGAGCTTTGAGTTTATCCAGCCTACTAGGCCTAAGCAAGTCACTTACCTACCTGACTAGTTTTTTCAGTAATATTCCACAAAAATGATAGTTGCCCCACCTGTGTGTGGCGGGGCATAACATTAATGGGAGCGCTTGCATGAGCTTTGAGTTTATCCGGCCCAGTAGGCCGAAACAGGTCATTGAACTACCTCTCTATTATTTCCTGTAATACTCCATGACACTGATAGTGGTCCCACCTGTGGCAAGGCATAACATTGATGGGAGCGCTTGCATGAGCTTTGAGTTTATCCAGCCTACTAGCCCTAAACAGTCAATGACCTACCTGACTAGTTTTTTCAGTAATACTCCACAAAACTGATAGTAGTCCCACCTGTGTGTGGCGGGGTATAACATTTATGGGAGCGCTTGCATGAGCTTTGAGTTTATCTGGCCCAGTAGGCCTAAACAGGTCACTGACCTACCTCTCTATTATTTCCTGTAACACTCCACCAAAGTTATACTTGTCACACCTGTGTGTGGCGGGGCATATCATTGATGGGAGCACTTGCATGAGCTTTGAATTTATCTGGCCCAGTAGACCTAAACAGGTCACTGACCTACCTGACTAGTTTTTTTGGTAATACTCCACGAAACTGATGATGGTCCCACCTGTGTTTGGCGGGGCATATCATTGATGGGAGCACTTGCATGAGCTTTGAGTTTATCCGGCCCAGTAGACCTAAACAGGTCACTGACCTACCTGACTAGTTTTTTTGGTAATACTCCACAAAACTGATAATGGTCCTACCTGTGTGTGGCAGGGCATATCATTGATGGGAGCGCTTGCATGACCTTTGAGTTTATCCAACCCAGTAGGCCTAAACACGTCACTGACCTACCTCTCTATTATTTCCTGTAATACTCCACAAAACATATGTCTTGCTCTTGGCGGGGACCGTGGGGTACTCGGAACCGGACCCTCTCGTCGTCGTCTGCGGCTGCAGGATGTCACAGTGGCGTGTCCCGGTCCGTAATCCCCTCGTCGGGCGAATAGTTAAAAAGGGGAATTGGAAAAATGGAGAAAAATAAAATGCAAACAAAATAAAAGAGTGTCGTGACGCCACCCGTGGAATGCGGCCGGTATAGCCACAGCTGTAGTCGGGACCTCTGGGGATGATGGGAGTAGCAGCATGAATGGTTCAGCTCTCCATGGGAAGAGCAGGTCCCCAGGGCAACCGAATAGTCATGGTGCAGGGCTCATCGGAGGTGTAGGGTTCACGGCACAATCAGGCGGTCTCCTGCTGCCAGTTCACGAAATCAGTCTATCTCCCTCCAGGCGCAGCAATCACAGTCTCACACAGCTCAGAGCTTTAACCTGCTTTACTCGCTTTCTCTGCAGATGATTAGTTTACAGACAAAACAGTGGCGGCTGCTGTGTTGTCTAAGCAGTCGAGATGGCTCATCAAAATCACCCCCTTTCGTAGTCCTTTCTTGGGCCTTTCTGTCTATCCACATGCTAGCTGCGATCCAGCGGCCACAAGCTTTCAGTGAGCGACCTGCCGGGTCCCCTAGCCCTAGTACGGCGGCCTTCTTTTTGCACCAGAGGTTGGGTCTCGGGACAAAGACCCCACACCTCGCCGGTATTTGTGTTGGAGGGTAGAGCTTCATGGCCACTTCAGCAGAGCTGGCACTCTGGTTCCAGCCCAGTCCCTCAGTGTCCCCGCTGATTCGAGCACACCTTTGACCCCTTCTGTCTCTCACCATGGTCTGCACCCGAGACCTGGACAAGCCTCATAGTGGCACAGGCCGCCGGGTCCTTGTCCTCTCAGTCCTGTATGATGTTGTTCTCACCTCTTCCTCTGACTGAACTTGACTCCTTCACTTCCCTTGGCTGACTGGCTTACTGAACTTGGTGTTGTCTCGTTTGTTGCCTCCCCTAACCGGGTCCTGTCCTAACTTTCCCACTCTCCACTTGTCTAATCCCGCCATCCTGTTGCTGGGCATAGAGTCCCTAAATCGGAGTGTGTTGGATGTGTGTTTGGGGTGATCAACTTACCGATCCTGGCTGCTGCGCCATCTAGTGGCAACCGGTCTGCAGGGGTGCCACACTTATAGTTGTCCCACCTGTGTGCGCGGGGCATAACATTGATGGGAGGCTTGCATGAGCTTTCAGTTTATCCGGCCCACTAGGCCTAAACAGGTCACTGACCTCCCTGACGAGTTCTTTCGGTAATATTCCACAAACCTTATAGTTGTCCCACCTGTGTTCGGCAGGGCATAACATTGATGGGAGCTCTTGCATGAGCTCTAACTTTATCCTGCCCAGTAGGCCTAAACAGGTCACTGACTAACCTCTCTAGTGTTTCTTTTAATACTCCACAAAACCTATAGTTGCTGAGCAATGTTTAACCTTGAAATGCTAGGCCAGGTCCTGTTCCAGACCCTGTGCCATGCAGGCAGTCTGGGCCATTCAGTAATTTTTGGTCTGGGACAATTGATGCCATTTTGCTGTGGTCTGACCCTTTGCGAAGAGTGAGGACTCTTGTTAGGGTCCCCTTGCTTTGTGGTACATGATTTGAGCAGGGTGGGACATGCCTATACTTGTGTCTCACCCTCCTTTTACTCTTCCACCTCATTTTACTTAATGTAGAAAACTACTGCCACTTTTCCCCTGTAACTCATCCATTTGTCAATTCAAAGTCAGTTTCATCACCTCTGAAATTTTAGGTGAATGTTAACCACCTTTTATTTTGAAGTGCTTTGGAAGAGTGTGCAGGCTGGCACAGACCGTGTCCATGCACCCATGCTATGCCATGAAACTATTTGTACTGTTATTCGTCGAATACACCCCAATTCGGTGAATCGAATCGAATTCGAACACTTAGTGGTGGCTCATCACTAAAAATGACTAACAAATACATACAAATTTAGAGAGGATTAGGGACTAAAATTTATGATGGGATTGCTTAACCTCATAACGACAGCCTTACGTCTACAAATGTCGGAAAAAAAGGGTACTTATGCCTAGCCGACGTCTGTAGACGTCAGGCGGGAAAAAGCCCTGTAGTGACGCCCCTGTAGCTAAAATCTCTAGAGTGTCAGCGTACCGATTGTAGCTGAGACCCTAGAGATTAGTAATTAGCTGCTTTTTTACCGCCACCTAATGTGATGACTGGTAAGCACCGTTTACCGATCATCACATTACAAAAAGTGAAAGTGCTGGTAAAAAATGCTTTCACTTTGATCTGACATGAAAACGCATGTCGGATCAAAGATATCCATTAACCCCTAAGGCCCCCAAGACCCCCGATGCTGGCGATCACCCCCCTGCCCCCCACACCTCCATCCCCCCCAGGTCCATGCAAAAATGGCGGCGGTGCGCTGCCTCCCTTGCATCTCCATGCAGCCTGACATGTCACACATGTCAGGCTGCATGGGAATGTCCTCACCCGGGGCTCCCTAGTCCCTCCAGGGATCCCCCAGCCTCCGGAAACACCCCCCGCCCCCTCCCCCGGTGTCCGGTAACCCCTTCCTCCTTCCCCAAAGCCCACATGCCGGCCCCGCCGCCTCTAAACTCCATCCGATGTGACCAAACATCACATCGATTGGAGTTTGCAGGCCCCCGTCCCCCAGTAAAGCCCCGCCTCACCACTCTTACCTACCAACGATCCTGATTCCGGTCCCGGGGTCCTCCGGTCCTGGGGGCTTCTCCTGCCGGCATCTGCTGCTGTCTTCTACGGCGCGCACCTCCTCTGTGCGCGCACCGCTGTTAACCCCTTGTTGCGGCCCAGGGAATGACAGGTCATGAACTCAGTGAGTTCATGACCTATCAGAATCCTCGGGTCACAGGGGGTTAACTGTGCTTTTCATGGTGGTCTCCACATCAGATCACCATCAGTGGTGATCTAGCAGGATCCTGGGATCCCATAGGGATCCTGGGATCACAACTGATGGTGATCTGATGTGGAGACCACCATGAAGAGCACAGTTAACCCCTTGTTAACTGTGCTCTTCATGGTGGTCTCCACATCAGATCACAATCAGTGGTAATCCCAGGATCCTTATGTGATCCCAGGATCCTGATAGATCACCACTGATGTTGACCTGATGTGGAGACCGCCATGAAGAGCACAGTTAACCCCTTGTGACCCGAGGATTCTGATAGGTCATGAACTCACTGAGTTCATGACCTGTCATCCTCCTGGCAATGAACCTGCTTTTATAGCATATGGGGGATGCCCCATATGCTATACAACTGAGAATCGTCGCGGGACCTCCTACTGGACTACATCGGACCTTCCCACTGGACTACGTCGGACGTCAAAGAATAATAAAGATGGAGTCTAAGTAGTGTTTGTGTTTTTTTTCTAATAAAAATATTTTTCTCTGTCTTGTGTCTTCTTTACAAATTACTAGAGATTCCTAATGGTCCGGTCTAATATTGGCCAGACGTTATGAATCTCAGGCTTAGTGCCAGCTGCCAAAAAGCTGGCATTAACCCCTTATTACTCAGTCTGCCACCGCTACACGGCAGCTGGAGGAGCTGGATACAGCGCCAGAAAATGGCGCTTCTATGAATGCGCCATTTTCTGGGGCGGCTGCGGGCTGCAATTCGCAGCGGGGGGGGGCCCAGAAAGCTTGGGCCTCCCTACGCTGAGGATTCCAGCCCCAGCTGCCTAGTTGTAACTGGCTGGCCCAAAAATATGGCGAAGCCCACGCCATTTTTGGTTGCTGAAAAAAGGGAACAGTCAATAAAAATAATAAAAACAGTGACACCACCTATGGCTCCAGTAAGGTTACCGGCGCTGCGGGACAGACCTCTGGGGTGATGGCAAAGCAGCAAGATGGTTTCGCTCCCCGTAGGAGGAGCGGGATCCCCGGGGCAGTAGTTTATGATGGGAGTTGTGGATCAGTCTTTTATTTACACAGGGGCGCAGCTACACCAGGCCTTGTTACTTGTTCTTCTTATGCTGCGGTCAGCGGCTCCTCAGGCACAGGTGAATAAAGTACAATACACAGTTTATAACTCGCAACGGGTTTACTGCCAGTTCTTCAAACACAGTCTTTTCGGGTCTGCCCCGCCTGGGTAGTTGTTGGAAATTAGGATGCCGCACTTGGGTCCCTTGGTGGAATGCTCACCGTTCCTATCCGGTCCCTCCCCATGCTCTCTCCTGTCTCCCTCAGCGCCTCCGCCGGCAGAGCTTGAAGCTAGTTCCCTCGGATCCTCTCTATCTGAGCGACTCCTCTCCGAGTCCTCGGGATCCCCTACGGTGCCTTTTCTTGGGTGCGCCAGGTGTCTGCCACAACTGCCTAAAGATTGGGCCCCCAGTTCAGCGGCTCGGTGGTGAACACCCGTACCACTCTCGGAGCCGGTCCTTCGATCTGGGACTGAACCCCTCCGGCCGGTAGTCTTTTATGGGTGCAGTACCCCTACATGGCGTCCCGACCAGTGGGGCGCCACACACTTCCTATACACACTGAGTGATCACTCATCACATTGTCATAGGTTTTAACAGCACACATGTTTACACAGGACAATATACTGCTGAGAATGATGATTTTTAAAAAAGGAATAGGTACACTCATTTCCCAAAAATCATCCATTGTAAACATGTCAGACTCTTGCCAACTATGGAAACCTTCAAAAGGAACCTGAAGACCCAGCCCTTCCAACAAGCCTACAACCTGCATTGAGTCTCAGTCCACTATACCACTGTAAACTAGCTCTACCATCTACCTCACTATGTCTTCACCCATCCCTTGTAGACTGTGAGCCTTTGTGGGCAGGGTCCTCCCTTGTCCTGTACCAGTCGGTGACTTGTATTGGTCATGATTATTGTACTTGTCTTTTTATGTATACCTCTTTTCACATGTGAGTGCCTTTGAATGAAAGGCGCTATAATAATAAATAATAATAATCAATGAGAGAGATAACCTTTATGAACTTATCAAGTGCAGAGTATCTTCTGTAAATTTTGTGCATGCCTGGTTTGAGGTATTCAAATAAGTCTTGAAAGTGGAATCAGACACAAAAATGTTTCTTGGGAAATAAGCTGACATTTCACAAGAAGAAGAGTGTAGAGATGGTGCCGAAAAGCCGGAAGAATTGTTAGGACTTCCTAAATTTGACTGTATAGGGAGAAGTGAAAAAGAGGATGACCACAAATTTCAGAGGAACCTATCAAGGAGAAGTAGTATTCATGTAGAAGTAGAATAGCAAATTAAACGCTAGAAGGGAACTGAGTTAAAAGGAACAGAGAGTACAGAGGCCTTTGACATTGATTGACCTGATAATAGCTGAATTATTAGACAGCCATAGAAGTTGGATACAATTGATTAAAAGTGAGGACTTCAGAGAAAAATAAAAGTTTAATATGACAATATTAGTCTTACTTTATAAGTAGAAGAACCTCATCTTGACTCTCATTGTGTTTAGACTTTGCCAATGGGTAAACAAGTATCAATCGTCAGCATAAAAGAAGATTGGCGGTAGTATATCAGACCTGTATAGACAGGTCAACCGCACTTCCTATACACACTGAGCGATCACTCATCCAATCGTCATTGTGGTCGGCAGCACGTTGTGTTTACACAGGATAATATACTACTGAGAATGCTGATTTTTAAAAAAGCAGATTAATAGTTTTAACGTTTTTTCTGTGTGCATGAAAGTATGGTCGGTTTGTCTAAACATATTTGGCCAAATGCCAATCGACCGGGATACCCTTAAAAAATAAGTTCACTCAATATTTTGCTTGCTCATCGGGTGATAAGCATCTTGTGTACATAACACAATTACCAGGAAATGAGCATGCATTGCCGATTATCGTTCAGTGTAAATGCTAGTATGTTTAAATTCTAGTCTTGTGATTACGTTCTGAATTATCAGATTAGATAAAAGGAATGTCATTGTATTTAAGGAATTATTTAGTGTAGCAATTGCAGAGTAAATATCCTGTCAAGAAATTGCTAGAAACATTAATTAAAGAAGTTTTAATGAAATCTAAAGATCTGCAGAGGTCCATGAAATCATAAGACGAACAACAAGTTGAGTTAATGTTACCAGTCTGAAGAGATGGAAAACGCTTGATCCAGAAATCCGGTTTAAAAGTGCATTATTATTCCATAAGGGAGCATACTCACAATCTGGAATGGCAGCATTTGGATGACATTTCTAGAAATCTCATGCCCACTGTGCTACTCCCCTCCACAGCATTATTTCAGCTGCGGCGTGGGTTGCTGGACTTCTGCATCTCCGCAGCATGTTAATGTAATGCTGCGGAGTCGGGAGCGATCACCAGCTGGTGAATGCAAGGATAAGCCGCCCTGCCACAAATACACACTGTGAGTCCAAGCGGCTGCGCTCACCCTGCATTCACCCGTGGCTTCCTCAGGTCTGAAGGTGCGACGTCCAACATACAGTGCCTCCGAATTGTGTACACATACCCTAACTGTTACACTGATGAGCAAAATGGTAACAATGTTCTGACCTTTTGACTTTCAAGCTCCATATCTCACCATCCACTACAACTATGAGCGTGAGACTACCTTCATTTTATAGACAATCATCTTGGCTATATCATATATAAATTTTACTACCAAATATTTAGCGTATGATTAGTTATGCAGATTCTTGTCATGTCACTACATTGTTAGGCTATGTGCGCACGTTGAGTATTTAGTTGCACAAATTTCTGCACCGAATCTGTATCCCATAGTAGCAAAAATGTTCCAAAAACACGATGCGTTTTTGAAGTGTTTTTTGCATGCATTTTTCCATGTGGTTTTCATGCATTTGGGGTGGAAAAAAAGTTGCAAGCGTTTAAATGCTTCAAATTTAATTCTGCACCAAATCTGCAAAGGAAAAAAAAATCAATGTATGCACAAAACTTTAGAATTTTCATTGACTTTGATTGCATAAGATTTGCTTGCAGTTTTTTGGCAAAACTGCACTAAAAACGCACTGTGTGCACAGGACCTTTGTGTTTTGCTCCTGTGTTTGAAAAATATTTTTCTTCTTGTACACTACAAATTACAATCTGTTTTCACATTCCCTAATAGCTCAGTGTGTTGTTAGGTTGATTCCCAAGTGAATGGTCACTTCAAGGTCAACGAATCGAGCCATGAAGAAAATCTCCCAAGAAAAGAGGAATAGCATCATCCATCACATGCATCATCTGAGTGCCATGCCACTTGGAAGAATATGAAATGAAGTGCGTCCTTCCATACAAAAGCCAAGAGGTGGACGTCCAAGCAAAATATTGGAGTCAACAAGTCGACTCATCACAAGGTCTATGAGTTCTGACGCGATAAACATGGCAATATGAGAACTATTTTACAGTTTTGGGGCTACTGTTGAAACCCGTATACTGTGTGTTGAATACTGTGGGGGCTATTATACAGTGTGTGGGCCATCATACTGTGTTTAAGGGAGTTGTGGGCCCATCATCCTGTGTATATATGACCTGTGGACTCATCATATTGTGTATAGGGAAGCTTTGGGCCCATCATACTGTGTGTAGGGGAGCTTTGGGCCCATTATACTGTGTGTGTGTGTGTGTGTGTGTGTTTGTGTGTAGCAGAACTGTTGGGACATCATACTGTGTATAGGGGAGCATTTTGCTCATCATACTGGCTAGGGTCAGATTAGTGTTTTTGTTTTTTTTCATCCGGATTCGGTATTGAGCATTAAAAATGCTCAAAACCGGATCCGGATCCGCAGCTTATAGGCTGCAATATAAAAACCAGATTGCATTATTTGCAATCCGGTTACCGCATTCTGGTTTCACTGACTGCGTGAAAAATCATGCAGGCAGTGTTTTTCGGAGCAGTTTGTAAAATGCAGTGGGGCTGCTATAATGGGCTCCTATGATAGCCCATCTGGTAACCGGAGTGCTCAGAATGTGCAATCCGGTTGCCGGATTCTTTGTTCATCCATGCTGCCAGCAGGGATAAACAAAGGGTTAAATGTTATTAATAGATGTGGGCAACATGTCTCTAGGGGGTGCCCACCCTCCCTAGAGACATGCTGTCCACACAGGTCAGCATGTGAGGGGTTAATTCTATATTTAACTGTATCGCCGCTATTGTCGGCTTTTTCTATACTTTAGAATGACAGCCGCCAGCTCCTGTGCTTGCAGGACTATACTACATAGTTTGCATAAGCACCAGAGACAGGACAGCATCCTTTATAAGGAGCTGTCTCTGGTGCTGATGCCATTTGCTAGTCTACAGGCTGCTGTCCAGGGTCCTGATCACTAATAAGTAGTTCTATGGGCATCGCATAGCCATAGAACTACTGTAAATGATATCAGCACCCAGGACAGCAGCCTGTAGACTACGCAAATGGCGTAAGCTCCAGAGGACTAGCTCCTTATAAAGGATGCTGTCTTGTCTCAGGTGCTTACGCAAACTATGTAGTATACTCCTGCAAACACAGGAGCCGGCGGCTGTCATTCAAAGTATAGAAAAAGCCGAACAATAGCGTGATACAGTTAAATATAGAATTAACCCTCACATGCCGACTTGTGTGGACAGCATGTCTCTAGGGAGGTGGGCACCACCTAGACATGTTGCCCACATCTATTAATAACATTTAACCCAGCAGCAGGATGAACAAAGCATACGGTAACCGGATTGCTCCGGATTACACATCCTGAGCAATCCGGTTACCGCATGCGGTGATAAAGACACATTTTTCCCACAAAAATGTGTCTGAAGGCACTTGCGATTAACGCATCCTGATCAGGAAGCGGTAACGCAATCAGCCTTACAAGTGTGACCCTAGCCACTGTGTATTGGGAGCTGCAGGCAAAATGTACTGTGTATACAGGAGCTGTGGGTTTGTGGGCCCATCATACTGTGAATAAGGGAGTTGCAGGCTCATCATATTGTGTGTAGGGGAGCTATAGGCTCATTGAGTCATTATATATTGTTTACAGGGGAGCTGTGGACCATTTATTGTGTATAAGGGAGCTGCAGGTTCATTATACTGTATACAGGGGAGCTGTGGGCCCATCATACTGTGTATAGGGGACTACAGGCTCATTACACAGCTCCTCATACTGTGTATAGGGGAGCTGTTGGGGCATTATACTATATATAAATGAGTTTTACATTGGGGACTCTGGGGACATTATTAAATGTTAATTGGATACTTAAGCATTAATGTTATAGGGACACTTATGGTATTGTGACCGTCAAAGGTGCACAATGGATATTATTACTTTCTAGGGGCAAAGTGTGAAAATGTTTCTAGGGCACTTATATTTTGTAGGGGGCAATATCACCATCTTGAGGGCACAAAGGAGACATTATTACCATATAAGGAGCACAGTGGTGGCATACTTATGTGGACAGTAAGATGAGCGCGGTTTTTGTACCACACAGCAGAATGCAGTAATAAGAACACATACAGCAGCAGTGACTCATCATTGAGGTATCTGTAGGATGAGTTTGTGCGGGTTGGGAATAGTTGGGGACAGTACTGGCAATCTGGAAAGTCAAATTTGTCTGTGTTGTAATGTCTGCAGGTGAGTCGTAGCTGGAGAAGTTGTCATGTCGGTCTGGGCCTGATAGAAAAGACGGCAAAAGTGAACAACTACATAAGAAACAACATCACCTGCAAGTCATTACCTGTAATTGTACTGCCATCTCTTATATGTTCTGCAGGAGTGACATGTACCACTATATGGTGGTAATTTGTGTTGGTTTTTGTAGAGTGATTTATTTTCAGTAACAGTGCGGTCATCTGCTGAGGATCCTGTATAGTAGGGGTGCACAACTTCAGTCCTCAAATACACCAACAGTGTAGGTTTTCACAATTTCCTTAGTGTGGGCCCCTGCGACCAGGGTGGCCACATAGGGAACTGCAGCCAGGTAGGAGGAAAGACAGTTTGCACAACAAACACCCTCACAGATAATCACTAGGAGGCAGCACCCAACCCAGGGCCCAGAACTCTAGGCGGGCAAGGGGTGGTGGGTTTAGAGGACAGTGGGTGGGAAGCATGTAGGTCAGGTGACAGAAGGTAGAAATAGAGGAAGGGAGGAGGAAGGAGTGAGTAGGCCAGAGGGTGCCGAGCAGAAAAGACGAAAGCACACGTTCTGGAGGAGTGGGGCTGATGGAGATGCAGAATCGAAAGAGTCAGAGAAACCATGGAGAGAAAGCTCATCCATAGCCAGCACCCCGGGAGTGTGAGGAAAGAGACGGACTGGGTCCTAGGAATACGGCAGCACTGACCAACTCCCGGCGGAGTAGCCTTCCCTACTGAAGCCAGAATCACACGGGTCAGGAGGGAGCCTGATAGTGCCTTGCGGGAGAGGACTATTGGAGGCTAGGCAGAGTGCAGAGTGTCGGCTCTGACGGGGAACCGAAGATCTACCGGTATCCCGGTATCTCCAGATTCACCGACGGGGAGCTCCAATTTTAGGTTGGAGTTCCTACCCAAAGGACAAGCAGCTCAGTGGGAACCACGAGGACCCACAAGGGTCCGAGCTACCGCTACACTGTCCGGAGACACACACAGAGACAGAGAACAAAGCCTGGAAAGGACCCTAGAGGGAGTGAGGGGTCGCAGAGTAACAAACTGGGTGTAGGGAGTTTATAGGAACCCGGAGTAGAAAGCCTGTAACTCGTGTTAAGAAGTGAACTGTACTGATGAATACTGTGAACTGCTTACAGAGAACTGACAAGTAAACCCGGTGAACCCTGCCTGTGTGTCCGTGTTTAATTCAGGGAAAATAACTGTTTTACTACCTTTCATTCCTGTCAGGAGCAGCCCGACCTGCGGCGGGCTCATCCATCTGGCTGCAGCCACCATCCATCCTCCTGGCAGAAGAAGAGCTGCAGCGGTGGTCCCATCATTGACCACAAACCGTGGGTGGCGTCATGACAAACTGTATCCTTTATATATATTCCCTTTTATTTGTGAGAACCCGGGACACGGTCCGGACCAGGACCTCCGTGACATTCCCAGCGGCGACCCGGTCCAGTACCGAGTACCCCGTCCCAGTGGGCTCCACATTAGTATTGTACAGGGGTTGGAATCCATGTTAATTGCAGGTGATACTGTGAAGGTGATTAATTTATCACCTCTGCAATAATATATAAATCTTGAAAACATGCACTGTTGGTGGTTCTTGGGGACTGGATTTGTGCACGCCTGCTTTGGGGCTCACTGTGATTTTTCGTCCCCTTGAGCTGAGCCCCTAGCTATGCCTCTGCTCACGTTCAAAGCTGTAGTGGATGGTGAGATATGGAATCTGAAAGTCAAAAGTTCAATACATTTTTATGGTACCGTTACACGTCGCAACATTGCATGCAATTTCACTGGCAATTTGCTGGTTGCATGGACACATTGTTCTATTTTGTTGCCGTGTACAAATGGAACAATGTGTCCTTGATTTCACTGCAACCAGCAAATTGCCTGTGAAATGGCATGCAATATTGCGACGTGTAACGGTACCCTCACCCTTTTGCCCATCAGTATAAAACAGTACACTTTTATATAGGTGAAAAGCTTCCACATGCCAACTGCAAATAGCAATCCTATCTACAGTGTGAAAGTATTTGGCCCCCTGGAACTTTTCAACCTTTTTCCACATTTCAGGCTTCAAACAAAGATATAAATTCAAATAATTTTTTTGTGAAGATTCAACAACAAGGGGGACACAATAGTGAAGTGGAACGTAATTTTTGGATATTTTAAACTTTTTTAACAAATAAAAAACTGAAAAGTGGGGCGTGCAATATCATTCGGCCCCCTTGAGTTAATACTTTGTAGCGCCACCTTTTGAGGTTGAACGGAGAGCGTTTGTGAACAGCAGTTTTCAGCTCTTTCCACAGATTCTCGATTGGATTCAGGTCTGGACTGTGACTTGGCCATTCTAACACCTGGATATGTTTTTTTTAACCATTCCATTGTAGATTTTGCTTTATGTTTGTGATCATTGTCTTGTTGGAAGATAAATCTCCGTCCCAGTCTCAGGTCTTTTGCAGGCTCCAACAGGTTTTCTTCCAGAATGGTCCGGTATTTGGCCCATCCATCTTAACCTTCAATTTTAACCATCTTCCCTGTCCCTGCTGAAAAAAGCAGGCCCAAACCATGATGCTGCCACCACCATGTTTGACAGTGGGGATGGTGTTTTGAGGGTGATGAGCTGTGTTGCTTTTACGCCAGACATATCGTTTTGAATTGTGCCCAAAAAGTTGGATTTTGGTTTCATTGACCAGAGCACCTTATTCCAAATGTTTGGTGTCTCCCAGGTGGCTTGTGGCAAACTTCAAATGAGACGTTTTATGGATATCTTTGACAAATGGCTTTCTTCTTGCCACTCTTTCATAAAGGCCAGATTTGTGCAGTGTATGACTAATTGTTGTCCTATGGACAGACACTCCCATCTTAGATGTAGATCTCTGCAGTTTATCCAGAGTGATCATGGGCCTTTTGGCTGCATCTCTGATCAGTCTTCTCCTTGCTCGAGATGAAAGTTTAGAGGGACGGCCGGGTCTTGGTAGATTTGCAGTGGTCTGATACTCCTTCCATTTCAATATGATCGCTTGCACAGTGCTCCTTGAATGTTTAAAATTTGGGAATTTTTTTTGTATCCAAATCCGGCTTTCAACTTCGCCACAACAGTATCTCGGACCTGCTTGGTGTGTTCCTTGGCCTTCATGATGCTCTCTACACTTGAAACAGAACCCTGAGACTATCACAGAGCAGATACATTTATATGGAGACTTGATTACACACAGATGAATTCTATTTATCATTACCAGTCATTTAGGACAACATTGGATCATTCAGAGATCCTCACTGAACTTCTGGAGTGAGTTCGTTGCACTGAAAGTAAAGGGGCCGAATAATAGTGCACGCTTCACTTTTCAGTTTATTATTTGTTAAAAAAGTTTAAAATATCCAATAAATTTCGTTCCATTTCATGATTGTGTCCCACTTGTTGATTCTTCACAAAAAAACTAGAATTTACATCTTTTGCCTGAAATGTGGCGAAAGGTTGAAAAATTCAAGGGGGCCAAATACTTTCACAACGCACTGTATATAATGACCGATATCACCTTGAGAGCATACTGAAAAAAAGTTGTAAGGTGTGGATCTCAACACTTCACTACATTCATTTTTAATGACAGGAGAGTCAATAATAGCACAGCAGATCTGTTGATGGACATTTGCTCAACAGATTCCTTTGGTTTACCTAGAGAAATAATTAAAATCGATGGGAGAAATCATAGTTGTCAAAGTGCTCAGCTAGTGGGAGAATGAACTTTTGGATAAATCAGGTAGACCTAAGTCAGGAAAGCATGATTGGATGTGTGATGGTCTAGTAGTTGGTGACAGTGTCATGTCAATAATAGTTTTGAGCTTACTGGTTATTTTTGAATTTCATGAATTCAGCAAAACTTTCTAGTTTATTAGGCCAGAGTCACATGTCCACTGAAAAATGGACGTGTTACAGGATCTGATTTTGATCTCCGTATGACAATCCGAGTGTCCGTGTCCATGTGACACGTCCGTGTGACTCATTCCGCATAAAAATGCATGTAACTGAAATGAGTGCTTTATCTGCCCTGAGAATCAAAAACATGGGAGACCCCACACAATTTTTTTCAATTATTTATTTATTGTTACACAGATATGATGGCAGGTTCAATCACAGACACTGATTAAGATAAAGTGGGGGGCGCAATCTGACTCAACAGCCAATCACAGATGCTGTCACAGAGAGTGGAGTCTGTGATTGGCTGTTGGAGTCAGTGCAGTAAGTATGCATGAGAAAAAATGAGCGGAACCTGGAAGTATGTATTACCGCAGTGAGAGACTGGTAAGTATACCATGTATTTCAGTGATTTCCATTTTTCTCCATTACATGTCACATGGATGCCACCCATATCGTATCTGTGGGCAGTCCATGTGGCATCTGTGCTGCTGGCAAAAAATGGACATGGCTATGTGTGGAGGACATAGACACCACACGGACACATGGTGCATGTGAAAATACGGACATTTGACAATTCCTATAGAATAATCGGCCTGCGTGCATCCATGTCTCCTGTACGTGTAAAAATGGATGCAACACATAGCTGAAACACGGACGTGTGATGCTGGTCTTAGGCTGTGTAGAATGATTGCAATTGTGAAGTGCTTCCCTTAACTACCTATATAAACTTATGTACTTGTAATATAGATTGATTATATATCAATGATAACAGAACTTTAAAATATTTCAGGTTCTGACAATTTTTATTCATCTGACTGATAAGAACTAAATCTAATATAATAGAAAGTGTATGTGACATTTCAGCATAGGATACTGTATTGCAGAATCTAAAACCAGAGCCCTGCTTGCAGGACAGTTTTGCTGTTACAGAATGTGTCTGTACAGGACACATAAAACCCCTTGGCAGGCAGCTCCCATAGTGTACAGCCAGACAAGCATTCTGATTTCTGTCTATGCAGCTGGTCTGAAGTTTTCTAAGGTGTGAGCGAAAAATCTAATTGACTACTAAGGCCGGCTTCACATCGCAGTTTGGAGCTGTCAGGTTGTGTCCGGTGTTTTGCAGGATGCAACATACACAACCTGACAGCCCCAGATGAGCAGAACTGGATTTGCCCTCCTATCCTGCTTTTTGCCGCCTTAATTTCTGCCGCTGTCCAGTGCAGGGGAGCTGGCCGTAGTGCTGTTATTTCAGCCATGGAGCTCTGTCCATGATGCTGAATGACTGCAGCTGCTTTTAACAGCCGTCGCTCTTCAGTACCATGTATCCAGGAACCGGTCCGATTTTTTGTCATATCCGGCGATCCGGCGCCCATAGACTCCCATGCTATGGGTGCCGGATTGCACCGGATCCGGGAGGATTCGGTTTTGTCTGATTTTTGCGTAGGACACAAAAAATGCTGCAGACTCCGATTTTGTGTCCGATGCAAAAATCAGACAAAACCTGATCCTCCTGGAAAAGCACCAAACCGGAGGCCAAATAAGGCTAATCCGGCACCATATGGATACATGGGGGACAAATTTGGATCCGGGTCTGTCCGGTTCACACCAGAAAGACCTGGACCTGAAAAAATGTGGTGTGAAGCCGACCTTAAACAAAGCATTTGTAACTAAGGCCAGCTTTACACCACGATTTTCAGCATCAGGTTGTGTCTGGTTTGAACCGGACACAACCTGATCCGGTTTTGCCTTCCATGTGTTCCTATGGTGCCGGATTAGTCCTATTTGGCCATCTGGTTTTGTGTATTTTGTGCCTGATCCAATTTTGTTTGTTTTGTCTCCGTCCCCAAAATCGGATCCTGCATCATTTTTCGGCTCCAGTGCAAAAATTGGACAAAACTGGATGGAAACGAATCTGGGACGATCAGGCGCCCATAACATGGGGCTCTATGGGTGCCGGATTCGGGAAAAAATCGGATCGTTTCCCGGATGCGATTGCTTGCACAGCGCATGCTCTGAAATGCCGCTGTGCTCATTCAGCACCATGGACAGCAGGATTTCAGAGACATGGCTGAGAGTTCAGCACCATGGAGAGCAGCACTGCACACACAGGCTGACAGATCAGCACCATGAACAGCAGCAGGATCGGAGGGCATATTTTGCCACACTTTCTGCTCATCCGGTGCTGTCAGGTTCTGTCCGGTGGATCCTGCAAAAAACAGGATCCATCCTGACAGCCAAAACCGTGGTATGAAGCCGGCCTAAGGTTGGCTTCACACCATGGTTATTGTCATCCTGTTCTGTTCGTTTTTGAAAAAAACAGAACAGGATCATTTTTGCCTCCCATGTATCCCTATGGTGCGAGATTGGTCATTAATGGGCGGTGAATTCAGTCCTGGATTCATTTCTGTCCTGTTTTTTCCCAGGCCCAAAATTGGAGTCTGCACCGTTTTTGGGCTCTGGTGACAAAACCGGACTGAAACTAATACGGTCCGGGGCGTCACACTTAACATGGGGGCCTATATAGCTGGATCCGGGAAAAAACAGAATAGTTTCCTGGATCCGGTTTCAGGGTACAGAGCATGCTCAGAACAAGAGCACTGCTCTGTACCCGTGGTATATGTGTGTAATTTCTCGTTAGCAGTATACAGTGCCTACAAGTAGTATTCAACCCCCTGCAGATTTAGCTGGTTTGATAAGATGGCAATAAGTTAGAGCCTTCAAACTGCAAACGAGAGTAGGATTTATTAACAGAAGCATAAATCGTACAAACCAAAAAGTTATGTTGCTCAGTTGAATTTTTATAAATTTTAAACATAAAAGTGTGGGTCAATTATTATTCAACCCCTATGTTTAATATTTTGTGGAATAACCCTTGTTTGCAATTACAGCTAATAATCGTCTTTTATAAGACCTGATCAGGCCGGCACATGTCTCTGGAGTTATCTTGGCCCACTCCTCCATGCAGATCTTCTCCAAGTTATCTAGGTTCTTTGGGTGTCTCATGTGGACTTTAATCTTGAGCTCCTTCCACAAGTTTTCAATTGGGTTAAGGTCAGGAGACTGACTAGGCCACTCCAACACCTTGATTTTTTCCCTCTTGAACCAGGCCTTGGTTTTCTTGGCTGTGTGCTTTGGGTCGTTGTCTTGTTGGAAGATGAAATTACGACCCATCTTAAGATCCTTGATGGAGGAGCGGAGGTTCTTGGCCAAAATATCCAGGTAGGCCGTGCTATCCATCTTCCCATGGATGCGGACCAGATGGCCAGGCCCCTTGGCTGAGAAACAGCCCCACAGCATGATGCTGCCACCACCATGCTTGACTATAGGGATGGTATTCTTGGGGTCGTATGCAGTGCTATCCAGTCTCCAAACGTCACGTGTGTGGTTGGCACCAAAGATCTCGATCTTGGTCTCATCAGACCATAGAACCTTGAACCAGTCTGTCTCAGAGTCCTCCAAGTGATTATGAGCAAACTGTAGATGAGCCTTGACATGACGCTTTGAAAGTAAAGGAACCTTACGGGCTCGTCTGGAACGGAGACCATTGCGGTGGAGTATGTTACTTATGGTATTGACTGAAACCAATGTCCCCACTGCCATGAGATCTTCCCGGAGCTCCTTCCTTGTTGTCCTTGGGTTAGCCTTGACTCTTCAGACAAGCCTGGCCTCGGCACGGGAGGAAACTTTCAAAGGCTGTCCAGGCCGTGGAAGGCTAACAGTAGTTTCATAAGCCTTCCACTTCCGGATGATGCTCCCAACAGTGGAGACAGGTAGGCCCAACTCCTTGGAAAGGGTTTTGTACCCCTTGCCAGCCTTGTGACCCTCCACGATCTTGTCTCTGATGGCCTTGGAATGCTCCTTTGTCTTTCCCATGTTGACCATGTATGAGTGCTGTTCACAAGTTTAGGGAGGGTCTTAAATAGTCAGAAAAGGCTGGCAAAAAAGATAATTAATCCACACATGTGAAGCTCATTGTTATTTGTGCCTGAACTACTTCTTAATACTTTAGGGGGACCAAACAGAATTCTGGTGGTTTGAGGGGTTGAATAATAAATGACCCTCTGAATTAACTTTTAACGCTTTAAAAAAAAATAAAATACATTTTTTGTGGCACTGCATGTCCCACTTCCAGGCTGATCTACAGTCCAAATGTCACAATGCCAAGTTAATTCCGCATGTGTCAACCAGCTAAATCTGCAGGGGGTTGAATACTACTTGTAGGCACTATATGTATATGCACTGCTAAAGTGAAATTAAATAAAGCAATGGTGAGAAAAATAAAAAAAAATCAAATCCTCTCCGGTGATTGTCCCAGGAAGACATCTGATGCTACAAAGACCTTAAAAGCTGATTGGGCGGGAGCGATCAGCTGATGTGTCACGTGACCGCTACCAGCCAATTAGCTGTTGATCAGCTGATTAAGGTCCTTGCGGCATCCTTTGTGCATCGGATGTGGATGCCTGACATCCCGGGATAGGTGAGCATTTATTTTTTTTTCTTTTATTTCACTTTCCCAGCTCTGTCAGTTCGGATCCCTCATAATCCCGGATCCGGAACTGACACAAATGGCATTCGGAGGTACATATCCAGGCCTGTTCGTTCCTGTCCGTGGTGTTCTGCACAAAACAGGATCCACACTGACAGGAACAATACCGTGTTGTGAAGCCAGCCTAAAACAGTTTTATCATGAGTCCACAGAAGCAAACAATGTATACATATTCTCTCACCCATGCAAAGGCAGCATTCACTCTATCTATACTTTAAAGGAGATATGTGGGATAATGCCCCCCCAAAAAATTGTGCCTAAGCACTAACAGGGAGGTAGCTGTCACCTACCTGCCTGTTGCGCCTGGCACCGTTCACCACTGACTGGAGCAGTCACAAACCACTCCTGCCGGCAATTTTGGCACCTCCAATGACGTCACGACTACCAAGGGGAGGGTTCACTCTGCTCGGTAGACGGACACATATCCAACGTCACAGTGATAGACAGCCGGCTCCCCCAATCAAGTAGTGGGGAGCTCGCTGTGAATCAATGTGATGTCAGCTAAGTGCACACTTCCGCAGAGTAGAACAGAAAAGCTGCTCTGCTCTGAGGTCCTCATTGTCGGTTGTGGAACAGCACCCTGAGAGGGAGAAAGAGCGGCAGGTTCAGATACAGGCAGAGCTTACCCCAAACACCGCACACATTAATAGAGGAGGCCTCACAACTCTCCAAGGTGAACGTCCCAAGCTGCACCGAAACCTGGTTACCTTCCTGGACTGTGCCTATTACCGGACATCAGTAAAAAGGTACCGAAACAGAGACAATTGTGTGTGTGCGCCTGCTTCCCTGCCGCCTGCAGTTCACAGCAGAACCACTGCTACTACTCCCCTCATCCACCCCGCTGCCCTGAGGTAAAGCTCCACCTGTGGGGAGCTGTACTACCAAAGCTGCATTTCCATCACCTCAGCGGCCGGCTGCAGTGCTGGTAACCCTATTAGCAGGTACCACAGGTGGCGTCACGATGTCATTCCCCATCATCATCACCCTTATTCCTGCCACTGAGGGTCCAGGTCATGGAACCGTGAACCGACCAGCCGTGATCCCCCACCAAAGTAAACCCCTGTCCCGGTACCCGAGTACCCCCTACTCTGTCGACTGGATCACCGACAAAAGCAGGAAGAAGCAGGAAGACCAAAGGACGGCAGTGGTGACAGAGCAACGGAGGGTAAATATGAATGATTTATTATTTTATGGTGTGCGGCAGCATGGGGGCAAATATTGATCATAGGAGGGGAGAGCATACACAGTGCAACTGAATATGTACCGCTCCCCCTGCTGCTGATGGACAGGGGATCCAGTGCATATTGCAGTGCACTAATGAGCTGGCCCACGTGACCGCCAGCTCCTACTACAGCCTCCACCCGCCTCCTCCAGCCCCCGATCACCATATTGCATCCTTTACACAGTACATAGCAGGGACACATATATAAGATTCTCTCAGCCCAGGAGATGTGGTATGATCAGACCATGTCCTTGCATGGCCAGACACATCCATTACACAGTACATAGCAGGGACACATATATAAGATTATCTCTGCCCAGGAGATGTGGTATGATCAGACCATGTCCCTGTACAGTCAGCCACATCCATTAAACAGCACACAGCAGGGACACATATATAAGATTATCTCAGCACAGGAGATGTGGTATGATCTGACCATGTCCCTGTATGGCCAGACACATCCATTACACAGTATACAGCAGGGACACATATATAAGATTATCTCAGCACAGGAGATGCGGTATGATCAGTCCATGTCCCTGTATGGCCAGACACATCCATTACACAGTACATTGCAGGGATACATATATAAGATTATCTCAGCACAGGAGATGTGGTATGATCTGACCATGTTCCTGTATGGCCAGACACATCCATTACACAGTACACAGCAGGGACACATATATAAGATTATCTCAGCCCCACAATATTTTTTTAAACACATCCTATTATGGAAATTGGCCTATTAAGCTAAAAGAGCCACCTTCACTAGCACCAATGCTGCATTTTGTGAAGGTGGCTCTAATTATCATACCTCCAAGGGACATCAAAATAAACACTTTATTAGATACTAGTTTAGGTCTGGGAAGTATACTCTCCTCCCTGAATCTAAATGCTTTGCTGATGTTATCTGGGAATCTGGCGAGGGGAAACTCCTCAGCAGATTCCCTGCCCCGCAGTGTGAATACAGTATAACACACCACAGGGCGGAATCTGATGCTGCGTAATATCTTGTCACGTCAGCTCAAGGGCAGAGCTCACGGAGATACCCAAGAGTGGAGAGAACGTGCAGGCGCCAACGCCGACGCTCCAGCGATAGAGAGGAGGAAGGGATCCGGACCACACAGGAGGAGGGATAACATCAGCAAAGCATTTAGATCCAGGGAGGAGAGTATACTTCCCGGACCTAAACTAGTATCTAATAAAGTGATTATTTTGGTGTCCCGCGGGGGTACGATAATAAGAGCCACCGTCACAAAATGCAGCATAGGCGCTGCTGAAGGTAGCTCTTTTAGTTTAATAGGCCCTGGGAGGGGGTGACAGGTTCCCTTTAAGATGCAGTGACTTTATACATCACATTATGCTCTCCCTAGGCCCCCTATAACTGGTGATCACGCAGCCAGCACCATAGCTCCACTGGTAACAAGAAGATACATTCATTTTATTTGGTTGTTACTTTTCCTTACATCAGAAATAAATCAGAATGAATGTGCTTGAAGCATGTAATCTTGTAATATATGGGGTAACGTGTAACCTACAGTAGGTAAACCCATGTCTAGGCTGAATGACTGTAGCTTGGACTGCACCTATAAACTAACATGGCAAGATTCCTGAAACGCTTACTCACGTTGATGACGCAAGAGCACGGGCAATGGTTTACACATGTATGCAGTGATTACAAATATCTGTCTTATCTTGTCTGCCTCCATTCACCACCCTCCTAGATAATAACCAGGTGCGGCACCATGGCTTACAGTGGTCATAAATCTACACTGCGCCTTCATCTTTAAGAATAAACCAGTAGCTGTGGGACTTTTTCATTTCTCATCTATGAGCAAAGTTCTTCAGGAACTTTCACATTCTATTCAACCACGTCTTTAATGACGTGTGCAGTCCGAACGCGGAGGGATTTGCAAGGTGGTATAAATTAATAATGGAAAATGTAGTTAATTTAAAAAGTTTTTTTCCAATTCCAACATTATTGACACCCTTGATAGTCTTTTTATAAACAATTTGCAGACAGAAGTGGATACCCACCAAATGTGTATAATTAGAGCATTTTGATAGCATGTCCAAATACATTGACCCTACATATAGCCAATTCTGAAAAGACGTAAAGAAGAAACACTATATGACTTGGAAAAATTACCCTCTTAAAGGGGGATCTCTCATCTTCTTAAATTGGTAAAATTGCAAAGTGTTTATAAAAAATAAGAAACTTTGCAATTCACGTCTTGCTAAAAATCTTCATTCACAAGAATGGAGAGATTTTTAGTTGTTTACAGCTCATTAAAGAGGACCTGTCAGCAAACCAGGCATGGTGATCTAATTACAGCACTGGATGCAGCATGTCTGCAGCATGCAGGCAAGGGGTCCCCCAGCACTTGAGCAGCCCTGTACCCCGAGATAATACACTTAGAAAACTTACATGCTCCAGCCATTAAGGAGGTGGCTAGGGGCTGGAGCCGAAGGGCAGATTCACACCCCCTGCATGTGTAATCTGCCCACCGCTGCCAATCATTCTCTCCCTCTTCTGCATTAAACAGAGACATGCTGCATCCAGTGCTGTAATTAGATCACCACGCCTGCTTTGGTGACAGGTCCTCTTTAACTACTGGCCACCTCTACACTCTGTCCCAAGCAAGAGGCACATGCCAGCAAGCTGACTGCTTGAAACATAGCTCTTAAATTGACTAGATTGCCAGATTTGTCTAGTTCAGTGCCCCTGCGCTACTTTAATGCTGCAGAAGCAAAACTGAATGTCCTATCAGATGGCAAAATATTAAGTTAGTCTCATGTTGATCCCTTTAGGGCTACTGAAAATGTAACAATACAAGCTTGAGTCTCTAAGAATCTCATCAGCTTAATAATATCAAATACTGAACAACATTTATACAAATAATGATTGTTATTAGCAGTACATAGCACAGTGAGTGAAGAAGAACCATAGTGGTCAGTGTGGGTGGGAAAGTGAAGCTGGCAGTCAAGATAAGAATGTGATATTTTATTGTCCTTGATTAGTGGTCTGTCTGGTTTTAGAGATTCTTTATGATGTTAAAGAACATAATCCATGTGGACAAGTAATATCTGCTTGAATGTTTCAAAGTCATCATCAATTGTATCCAGACTCTCCTTATTCGTCTTTCAATTATGGATCCTTTCCTGAATATGAGAATTTTTATTGATTTAAAGACATAAATCCATTGACAAGTTATTCTGCTTGAATTTCAAAGTCACATATTGTATTCAGACTTCTCTTCATTGGAATGACTTTAATACTATATTTCATATCAGTATGGTGTCATGAGGCTATAAAATAAATATTAAAAATATTGAAAATATAGAAAAGCTCACCCTGTTCTTGCCTTAAAATAACTTCTATATTGCATGTCCTTAAAAATAAGCAGGTACAGAAGGACGTTTACAGCATTGTACAAGGATTACAGCTGTTTTGTGCTAGCTTGGCACTTTAACAGCTCCTTATGAATAAAGGATTAAGTTTGATATCAATATCTGAAGTACTGCAGCCTTTTTTCATTTTTCGTATGTATAAAGAGCTTTGGAGACTGCTTGGTTGATTTGCACGCTATATTTTGCTGTACTGCTCTTTTTTCTTGTTGTAGATAGATAGATGCTAGAATAGGTAGATTAGGCTTATCAGTCTCACATTGCTGCTACCGGGGCCCCCCATTAAGCTTCATGCATATTTACTGCATTGACCAGCAACAGCCAATCATAGACACTCACACTCTGTGAGAGCTTCTGTGATTGGCTGTTGCATTCAGACTGCATTTCCTCAATCTGGACAGTGATTGTGCTTGGCTGACACACACATTAGTGTGTGGCAACCAACCTGCCATCACACTGTGTTAAATAAATAAATAATTAAGAAAAAAAACCTTATGGGGCTTTGCAGTATTTTTCAGTCTATCCAGTGAAAGTGGACAGCTGCGAGCTGCCACCCTCAGCTGTGTAATTGTACCTTGACTGGCAAAAAATATACGTGGGCTCTGCCCTATTTTTATTTGCCAAGCAAGGTAAAACTAGGCAGCTGAGGGGTGGTATTTACAGCGGGGTGAGGGACTGAATGCAATAGCCATTCACAGAAGCTCTCACAGAGTGTGAGCGTCTGTGATTGGCTTTTGCTGGTCAATGCAGTAAATATGCATGAAGCTTAATGGGGGCCCCAGTAGCAGCAGTGGGAGACTGATAAACCTTATCTACCTATCCTAGCATCTATCTATCTATCTATCTATCTATCTATCTATCTATCTATCTATCTATCTGTCTGTCTGTCTGTCTATCTATCTATCTATTGCTAGGGTCACATCTACGTTTTTTTTTTAGAATCCTGATCCGGTTTTGAGCTTTCAAAAAGCTCAAAACCGGACCAGGAAACGCTCCTCATAGGAGCCAATGCTAAACACCGGATGGCTTCACAAGCGTTAAAAATCATGCAGGCTGCAGTTTTCGGAGCGGTTCTATGATCCGCTGTGCAGTAACCGGATGGCTCAGGATGTGTAATCCTGAGCCATCTGGCAACTGCATAGTTTGCTGATCCCAGCTATTGCCGGCATTAGCAAACTGTTCTCTGTCCTGTACAAAGAGATCTGGGGGGGGGAGGTTGGGGAACATGCACGGAGCTCGGAGGAGCCCGTGGCATGGGGGCATTGTGGGTGTAGCCCACCTGAGTGGGCGTCCGGTCTCTAGGGGGGACTAAGCCCCCCTAGAGACCTCAACCATTCTTTTATTTATTAAATTACAATTTGTACAAGACAAAGAACAGTTTGCTAATGCCGGCAATAGCCGGGATCAGCAAACTATGCAATTGCCGGATGGCTCAGGGTTACACATCCTGAGCCATCCGGTTACTGCAGTGCGGTATTCTGCACACATTTTTGTAAAAAAATGTGTGTGACCGGCATTGCGTTCACCGCATCCGGATCTGGATGCGGTGAATGCAATTCATGATTAAAATGTGACCCCAGCCTATCTATCTGTCTATCTTTTCTAACATTTTAATGCATGGAAATGAACATGCTAAAATTGCTGTCAGTGTGCTATGTGTGTGGTGTGCAATGTTTTCATCACACCCATTCACTTGCATTGGCGGAATCTCTGCAAGATCCACAGACATACGCAGCATGCTGCAAATGTTTTCTTTGGCACATTTCTTGCAGAGGAAAAATTTGCAGATATGCCTGGCACTATAGTGACATATTGTGAGTGCAATCTGATGTTTTATTAGATTGCACTTGCATACTATTTCCACACATATGAACGCACTTTAACTCAAATTATCTTATTGTTATTGTTTTAAGTATAAGGTGTTGTTAACAAAGAATTAATTGTATATTCAGACAACAACTCCATAAGGTGCTAGATGAGAAGGTTGAAGTGCGATTATACATAGGGTAAACAACAGGCAAAACCGGACTAGGGGGGTGATAAAAAAAGATATTCAAAATACATTATATAGGACTAGCTGGGTGCCCGATGCACATGCATCGAGATTCTAGAAGAGCGACTGTTATAGAAGGTTCATTAGGGTTTTTTTCTCAGATTGTTAAATCTCATGTAAGTGTGCCTTCAGCAATAAAGGGCTCGGACACACATCAGTGAAACTCGTCCGAGTGTACTTTGCGGAAAAATCGCATTGCTCTCGGACCAATGTTAACTGATGTCCGAGGGCACATTTCCGAGTCTCCCACGCATTTTCCGCATCCGATTCTTGGATTGTGAGCAAATTGCAACTTGCTGCAATTCTATGCGAGTCATGGACGAGATTCGCCAATGCAAGTCTATGGCTCCCACAAAAAAGACGTACTGCACTCGGACGGCACTCGCACCATCCGAGTCTGATCCAAGTTTTAAAGGATTATTGTATATACACTGGAGCTAGTCAATTTAAAGGGAGACTCTACCTTTCCAATTGGATTAGGTTCAGTCGATTCTAATGAATGTTGTAGCTGCTAGTAAGTCTTGGGGGAACTTCCGTGCATCATCCCTCCTAAAATTGTCTTAATAGTATAGTTGATATGGGCCTAGCGCTAACAAACCCTTTTAACAATGGCTATCGATTAACCATACCAAGACTCTATTAATTAACCATTATTCCGGATGTTTATTTAAACATTATATTTTCATGTGAATAATAAAAAAAAATTCTTATAAAAATTACATAAAAAATTATTTTAATAAATACTTATAAAAATATTAAAACCAAAATTCAGATATTCCTCGATTATTATCACGCTAACGATTTATTCTTGTACTAGGGATATACACTTTCTTTGATGGCCTTGTGGCTCCCCTGGGATGTCTGTGGAGTCATATAAATACTAATATACTGTATATTTTTAGGACTCTACAGACATCCCAGGAGAGCCACAAGGCCATCAAAGAAAGTGTATATCCCTAGTACAAGAATAAATCGTTAGCGTGATAATAATCGAGGAATATCTGAATTTTGGTTTTAATATTTTTATAAGTATTTATTAAAATAATTTTTTATTTAATTTTTATAAGAATTTTTTTTTATTATTCACATGAAAATATAATGTTTAAATAAACATCCGGAATAATGGTTAATTAATAGAGTCTTGGTATGGTTAATCGATAGCCATTGTTAAAAGGGTTTGTTAGCGCTAGTCCCATATCAAATATACTATTGATGCAAGTTTTAATTGATGCATTCTCATTGTGTAGATCAGACAACTGTACAAAATATTCCTGTACATGATTATACTGTAAATAGCTGCAGAGAAAAAAACGGATTGCACTCGGACAGCACTCGCAAGCCACACTGACCAAAAGTCAGATGATACTTGTCCGACTCTCGGATCCGTGAATCGGACTGTTTTTTCACTCGCATGTGTGTCTGTACCCTAAGGGGGACTAATCTCAAGGTTTGCTCACCAGACCAGATGCTATTAGTGCGTTTAAAAAATTCAATGTTTCATGTCTGTTCCAAACCAAATCCAACCTTTCAATGTGGAGGTGGATGCTTTGGAGGTCAGGGTAGGGGCTGTTTATCTCAGAGTTTCAAGACTCAATTTGCAGCCATTTGCATTTTCTTCTAAAAAAAATTTCATCTCATAAAAATTGTTATGTGGGGAATCATGAGTTACTCGCAGTTAAATTAACCTGTAAGAAATGGAGATTTTTTTGGAGGGGGCAGATCATCATGTCACTGTGGTCACTGACCATAAGAATTTAGCTTATATTAAATCAGCTAAATGGTTAACTCCTAGACAGGCCAGACAATCCTTATTTATTTTCTAGATTACATTTTTCTAGCATATTCAGGCAATGCATTATCACACATTTTTGATTCAGTGTCTCCTCCAGAACCTTAATCCACCATTCTTGCTCAGGGCATTGTGGTTTTAGTGTTATCTTCTCAAGTGGAAGCAGAGATACATATAAAGTTCTGCAGTTTGCCCCTTCCTCTACTCCAGGGTCCAAATTATTTATACCGGTGTAATGTAGATTGGATCTGTTACAGGAGCTTCATGATTCAGTGTTAAGTGGTCACCCTAGAGTCACAGCTACGCAAAAAGCTATGGAAACATGTTGAGCCCACTGGGACGGGGTACTCTGTACCAGACCGGGGTATCACGGCGGTCTTGGTCCGGACCGTGTCCCGAGCCCACAAGTAATGGGGGTATTTACAGGGGAGAAAGTTGTGACGCCACCCATGGGTTGTGGTCAGGGTGACCACCGCTGCTGCAGAACCTCCGGGGATGATGTTTAGCAACCGGTGATGTAACGGCTCTCCGCAGGTAGAGCCTGGTTCCCCGAGGCAGTGATGGTAATAGTTTATAGATGATGCTATGGATGTTGCAGGATAGGGGTGGTAGTAGTGGTGATGGCAGTTTGTGAGGGAATGTAGGGTTTGAGCACAAGGATCACACAGATTCACAGTTTTGTCGTTTTCCATGTCTTTACTGCAGTTGTTGGTAAGCAGAGTAATGTCCACGGAGTCTGTACCGGGGCCGGGTTGTTCCCACCCTGACCCGGGTCCTTGGCTTCCCAATCCTGCGCTGGTGTGTGTGGCCATGCTGTTCCCCGGGGCAGTGATGGTAATAGTTTATAGCTGATGCTATGGATGTTGCAGGATAGGGGTGGTAGTAGAGGTGATGGCAGTTTGTAAAGGAATGTAGGGTTTGAGCATAAGGATCACACAGACTCACAGTTTTGTCATTTTCCACGTCTTTACTGCAGTTGTTGGTAAGCAGAGTAATGTCCACGGAGTCTGTACCGGGGCCGGGTTGTTCCCACCCTGACCGGGTCCTTGGCTTCCCACTCCTGCGCTGTGTGGCCCTGCTGCCGCTTTAGCTAGGCTGTCGACCCTGTCTCTCCTCACAGGTACCCCCTTGCTAGGCAACTTGAGTCTTATCCGTGTGTTTCTGACCCCGCCGTGTTGCTTCGCTGTGGTACAGTGTAGATCTATAATCTCCACTAATCCGGTGTTTACTGTGCCGCTTGTTTCAGTCAGTTTCGGATCTGGTATCCGGTCTTTGTGCTCCTCCGGGGCGAGTTATGAGGTAACTCAATCTCCCAGATGTATTCTCCTGTTTCTATAGACTCCTCTCCTCAGACCCTGGCTAGGCCTGGAATTGAGTAGCAGACTGTGGAGAAGCCTGAGGCAGCTCCTTTACACCACAGTCCCTCTTCCTCAGTTCTCCCAGGAACTGAACTAACTACTTCCTCTCTACACCAGAATATATAGGGGAGCTGCTTTAGCTCCCCTTTCTGGCCTAGAGGCGCTAGTGCAGTGTTAGGTGTTGTGTGGGGAGTGAACCTTGGTGATGTTACTGTGGCACATTAAACCCTGGGGTGCCATATTCCCCCTTCAGTGAAAGACAGTACTCCAGGACTGTAGAAAAACAAACAAACAATTAATATAACAATTAATATTTACAGAGTCTTAAAAATAAAAATATACAAAAACCACTAAAATCTCAAAAAGAGTCCAAAGTTCAAAATAGCAGTCCTTCCGGGGGTTTAGTCCATTGCCTCCGGGACTGGTGAATATATACAAATAAGTCTTTACCACAACCAGTCCTGTGGTAGGTATGGTCCATTAGAAAATGTTCAAGAATTTATAAAATAGTTAATACAGGACAGTCTCTGTAGGTACTGGGCTTTTTTAACGTTGCAAACAATATAAACACGTACGTGTGTCTCTGGTTTGTAAGTGCAGTAGACTTCAAAGCCCTCGGTCACTGTATAAGAGGCCAAGTCATTACTCTCCGTGACTGCCACCTAACATCAAGCTATTCTCACCCCTTTCTATACACTTTACACAGATAACGGGTTCAATTTACTTTTATACAAACATATTTACATTTCACATTTAATTTTACATTTCAATCTCTGTACCTAGCCGATATATGACCTTGGGTACTACGCTATGTTCTGCGTAATGCTGGTGTACTGGGTGTACTTAGCCTGATGGTGTGGGTGGACATGTACCTGCTTGGAGTGTCTGGTACTATTGCAGATGGAGATCTGACTGTTGGACTGGAAGCTCACTGGGACCATCTGTTCTTCCTCTTCAGGCTCGACTTCCAGTTCTTCAGCTCTTGGGACTTCTGGTTGTATGGGTTCTGGTGTTGGTTCAACCATTGGTGGGAAAGCAATCATGGGATTACAACTGCTCCGTAGTAATTTGGCCATGTTTTGGGGAAATCTCCTTCATGTCTTCATCTTCTTTTGACAGGTTGGACCTGTACGGGTACAGTTACTTCTCGTGTCTTCAGGGTTTCAGGACACGGTTTGAGATGGTCTCTTGACACAACTGCTGACGTTCTTCCTTCGTCTTTACTTATTAGACACATTTTAGCATTGTCTAAACTGGATGGTAAGACTGTATATGGGGTGGTTTCCCACTGATTATCCAATTTGTTGGTGTGTCTCTTTTCTTGAGAACTTGCTCACCAGGTTGCACTGCTAGAGCATGTTGGTTAAAGGTTCCCTCTTGTCTTTCTCAAGCCTGCTGGAGACTTTTCTCTACGCACTCTTGTACTTGGCGATACTGCTGTTGACGTAGGGTATCCCAATTGGATTCTTCAACTTCTGCGTCTGGTTTCGAATTCCCATATCTAAATCAAATTGCACTACCGCTTGCTCGCATAAGGTAGGCTGGGGTGCAGTTTGTAGAACTCACCGGGACATGGTTATACAAGTCTACCAAATTGGGTAATTTTCTGGCCATTGATTTCTCTCTGACTCTGGTAATGTTTTCAACAGGTCAATCACAATATGGTTCATCTTCTCGCATAAGCCATGGTTTGGGGATGACAGGCTGTCGTGCGGATCTTCTTACAGCCGTACATGTTGCAAAATTCCTGGAAAATCTCTGACTCAAAGGCTGGACCTTGATCTGCAAGGACTTGTTCTAGGTAGCCATGAGGTCTACAGAAATGTGTCTGAAATGCTTTTGCAGCCGTCTTTGCTGTCAGGTCCTTGACAGGTACCACCACTAAGAAGCAGGAGTAATGGTCCACGATTGTTAAGGCATAGACATAGCCTGACCGGCTTGGTGACAACTTGACGTGGTCTAAACGCAACTAACTCAAGTGGTTTCTTGGTTACTATGGACTGGAGTGGGCTCTCTGTTGATCTTTTCTCCTGAGGTTGCACGGGCCACATTTTCTACACCAATCTTCAATTGATTTTCTCATGCCAACCCAGTAGAATCTCTCTCTTAAGAGCACTTCCAATTTCTTCCATCCAAAATGACCTGCACCATCATGGTAGGCTTCTAAGACCATTTTGATGTCTCGCTTGGGTACGATTATCTGCCAGACTAATTCATGTGTTTTAGGGTTGGTATGCCTTCTGCAGAGCTTCCCTTGATATAGGAACAACTTGCTTCTCTCCTTCCAGAGGTATTGGGTCTCAGCTGGAGCATTCTGATTAGGGTACGCACCTTGTTGTGTAAGCAGTTCTTTCACTAGCTTCACAGCTGGGTCGCTATCCTGGGTGTCAGCCCATCCATGGTGTGCTGACGGGTTGATATTTGCCTCCTGTTGTTTTTGGTACATGCCGGGTTGATACTTTTCTACCTTAGAATGAAAGGCCTGTAGTTCAATTTCTTCCAACTCCTCCGGATCCTCTTCCACGTCTTTCAGGTGTGGCATCCGGGTTAAGGCATCTGCGTTCCCGTTCTTGCGGCCTGCCCTGTATTTGATGACAAAATTGTAGTTAGACAGCCGGCTATCCATCGCTGCTCCAGCGCACCTAATTTTGCTGAGTCCAGGTGGGTCAACGGGTTATCTGTATAAATGGTGAATTCTGCGGCTGCCAGGTAGTGCTTGAAACGTTCAGTTACAGCCAGTAACTACTGCTACTGCCAGTAGTTCTAACTTGAAGGAGCTGTAATTCTTGTTTTTTTTTCCGTAGGTCGGAGTTTCCTGCTTGCAAAGGCAATAACTATCTCTTTGCCTTCTTGCTTCTGTGACAGTACTGCTCCCAGTCCCATGTTGCTGGCATCCGTGTACAGAATGAAGGGTTGATGGTAATCTGGATATGCCAGGATCTCTTCTCCTGTCAGTGCACACTTTAGCTTGTTGAAAGAGTCTTCCCTCTCTTCACTCCACTGGAAAGGAGGATCACGGGTTGAAGACCTTTTTGACTGTCCTACCAGGATGCCTTGCAGGGGAGCTGCTAACTTTGTGAATCCTCTGATAAATCTTCTATAATAGCCTACCAGGACCAGGAATTGCCTCACTTCTTTCACATTAGTAGGTCTTGGCCAGTCCCTTATCACTGTGACTTTATCAGGATCCGGTTCTACTCCCTCTGAACTCACGACATGTCCCAGGTACTGTACCTTTGGCTTGAGAAGGTGGCACTTGGATGGCTTGATTTTCATGCCGTATCCGTATAAGGCCTCAAACACTTCTGCCAGGTCTTGTAGATATTGCTCATAGGTCTTAGAGTAGACTATGACGTCATCTAAGTACAGGAGGACAGTGTCAAAGTTCTTATGTCCTAGGCAGCTCTCCATCAGGCGTTGGAAGGTACCGGGTGCGTTGCAGAGTCAAAACGGCATACAATTGAACTCACAGAGGCCCATCGACGTAGTAAACGCTATCTTCTCCTTGTCAGCCTCTGCCACAGGAACTTGCCAGTTCCCACTAGTCAGATCAAGGATAGAAAAGTAGTTTGCAGATTTTAATGCGGCTAATGACTCCTCAATCCTAGGTAACGGGTATGCGTCCTTATGTGTGATGCGGTTGATCTGCCGGTAATCTACGCACATTCTCATGGTCCCGTCCTTCTTTCTAACCAACACTAAAGGTGCTGCCCAGGGGCTACAACTGTCTCTTATTACCCCTGCAGTTTTCATCTCTTTGAGCATGTCTTTGGTGGTTTGGTAGTGAGCGGGTGGTAATGGTCTATACCTCTCTTTTATAGGTTGATGGTTACCTGTGGGTATAGTGTACTCTACCCCTTTAATTTGACAAAAGTCTAACGGGTGTTTGCTGAATATCTACTCATATTCTTTTACTACTCGGTATACTCCATGCTTTTGATGGGAAGGTGTAGAACTGGTACCCACGTGTAGCTTTTGGCACCAATCCTCCAGCTTTTCCCTTGAGCCATAGTCATCCCCCTGACTTGACGGGTTCAAGGGCTCGACGGCTGTGATGGCATTGTTATCAATTGTGAACAATTTAGCCATGTTAGCATACTTTGGTAATATGACCTCATCTTCCCCACAATTTAGAAGGCGTAATGGTACTCTTCCCCGGTGTACCTTAACTACCCTTCTGGCTGTTAGTATAGTGGGTCTATTGTCTGAGTACACGGGTTCTACCAGGGCTTGATAGTCTCGCCCTTTAATGCCTATTGCGGCTCTACACCAAACCAACATTTCAGCTTTGGCAGGTATTACAATGGGTATTGGATCACTTACTCGTACACTGCTGATTTCACATCCGGATATGTCTACCTGTTGTTTCAACATCAGGGCTTTTATTTCTTTGTGCAGAAGCCTCTGCTGTTTGGTTCTGGCAGTCTCGGCGATCTGCTGTAAGACAGTAATTACCTTGGAAAAACAATTTTCTATTACATAATAATAATAATAATAATAAAGCTTTATTTATATAGCGCCAACATATTCCGCAGCGCTTTACAATGTAGGGTTAGAGTACAGAAAATATACAGTAAATAATTACAGTAGAGAACAATACAGTACATTCATTCGTAGTAACTAGTGATGAGCGAGTATGCTCTGCGCTACTCGGTACTCGCACGAGTATCACTGTACTCGGGTTACTCGGCGAGCACCGAGTAATCTCACGATACTCGTGCTGTGCTCGTGGTCCTCATCCCTGCATGTTGGCGCTCTTTAGAGAGCCAGCCCACATGCAGGGATTGGCTGGCAGACCACTGCAATGCCACAGCCCTGTTAGTTGTGGCATTGCAGTGATTGGCCGGCCCGCACAGCGTGACCGAGCCTTTATAAGAACCGGCCACGATGTGCTCTGCACACAGCCATCCAGACAGTGAGTGTAGAGAGAGTGTCTGCTGCTGCTTAGGGACAGATTTGCGGCCCTCATAGGTAGATCCGGAGCAGGGCTGCAAACTGCTGCTCACCACAACAGTCCTTCTCAGGACTAATCTAGGAGGATATAGGCAGGGTGATCCAGATCGGAGTCCAAGCTTTACAGTGACCAGAACAGTCCTCAGGAGACTGTTGGAGCTGACTAGCTGTATACAGGCAGGGTCTAAAATCCAGCTTTCCTGTGACCAGAACAGTCACCAGACTGTTAAAATTGACTAGCTGTATACAGGCAGGGTCTAAAATCCAGCTTTCCTGTGACCAGAACAGTCACCAGACTGTCAAAATTGACTAGCTGTATACAGGCAGGGTCTAAAATCCAGCTTTCCTGTGACCAGAACAGTCACCAGACTGTCAAAATTGACTAGCTGTATACAGGCAGGGTCTAAAATCCAGCTTTCCTGTGACCAGAACAGTCACCAGACTGTCAAAGTTGACTAGCTGTATACAGGCAGGGTCTAAAATCCAGCTTTCCTGTGACCAGAACAGTCCTCAGGAGACTGTTGGAGCTGACTAGCTGTATACAGGCAGGGTCTAAAATCCAGCTTTCCTAATCACAAAAAGTAACATACACCAGCTGTATCTCACTATTGGGTATGTGCCCTTAACATTTCCACCCTAAATATTCATTTTGGTGCCATTTTGGAAGGTTTTCTGGTGACTCCGTAAAATTGGCGTGAAACTCAGACAACATTGTTCACAGCTGTGACTTTTGAGTGAGAAATGCTTACAGGGGTCTTCCCCATGGTGTTGCCATGTCATTTGAGCACTCTTCTGAGACTTTTGTGACATTTTTAGGGTTTCTACATGCTGCCGGCAGTCATTTCATAAAAATACTCGGGTCTCCCATAGGATAACATTGGGCTCGGTGCTCGGGCCGAGTACACGAGTATCTTGGGATGCTCGGCCCGAGCTTCGAGCACCCGAGCATTTTAGTACTCGCTCATCACTAGTAGTAACATTGTCGGGCCCCACGGGACAGGGGTACCTGGTGCCGGACCGGACGGTGCCGGGAAGTCACGGTGGCTTGGTCCGGACCGTGTCCCTGGCTCGGCAAATAAAGGGGAATATTTACAGGGGAAATGTCACTCGTGACGCCACCCACTTGATGCGGCCAGTGATTGGGGCCGCCGCTGCTGCAGAACCTCCGGGGGTGATGGAGTGGCAGCGGAGATGTTATAGTTCCAGTGGGAAGAACTGTATCCCCCGGGGCAGTAAGGGTTAAGGGTTGTGGAATTGTCCAGGACACTTACTTTGCAGACGCTGCAGGATCTCTCTTCCTTGCTGGTGCTGACAGGCTTGTAGCTCTGTAGGTGGGAATCTGCTGCAACCTGTATGGGAGGAATAGTCTGCAGATAGAGACTGACAAGAGAGGCCAATTCAGGGTTTTCCGTGTCTTTTACTCTCACTTCTTCTAGCAGTTTACAAGTCAGTTGCAGTTCTTACAGTTCAAGCACAGTTCTCAATACACGGGCACATTCTCCCTCTCCGGGTTCCCTTTACTCTGCAGCCAGGCCTCTCTCTCTGTGACCCCTTACACAGTCTTTAGTGTCCTTTCCGGGCTATTACATTCTCTTTGCTACGTGTTGTGCGACACTGGACAGTATGGCGGTGACTCGGACCCCTGGTGGGCCCTCCTGGTTGTCACTGAGCTGCCTGTCCTTTGGGTTGGGGACCCTACCTAACGTGGAGCTGTGGTCCCCCGTCGTGTTGTTTGGGGATCCCGGGTAAACTGCGGTCCCCTCTAGAGCCGACACTCTACTCAGCCCAGCCTCCTGCAGACCTCAGCACGAGGCTCTACCCGGCTCCTTCTCTCTGTTCCTCTCGGTATCATAGGAGGGACTTCTCTGCCTGCAGTCAGTGGCTTCAGCTGCTGTCTAGGGCACGGGTTCCACCGTCCCTCTCTGTCCAGTCACACTCCTGGTGGCATCAGCGTCGGACAGGCTTTCTCTCCCCTCTGGCTCACACTGGCTCAGTACGGATTCTGTGCTCCTAGCCTTGCACTCACAGAACGTGTGATTGTCCTTCAGTCTTTACATCTCAGCTCACATCGGCCTACTACCTTCCTTCATTCCTCCCCCTCACTATATACTCTCAAGTCACCTGACTTCTGGTGTGCCCAACCCACTCCTCTGATCCACCACCCCTCAATCTCATAGAGTTCTAATCTCAGGGCTGGATGTTAACCTTCTCTGACACGTGGGTTGTGTGGGCTGTGAGGGTGTTGGTGTGCAACAAGTGTCCTACCTGCCTGGCTGCAGTTCCCTTTTGTGGCCTCCTGGACGCAGGGGCGCCACAACATTACTGGTTCACGATCTCGCCGGTCAACATCTACAATAATAATACCCTGATTCTGCAATTCTACCTTCCCAATCTGAATGGTCATTTCTCTGAACCTAACTTGTGGTGTTAGTTCACCATTACTAGCCCATAAGTTCACTACTATGTCAGTTGGACCACTATTAATGTCTGAATCAGCCCAGTACCTTTATGTATAGAACGTGTGGAATTGATGTTATCTGGGACCCGGTATCCAACAAAGCACTAAAGGGAATGCCATCCAACACGATAGAGATGGCCAGACGCCCTCCCACAAACTTGTCATACCAGGCTGAAGGACCTTGAGAATTTACTCCTGAGAAGCGGCCGGCCTGCCTCGTTTAAAGCACATTCCCGGGCAAAGGGACCTGGCTCCTTGCAACAGCTGCAAATGGGCTGTCCATCCGGCTGATAGCATTCGCTGGGTCGTCCTCTCATCGCTTGGTACCTCCTGTCTCCTCATCCATGGGACATCCTCCTTGCTGGTCGCCAACTCGATCTTGGGTGCAGGTTTGGATCCTTGCAGCTCCTTGATGACTTTAGCCATGGAAATAACAGTATCTGTCAGGGCATCTAGCTTTTGGTTGAGGGCCTCATTAGAGATAGGCTCTCTATGTTCAGCAGCAGTCTCTGACATAGCAGATGTCGCGGATACTCCTGGCTGCTGGGGTGCTGCTGTGGGGCCTTGGGTGAAGTTCAGATCCCGGGGCTCCTCTATCTGCTGAAGACGGATGGCTCTATCTTTTAACTCAGCAAACGTCATTTCAGGATTCTGAATAATCATCATACTCAGATGTCCTCTATGAGAAGGGGATAGGACACCCTCTATGAACTGGTCAATTAGCATTTTGTCAGCTCCTGGGGTTAAGGCAGATTCTGCTAGTTTAAGTGCTTTGAGTGCTTCCTGCAAGTTTAAGGCATAGTCTCTGGCGCTCTCCTTGGGCTTTTGTTGATATCCAAAGAACCTCATCTTAACCCGGGTGTCAGCACTGGATTCAAATGCTGCTTTTAGTCCAGCCACAAGATGCTCTACAGTATCTTTGTCTGTGTCCGGTCAGGACGCTACTTCCCGCCGCGCATTGCCAGTTAACTGTCCCATAATCATACCTACACGCTGGGCTTCAGTTAGGGGGTACATAACATAGTATGCTTGTATCTTAGTAATAAAGTCACTAAGGTTGTTAGGCTCACTGGAATATTGTGGCAGCCACATTGCTCCCGGAGTATACGGCATCAGGAGCGGCATGATGGGTGCTGCTTCTTGTGCCGCAGCACCGTCGGGTGCTCCTCTGTCATCCGGTGCTGGAGCTCCGCCTGGTGCTCCGCCACTGCTCGGCGCCGCTGGATCTCCTTGGTGCGACATCCTGTGCCCCCTTAGTTAAGGTCGACCCTCTTGTCTTCCGCTTCTGTCCGGATGTCTTCTAAAGGTTCCGCGGTGCAGCAGGAGTTCTCTTCCCCGACGGATGCCGTCAGAGCGCACCGCCCACAATGACGCCCCCTTTTCTTCCTGCGCGTCGCACACTCTGTAATGGCAGAATTTCACAATTACAGTTCTTGTTGCGCAGTTTGAAAACGGCTCTTCACACAAATCACGACACACAATGCCCGGTTTACTGAGCAAGGTAGATCCTGTTTGTGACGCCAATTTGTGGAGTCTACTGGGATGGGGTACTCGGTACCGGACCAGGGTATCACGGGGGTATTATGGCGGTCTTGTCCCGAGCCCACAAGTAATGGGGGGTATTTACAGGGGAGAAAGTCGTGACGCCACCCACGGGTTGTGGTCAGGGTGACCACCGCTGCTGCAGAACCTCCTGGGATGATGTTTAGTAGCCCGTGATGTAACGGCTCTCCGCAGGTAGAGCCTGGTTCCCCGGGGCACTGATGGTAATAGTTTATAGATGATGCTATGGATGTTGCAGGATAGGGGTGGTAGTAGAGGTGATAGCAGTTTGTGAGGGAATGTAGGCTTTGAGCACAAGGATCACACAGACTCACGGTTTTGTCGTTTTCCACATCTTTACTGCAGTTGTTGGTAAGCAGAGTAATGTCCACGGAGTCTGAACTGGGGCCGGGTTGTTCCCACGCTGACCGGGTCCTTGGCTTCCCACTCCTGCACTGTGTGTGTGGCCCTGCTGCCGCTTTAGCTAGGCTGCTGGCCCTGTCTCTCCTCTAAGGTACCCCCTTGCTAGGCAACTTGAGTCTTATCCATGTGTTTCTGACCCCGCCGCGTTGCTTCACTGTGGTACAGTGTAGATCTATAATCTCCACTAATCCGGTGTTTACTGTGCTGCTTGTTTCAGTTACAGTATCTGATCCGGTATCCGGTCTTTGCGCTCCTCCGGGGCGATTTATGAGGTAACTCAATCTCCCAGATGTGTCCTCCTGTTTCTATTGACTCCTCTCCTCAAACCATGGCTAGACCTGGAATTGAGTAGCAGACTGTGGAGAAGCCTAAGGCAGCTCCTTTACACCACAGTCCCTCTTCCTCAGTTCTCCCAGGAACTGAACTAACTACTTCCTCTTTTCGCCAGAATATATAGGGGAGCTGCTTTAGCTCCCCCTTCTGGCCTAGAGGCGCTAGTGTAGTGTTAGATGTTGTGTGGGGAGTGAACCCTTGTTGATGTTACTGTGGCACATTAACCCCTGGGGTGCCGCAAACACTCTTTTGGTAGCCGTCTATGAATTTTAATATTAGAGCTTTGGTATCCACTTGTGAAGTTTGCATGCTTAATTCTGTCATAACCGCCAGGTGGAATTGGCTCCATCGCCAATTCCAGAAAGACAGTGGATTCCTCTGTCCATGGATTTCATCAAGAATTTGCCTTTGTCTTGTGGTAAAATAGTCATTTGGGTGGTGGTTGACCGATGAACAGGCTCATTTTATTCCATTGTTTGGAATACCTAATCCAGAGACATTCTCAATGTTATTTGTCAAATTGTGAGATTACATTATGTCTGATAGGAGAATGCAAATTGTCTTCAACTGAGGATTAACTTTTCATTATCCTCTGCCTACCACAGTGAAACCAATGGTAAAATAGAAAATAAAAATAAATTCTTGGAACAAAATTTAAAGGTTTCTTTGCTGCTCAGGAGGAGGACTGGTCCTTATTCCAACCTCTGGCTAAGTTTGCTTTTAAAAGTTGGTTCAATCAGTCCACTGGAACCTCACTTTTTTGTAATTATTATTTAATCCACATTTTGGTGAATCCTCTTGGATAATGTCCTGAATATCCTCGGGTGAAGGAAACTTGGGGATGTCAGGAGGGACGTTTACAGGAACATGGAGGCCGCTCAGATAATCCAAAAACGGAAGAGCAATAGAAAACATTTGGCGGGACTTGTCTTTAAGGTAGGCAAAAAAGTTTGATGGTCATTTAAAAATGGTAAACTTAAGACTACGTTCACACACAGCGTTTGTGTGAGGATCCGTTTTGAGGTTGTTTTCCTCTAGGGGGCGTCTGTCACAGTGATGCATGTCCTCAGTGCTGAGTGGCCCGCCCGGTCTGGGGGCGTTACCAATAGGCTGCTCAGACACTATGTATTTAAAAGAAAAAACAGATATTGCGCCACACTGCAACTGGAGGAACTTAATACACGGTTATACTATGTTTGCACTAACCTTTACTGGTTGTGCAACACCCCGCACAACCAGACTGATCCACTTGAGAAAGACGCATCTGTGCGTCGAAACGCGTTGTGGCATACTGGACCCCTGCTGTTCGTGTAATAAATTATCGGTAATTTAATCACCAACCCGTGGTTTCTTTAGCGCTCCAAATCTCTGACACCGCTTGTTTTCCATTTGCAGACACTATGTATCACCTGGATGTGAGTGGCAGAAGCCTAGTGGAGTCCATGTGTCTGCATTCACCACCAGCCCCCTCCTTGTTAGCATGGCTGGTCTCCTGGTTGCCATAAACTGCCCCCATGTTATGTGTTGCAGGGGACTGTGCACCGGTGTCTGGACGCATGTGTCACCTCCTGGGGGAATCTGCAGCCACCTGCTAGATGCAAGGGGTAGTAAAAGTGTCAATAATTCGGTGAGTTTTTCTATATAATTCTTAGTACCAATTCGGTGATTTTTTGCTTAAAGCTAAATTATACATGTGTTATACATGTGGCTAGGTACTCATGAGTGTAAGGGCCCTTGACGATGGGTCACGAGCTTACGATATTCTGGCGCCATAATACCAAACTGACACCTTACATAATTTATTATAGTGTCAACTTGCATCTTTTTATCCATTGCAGTTGAGGTTGTTTTCCTCTAGGGCGCGTCTGTCACAGTGATGCATGTCCTCAGTGCTGAGCGGCCCACCCGGTCTGGGGGCGTTACCAATAGGCTGCTCAGACACTATGTATCACCTGGATGTGAGTGGCAGAGGCCTAGTGGAGTCCATGTGTCTGCATTCACCACCAGCCCCCTCCTTGTTAGCATTGCTGGTCGCCTGGTTGCCACAAACCGCCCACATGTTATGGGTTGCAGGGGACTGTGCACCGGTGTCTGGACGCATGTGTCACCTCCTGGGGGAATCTGCAGCCACTTGCTAGACGCAAGGGGTAGAAAAAGTGTCAATACTTCGGTGAGTTTTTCTATATAATTCTTAGTACCAATTCGGTGATTTTTGCTTAGTGTTAGACAACCTCCCAACTTTTTTATACAGGAAAGCTACATGTACATGTTAAGGTAGTTGTATCATGCCTCAGGATTTGAACCAGTGAACATGTGTTTTGTAGTCATCTTCCCTATCTGCTAAGCTACTGCAGGTTCACTTTGTCTGGGTGTTTATTGTCTGTTACCTTTGCTTTAGTTATTCTGGGGGCGGCTATTAATACCTTCCCCTTACTGGTCTTTACAGCTGGTGATATTCTGAAGTGGATCTAGCTTGGACTTTCCAGACATACTGCTGTTTGTTATGCCAGTCAGTGAGAGACCAGCTAGGATTAATTTCTCTGCTGTCACTGCTTTCCACTCTGCTCCTTTTTCCTTTTAGCTTAGGAAGTAGGTAGGTGGCATTCCCTTATAGCAGTTATTGCCTTATCTTTCCACTTTGTATTCTTGATTTATTTTACTAACTTTGGGTTGTTTTTCTATCTCAGCACTTCTTCCCTAGTTAGATATTTTGTGCTCTGCACTTTCCACCAGCTCCTTAGGAGGTAGAAGAAACATTTGATGGCTGATTAGGAAGCCAGGCCCAAGTAGTCTCCTCTTAGTCTGTGGCTAGGTCTATTTCAGCAGGGGCCACAAGGGACTTCAGGGTAAGTATAGCAATCAGACGGTCCAGTTTCAGTTTGTTAGTGTTAGACCGATATTCCCGTGTGAGTGGCTACGCAATCATAACAAGTTGTCTAGGATAAAAAGGTTGCCTTTTTTCACCTGTGAAATATCTTGTGAAGGAAGATGAGCAACATTACAAGACCTAGCTGCTAAACTTTAGAGAGTTTTTCAAACAAATAACAGGCATTTTTTACTAACATCTTTTAAAAGGTGCAGAATGTATTTTATCACAGTAATTATTTTTCTTTATTATAGGTTGTGACATTTATTACTAGTTTGATCAGGCATGGATAACCCTGAGGCTCTCCAACTTTTCTATAATTATAATTCACAACAAATCTTGCCAAGTCCCTTTCTCACTGCAATCATTACATGATTTTTACCTGGTATAGAACTGAAAATACCAGAATTCCTAGTTTATTGCAATTTCACATAGAGATACAATATGTTTTATATGGAAGAATACAAATACTAGTTAACAGGACATAAAATTCCAAAGTGAAAGGTGCTGTCTCCTAGAAAAAATACCTTACTATTCTCTTTTAGAATTTCTAAAGTAATGCCACATTCACACATCCGTGTGTCATGGTGGGTTTACACGTCGCGATATCGGCGTCCAACTCCGACCAAAAGTCACGTGGTTCGTGCGTTGGACCCGATATCGTTCGTGCGTTGTACAGTGTGAACGTCCAATACGATGCAGGAACGATGGCAAACCGATATCGCGGGTAGAATGAGCGTGCTTTTCAACAGCCCGATATCGGATGCCGGTTGGAGCCGGATCGTGCTGTGTGACAGCCCAACTCCGATGTGCAGTACAATGTCCTCCATTGACTCACATGTTAAATGATCGTTCCTGGGTTGGGGGGCGTAGACATCGTAGGGACGTTGTATCACGATATCGTGCTGTGTAAACCTCCATTGCGATTCTTTGAAATCCGGGCACAAAATGCGCGCTCCCGCGCCGTTGGATACGATATCGGAACGATATCGCGACGTGTAAACCCACCATCAGAGTTTGTGTTTTACAGAAAAGCAATGGGTCTCCTGATCTGAACTCAGCAGCCTTATTAGACATATATTAGGCTGTCAGGTTCAGGACAGTACACTTATGACCAGGTCATACATCACAGTCTATTCTTAGTCCACGACACCTTGATATACAGTTGTATTCTAAATACTAGCAGTCCAATATGACTAATCAGAAAATTATTCATTGTTTTTGGTATAAATTAAAGGGGTTATCCTGGATTTTTATGAAAAAAAAGAAAATGTGCCTAAGCACTAACAGGCAAGTAGCTACCACCTACCTGCCTGTTGTCCCTGGCGCCAGTAACCGCTGTTCAACCCTGGCCCAGAGTGGTCACAGACCGCTCCTGCTGGGAACAGCATGGCAGGGTAAACAACGCAGAGAGGAAAAGCAGAGGTGGCCTTTCCCCTCTGCTCTGTGGAAGGGACGGGACAGCTAGTCTCCTGCTGATTGACAGCTGGCTCACCTCTACCTGGGGAGCAGGCTGTCAATTAGCATGACGTCGGCTCTGATGCTTGTCGACAGAGGGGAGTAGCTGCCCCTTCTGTTGATGTGATCTTAGCGGAAGCAGCAAAATTGCCAACAGGAGTAGCCTCAGAACGCTCCGTGTCGGCGGTGAACGGCGCTGAGCACAACAGGCAGGTAGGTGCAAACAACCTGCCTGCTAGTAGGCACAATTTTTTTGGGATAAATCCTTAATATCCTCTTTAAACCCTTGCCGACATAGGACGTTGTATAACGTCCTGTGTTTCTGCTCGTTCCCAACACAGGACGTTGTACAACGTCCTGGCAGATTTGAGCTGCTGCAGCTCCTGTGAGTGGGGTCACTCAGGTGTCACAGATGCTGCTGCTCTGTGACAGCCTGTAGTTGACCCCACAGGGGGTGGATTAACTCCCCTATGCCCAGGACCCCTCCGATCGGCAGTTTAAAAGTGAAACTGCCGATCGGAGGGAATGATAGGGATTCACCCCTCCAGATCTGATTGGAGCTCTCCAATCAGATCTGGAGGGGCGGATCGGCAAGTGTCCTCCCCCTCCACAGCCCCCTCCAGCACCAGGACTTACAGGGGCCCTCCCCCCGTCCCCCCCAACCGCCCGCCCCCTCTAATATTATGCATATGCCGGCGGGCTGCACCCGCGGGTGCGCCCGCCGGTCACAGTGCCTGGTCCCCTCCTCCAGGTCCCCCCCAGGCAGCCCCCAACTCCGCCCTGTGTCCTGGCCTCCCCTCACCTTCTGCGGCGGGCTACACACGTCGGTGCTCCCACCGCTGCGCCCGCCCTGCCTCCGCCGCTGCGCCTCCTCTTCCTGCCGATCTGTGGCCCTGCCTCCTCTCCAGGCCTCCTCCTGCTCATCGGTGGATCGAGAGGGAAGTAAGTATGTATGTATGTATCTATGTATGTATGTATGAATTAATGAATTGATGGATGGATGATGGATGGGTGAATGGATAGATGGATGTGGGGTGCATGCGTGGATGTGTGCGTGGACGTGAGCGTACATGAGCGTGTGTGGACGTGAGTGTGCGAAGACGTGTGCGTATGTAGACGTGTGCATGTGTGGACGCGTGCGTGGACCTGTGCGTGCGTAGACGTGTGCGTGCGTGGATGTGTGCATAGATGGATGTGTGCGTGGACGTGTGCGTGGATGTGCGTTCGTGGATGTCAGCATGCGTGTGTGGATGTGTGCATGCGTGGATGTCAGTGTGCGTGGATGTCAGCGTGCGTGCATGGATGTCAGCGTGTGTGAATGTCAGCGTGCGTGCGTGGATGTCAGCATGCGTGGATGTCAGCGTGCGTGCGTGGATGTCAGCATGCGTGGATGTCAGCATGCGTGGATGTCAGTGTGCGTGGATGTCAGCGTGCGTGGATGTCAGCGTGCGTGCGTGCATGTCAGCGTGCATGTGTGGATGTCAGCGTGCGTGCGTGGATGTGTGCGTGCGTGGATGTCAGCGTGCGTACATGGATGTGTGCGTGCGTGGATGTCAGCGTGCATGCGTGGATGTGTGCGTGCGTGAATGTCAGCATGCGTGCGCGGATGCCAGCGTGCGTGGATGTCAGTGTGCGTGGATGTCTGGATGCGTGGATGTCAGCATGCGGGGATGTGCGTGCGTGCGTGGATGTGTGCTTGCGTGGACGTGTGCATGCATGGATGTGTGCATGCGTGGATGTCAGCGTGCGTGCGTGGATGTGTGCATGCGTGGTTATCAGCGTGCGTGCGTGGATGTCAGCGTGCGTGCGTGGATGTGCACGTGCGTGGATGTCAGCGTGCATGCGTGGATGTCAGTGTGCGTGCGTGGATGTCAGCGTGCGTGCGTGGATGTCAGCGTGCGTGAATGTCAGTGTGCGGGCGTGGATGTGTGCGTGCGTGGATGTCAGCGTGCGTGAATGTCAGCGTGCGTGGATGTCAGCGTGCGTGAATGTCAGCGTGCGTGGATGTCAGCGTGCGTGGATGTCAGCGTGTGTGGATGTGTGCGTGCGTGGATGTGTGCGTGCGTGGATGTGTGTGTGGATGTGCGTGGATGTGCATGTGTGGATGTCAGCGTGCGTGCGTGGATGTGTGCGTGCGTGGATGTCAGCGTGCGTGAATGTCAGCGTGCGTGGATGTCAGCGTGCGTGGATGTCAGCGTGTGTGGATGTGCGTGCATGGATGTGTGCGTGCGTGGATGTGTGCGTGCGTGGATGTGTGTGTGGATGTGCGTGGATGTGCATGTGTGGATGTCAGCGTGCGTGCGTGGATGTGTGCGTGCATGGATGTCAGCGTGCGTGCGTGGATGTCAGCGTGCGTGCGTGGATGTCAGCGTGCGTGAATGTCAGCGTGCGGGCGTGGATGTGTGCGTGGATGTCAGCGTGCGTGTGTTGATGTCAGCGTGCGTGGATGTCAGCGTGCGTGGATGTCAGCGTGTGTGGATGTGCGTGCGTGGATGTGTGTGTGGATGTGTGTGGATGTGGATGTGCATGCGTGGATGTCAGCGTGCGTGCGTGGATGTGTGCATGCGTGGATGTGCGTGCGTGGTTGCATGCGTGCGTGTGTGGATGTGGATGTGCATGGTTGTGTGCGTGCGTGGATGATGGGTGCATAGGTGGATGGATGGGTGCAACAAGGGATCAAGTGCCCTCTTGTTGTAGTCTCTGGGATCATAGTCATGGTGCACTGTATGGCGGGTCTAACATTGGCCCTATATTATGAACCTCGGGCTTAGTGCCAGCTGCCAATAAAAAGCTGGCATTAACCCCTTTATTACCCAGTTTGCCACCGGCACCAGGGCAACTGGAAGAGTCTGGGTACTGCGACAGAAAATGGCGCTTCAATGAATGCGCCATTTTCTGGGGCGGCTGCGGGCTGCAATTCGCAGCATGGGGGGCCCAGAATGCTTGGGCCTCTCCATGCTGCGGATTCCAGCCCCCAGCTGCCTAGTTGTACCTGGCTGGACCAAAAATATGGCGGAGCCTACGTCATTTTTTTTCTAGAATTAGTTCTAGAAGAAAAAAAAAGGACTTTGCTGTATTTTTGGTTGCCAGCCAGGTACAACGAGGCAGCTGGGGGTTGGTGGCAATCCGTAGCTGCCAAGTTGTACCTGGCTGGACCAAAAATATGGGGGAGCCCCACGACATTTTTTTTTCTAGAATTAGTCCTAGAAAAAAAAATAAAAATGGGCTTCACTGTATTTAGATGCATAGTGAACACTTTGAACCCCCAGATGCTTAACAAATTGATCCGTAAAAATGAAAAAAGAAAATTTGTGTGAAAAAAAGTACTTTTTCCTTATTACGGATCAATTTGTGAAGCACCTGGGGGTTCAAAGTGCTCACTATGCATCTAGATGCATTCCTTGGGGGGGTCTAGTTTCCAAAATGAGGTCACTAGTGGGGGAGCTCCAATGTTTAGGCACACATGGGCTCTCCATACGCGACATAGTGTCCGCTAATAATTCCAATTGTTAGCGGACACCATGTTGGGTATGGAGAGCCCCTGTGTGCCTAAACATTGGAGCTCCCCCACAGGTGACCCTATTTTGGAAACTAGACCCCCCAGGGAACTTATCTAGATCGGTGGTGAGCATTTTGAACCCCCAGGTGCTTCACAAATTCATCTGTAAAAATGAAAAAGTACTTTTTTTTCCATAAAAATTTTCTTATTTTCATTTTTACAGATTAATTAATTTTTTTTTTTTTTTAAACATTTGGTTTTTATTGAATTATAAAGAAAGGAAAACAATACATAGTACATTAATTTTCAAGATAATAATGTTCACAAAATGAAATACAAAATATATTGGGTAAAAGATAAATGGGTATTAGAGGTATGGGAATAAAGGGAAGGAAGAGAGGAGAGGATTATAATTGCTATTAAAACAATCTAGTTCGGCAAGTTCAGTCAAAATCTGTAAAGGAAGAGTTGCCAGATTATATTCAGTGCATATTTTGATTCCGTGGTATGAGCCAGTGCGAATCAAGGTCCCTTCTATTGGGGTACAAGCATATATTGCGACGAGACCCATGGATCCCACCAGTTCAGTTTTTTTGTTTTAACTTTGTTTTCATGCGTTAGAATAGTTTCATGTTGCATATGTAAATTAATGAGTGATATGAGTTCATCTCTAGATGGGGTGGACTTATCCCTCCAGTGTCTTGCCACACACATCCTAGCAGCTATTAATATATTAGTGATAATAGGCTTGAGGAGAGGAGGGAATTCGTCTATGTCTATACCTAGAAGGGCCAAAGGGGCGTCCAAGGTGATGGGCAATCCCGTGACCTCACCCAGAATTTGTTCTGTTATCTTCCAAAATTTCCGCACTCCTGAGCAATGCCACCACATATGCTCCATCGTACCCTCCTCCAAGCAACCTTTCCAGCACTTTTTAGATTTAGATGGTTGAAATTTGTGTATTTTCAAAGGGGTTAGGTACCAATTTAGTTGTAATTTTTTTGCCTGTTCAAGGTGTTTTAAACAGGACTTGTATTTAGAGGTGTGTGAGGGAGCTGCATGCCATGACTCCAAGGATGTTGTGAATACAAGTCTCCGCTCCCAAGTTTCCATATAGGGAAGTTTAGTTTCTCCAGTAGGGGATATGAGAGCCTGATAGAATATGGAGACTCCGTGTTGGTTAGAAGAGGATTTGAAATATCTCTGCAGTGGATTGTTAGTTTGAACTAAGTCAATAGCGGGCAACTTACACCTATTTATTAAGTGGCGGACCTGCAGATATTGGTAAAATAAGTTATTAGATAGTTCAAATTTCTATGCTATATCTTGAAAAGGTCTTACCCCATCCGGGTCAAGAAGGTCGTCTAGGTTAAAGGCGCCGCCCTCCCTCCATCGTTTTAGAGATAAATCAGGAATCAGGACCTCCAATGCTTTGAGAGAGATGTATCTAAATAGAAATTGGAGATGAGTTTGACCTAAGTGGTGCCATGTCCCCAGTAAATGCATTCATGGTGGAGAGATTTTCACCGCTCGCCTGGGGGCTCAATAAACCTGCTTCCAGTAGAAGCCTAAGGGACTTAGAGGGGGCCAAACAGACCTCTATTTGTAACCAGCCTAATGAAGTTGTGTCTCCCGACCACCATAATTGTGCTGGTTCCATGATAGCCGCTCTATGATAGGTGAGGATATCAGGAACACCCAGGACTCCCCTATTGTATGGTAAAATCATGATCCTATGAGCCACCAGTGAGGTTTCCCACCCATATGAATTTGTTGAGGATATACTGGAGTCTAGTCAAGCATGTTCACGGGAAGGAGAGGGGCACGCACCTGAACAGATAAATTAGTTTAGGGAGGATAAGCATTTTTACTAGTTGGATCCTGGCGATCCAGGAGAGACCCACTGGAGCAATCCTATCTAGTTCCATTCCAATATCTCTGGCTATTAGGTCAACATTTGTTTTGACTATTTTGTGCATAGATGTTATATAGATTCCTAGATATTTAAAACCATCTGGTGACCATGTAAAGGAAAAATGATTTTTAATTTCTTCCTGTATTTGCTTAGTCAAATTTATTGGCTATATAACGGACTTGGAAGCATTTAGTCGATAGTAAGATGCTGCTGAGAATTCTCCAAGAACATTCATTATTTCTTGTAGTGTGGGTATGACATCAGAGCATGTCAGGATAATGTCGTCTGCGTAGAGGCCAACCTTGTGTTCTATACCTCCAACGGTGATTCCCCTAATCCGGGGGTTTCGCCTGATATGAGCTGCCAAGGGCTCCATCACTAATGCGAATATTAGAGGTGAAAGAGGGCATCCCTGGCGTGTGCCATTAGAGATGTTAAAGGAGCTTGATGCAAAGCCGGAGGCGCAGACGGAAGCATTAGGAGAGGAGTATAACGCCATTAGAGCCGACATAATTGGGCCGATAATACCAAATTTTTTTAGCACAGCTTCAACATACCCCCAGTGCACTTTGTCAAAAGCTTTTTCGGCATCGAGAGACAAGAGCACACTGGGGGAGTCGGTCTTCTCCATCAGTTCAAGAATGTTTATAAGGCGTCTGGTTCCGTCTTGCGCCTGTCGGCCCGGCACAAACCCAACCTGGTTTGGGTCACAAGAGACTGGAGAACTTCCATCAATCTGGTGGCCCAAACCTTCGCATATAATTTAGTGTCGCAATTGAGCAGTGCAATTGGGCGAAAATTACCCGGATCTGTGGGTGTCTTCCCCGGCTTAGGGAGGGTAGTAATAATAGCCTCCAGACCTTCTCGTCTGATTTCCCCCCTGGACCGCCAGCACGCAAACAATCTCACCAAGTAAGGAGAGAGAATGGGAAAAAATTGTGTGTAATATGGGAAAGAAAAGCCATCTGGTCCGGGCGCCGTACCCCTCTTAGTGGTCCTAAGTGCTTGACTTAATTCTGCTTCTGTGATTGGAGCGTTTAACATGCTCAATTGGGTTGGTGTTAATTTGGGCAGATCTATATTATCTAAAAAAGCCGAAATCGTAGTCTCATTTGGTTGTGTCGTATTGCTATCATTTTTTAAGTTATATAGTGATTCGTAATAAGCACGGAATTCTTCCGTTATAGAAATAGGATTGCGTATCTGAGCTCCTGTGCGTGATATGAGGAAAGGTATCTTAAATCGTGCAGCTCTCTTTTTAACTCGTCGGGCCAGCAGTGCCCCCGCCCTGTCTCCCATATTGTAGTATCGTGCTCTTAATTTTTTTAAGATTTTTTTCGGCTTTTTGCAATAAGAGGGATCTTAAATGATTCCTGGCTTCTAGTAGGGTCTTTAATATTCGTGAGCAGGGGGTCTCCTTGTGCTGCCTTTCCATAGTTCTAATTTTGGTCAGGGTATCTTCCAGGTCCGCCATGTATAACTTTTTCATGTGAGCAGCTATTTTAATAAAAAGACCTCTAACTACTGCCTTATGTGATAGCCACAACACCTCATCCTGTATTTCTCTGTTGTCATTAATATGAAAGTAATCTTTGATCTGACTAGTTATTTCCTCCACAATGTCTGGATTTGTTAGTAGGTATGTGTTTAGTTTCCATACATGTGGTGGTGTAATAGCTGAGGAATCGGTGATCTTTAATGTAATCGGTGCGTGGTCAGACCATGTTATATTGCCTATACTTGTTTGCTGGCATTTATGTAGTAAAGCATCATCTACTAGTATGGCATATATGCGGCTGTATGTGTGGTATCTATTTGAAAAAAAAGTGTAATCACGTTCGCCACTATGTTGGTATCTCCACACATCATGTAGACCATTTTCTGAGGCCACTGGTCCCATTTCGCGTTGTGTGGGGTCCAGTGCAATCTAACCTCTTGCACATTGGCATATTAAAATCCCCACATACAAGTCTGTGGCCCTGCGTATGAAGTTGCACCCTGTCCAGGAGAGACCGTATAAAATTAATTTGACCAGTGTTAGGGGCGTATGTCGAGACTAGCGTGTAATGGCAGTTATTAATGGTACATAAAAGGATGAGATAACGCCCCTCAGGATCAGGTATATTTGCAGAATGTTTTATAAAAATTCCCACTCCCGCCTTCTTTGCTGCGTTATTAGCAAAAAATTGGTGAGGATATACAGTATGTGTGATTGCATTCTATAATTGTACACGGCCAACAGGTGCGTCTCCTGAACAAAGATGACCTCACAATTTGATTTGCGCAGGTGCCGCCATGTTATAGATCTTTTTGCTGGGGAATTTAACCCGTTAACATTAATAGATAATATATTGATGCTCATATTGGAATATTAACAGAAGCATATATATAATCCTGTGGCACAAACAGATCCAGCAAACCTTTTGCATGATACTTCCATGCTCATATAATCCTATCCAGGATGGGAAAGGGAGACAGGAAAGTGGGGGAAGGGTAGGGGGTGTATAACAGTAAACATGAAAAAATCCCAGTAATGCAGGAGACCGATGTCCCATCCCACAGAGACTGGAGTAAGAAAAAGTAGAAAAAAGAACAAGCCAAAAGAACAGCAAGAATGGAGAGGGGTACATACTCTCCAGTAAAGAACCAGTGAGTGACAAAAATACACTCTGTGGGTTAACGTCCAGAAGTTCAGATCTTGAATAACCGCAATCCTTGGCCAGTTCCGGAAGGAAGATGTTCAGAGGTCCACAGGTTCTGGTTAATGTGCTCAGACTGTGCTCCATTCGGGATCAACGTGCTTTTTGTATGAAGCTGGCGGAGGAGAAGGGTCCCCTTTTTTAGTCGGCGATCCCAGCCCCCACTGGGACAGAAGCTTGGCTGCTTGGTTTGGGAGAACGCAGATATGAGTGGTGTCATTTCTTTGTATGAGGAGTTTAGTTGGAAAGTCCCATATGTATGGAATGTTCTCCTTTCTGAGGACGGAGGTGTATGGCTGAAATGCCCTCCGCAGTGCCAGAGTACCAGGGGATAAATCAGAGAAGACTACAAGGGATGCAAATTGTTCCGGCAGGCAGGTTTGCCTCTCAAACTGTAGAGAAAGTCCTCCTTTAGTTCATAAAAGTGGATCCTAGCAATTGTATCTCTGGGTAGAGAAGGGTTGATATGCGACGGCTTTGGCACCCTATGTATCCTGTCGATTATTATGTCCTTCCGCTGCACCTTAGGTATAGCCGCCATTATGAAATCCTGTAATAGTGGGCGAAGGTCTTTGGGCTGTACAGTTTCCGGTATCCCCCTTATACGTATGTTATTCTTCTATGTCTGTCTTCAAGATCTAATTGTTTTGCCTGCACTCTAGCCATATCTGTTTTAAGTACTTCTTGTGCATCTATTAAATCGTTATACGACTTAACAAGCTCCACCATCTTTCTTTCAAGTCTGTCTGTCCGGCCTCCCACCTCAGCCAGTTCCCCTCTCATATCAGCCATCATACCTTTAATGTTGTCTTGTAATGAAGTTCTGAGGGAGGAGAGCATGGAGGAAAGCATCTCCTTCATGCTGTTATGTGTGACCGGGGAGTCCTCCCTCCCTCCTCTGGTAGACGCTGATGAGGCTACTGAGCTCCGTCTGGAGGAAGAGCGGGCTGCGCGCGGTGATGTCGGCGCCATCTTGGGGGAGCTGCTGGCGGGCTTAGTGCTGGTGAAATAAGCGGTCACACGCTGCGGGGAATTAAGCTTCCCGCTCCGGGTCTTCCCCATCTGGGCTCCAAGCCTTCCTGTGCCTGCGGGGCCGGTTTTCAGCTGAGTGCCGGGGTGTTGAGCACTGTGTGAGCCGCTTTAATTCCTGTGTGCTCCGGAGCTCCCGGATCAAGCGGCCATTCTCTGGCTGCGTCAAGCCACGCCCTCCCCACAGATTAATTTGTGAAGCACTGGGGCATTCAAAATGCTCACCACTCATCTAGATAAGTTCCCTGGGGGGTCTAGTTTCCAAAATGGGGTCACTTGTGGGGGAGCTCCAATGTTTAGGCACACAGGGGCTCTCCAAACGCAACATGGTGTCAGCTAACAATTTGACTGAAAAATCAGCTCAAATTGTTAGCGGACACCATGTCGCGTTTAGAGAGCCACTGTGTGCCTAAACATTGGAGCTCCCCCACAAGTGACCCCATTTTGGAAACTAGAGCCCCCAGGGAACTTATCTAGATGGGTGGTGAGCATATTGAACCCCAGGTGCTTCACAAATTCATCCGTAAAAATGAAAAAGTACTCTTTTTTTTCCATAAAAATTTTCTTTTAGCCTAAATTTTTTAATTTTCACATAGGGAACAGGATAAAATGGATCCTAAAAATTGTTGGGCAATTTCTCCTGAGTACACTGATACCTCATATGTGGTCATAAACCACTGTTTGGGCGCACAGCAGGGCTCAGAAGGGAAGGAGCGACATTTGACTTTTTGAATGGAAAATTAGCTCCAAAAGTCAAATTGCGCTCCTTCCCTTCTGAGCCCTGCTGTGCGCCCAAACAGTGGTTTACGACCACATATGAGATATCGATGTACTCAGGAGAAATTGCCCAACAATTTTTAGGATCCATTTTATCCTGTTGCCAATGTGAAAATGAAAGAATTGAGGCTAAAAGAACATTTTTGTTGGAAAAATTAAAATGACCATTTTTTCCTTCCACTTTGCTTTAGTTCCCGTGAAGCACCTGAAGGGTTAATAATCTTCTTGAATGTAGTTTTGAGTAGCTTGAGGGGTGCAGTTTTTGGAATGATGTCACTTTTGGGTGTTTTCTGTCATGTAAACCCCTCAAAGGGACTTCAAATGTGATGTGGTCACAAAAAAAAATGGTTTTGTAAATTTTGCTGGAAAAATGAAAAATTGCTGATGAACTTTGAACCCTTATAACTTCTGAACAAAAATTTTTTTTTCCAAAATTGTGCTGATGTAAAGTAGACATGTGGAAAATGTTGTTTATTAACTATTTTTGTGTCACATACCTCTCTGGTTTAGCAGAATAAAAATTAATAATTTGAAAATTGCTAAATTTTCAAAGTTTTTGCCAAATTTTTGATTCTGTCACAAATAATCGCATAAATTATCGACCTAAATTTAATACTAACATGAAGCCCAATATGTCATGAAAAAACAATCTCAGAATCGCTAAGATCCGTTGAAGCGTTCCAGAGATGTTACCTCATAAAGGGAAATGGTCATTAGGGTCAAAATAGGCCCGGGGTGAAGGGGTTAAATTACCAAATCTTAAACAATTTACCAGTTGACACAGTAGATTCTTAGAAAACCACTAGACTCAGCATTCATTCTGCATGTTTTTGAGTCTGTGCATTTGAATACAGTAATTAATTGAATGGGGTGTGTTTTAAAATAATAGGAGTATGCAGCTCAATTAGGCTGCCTTCACATTTGCGTTTGTGTCTGTATGCTGATAGTATGCAGACACAAACGCAGTGAAAAGCAGGGTCATTTTGATGTGTCCGCAGCGGAGAATGTCCACCTTCGGACACATTACTATGGAGCCCGGGCAGCCAATCAGCGGTGTCTGGAGGCGGGACGGAGGCGGAGATCAGCGGCGGAGATCTCCTCCTCCCAGCCGCCGGTAAGCTCCGGGACGTGTCAGATGGGTTAACCAGCTGATGTGACAGCTGTTTGAATCTCCCGCGCCAAGACCGAGAGGAGATGTCAGCGCGTGAAGATTCAAACAGCTGTCACATCAGCTGTTTCTCCCCGCTGACACCGCTAGGAGATTACCGGCGGCGGGGAGAAGGAGATCATCAGAGGCTCCAGCTGATCTCCCGTTGGCCGTCGGTGATCTCCTGTGACATCACTGGCGGCTACCGGGAGAGATTTCAATGGGTCCGCAGCGTTCTCCTGCGCTGTCATGCGCAGAGCACTGCGGACCATTGACGCCAATGCATTCTTTTGTGCGCTTGGGGAAACTTGCTAATTTTCCAAGGTCCCCGAGCGCACAAAAAATGCAACATGCTGTGTCCCGGGTGCGGACGGGGGACCCTGGAGGGAGCAGATATCTTCCGCATCCGCACCCGAACGCGGCCAAACGCAGGCACTATGCGTTCCTATGTTAAACATAGGAACGCAGTGCGCATGCGCTTGACTGCGTATGGGAACGCAGCATACGCTGCGTTCCCATACGGAAATGTGAAGGCAGCCTTAGTGCAATCATTCTGTGAAGAAACAGCTGTGAATCAGATGCCCCTTAGTTAAGGGTGAAGCCAACACATGTTGTACTTGCATTTCTCCTTGAAAGCCTGAGAAATATGGGTTGTTCGAGACATTGTTCAGAAACACAGCATGCTTTGTTTAAAAAGTTGATTGGAGAGGGTAAATAGTGGATCGAATGGATGGATCGAAGAATAGCCAGAATGGAAAAGGCTCAACCAATGATCAGCTCCAGGATGATAAAAGATAGTCTCAAGTTACTTGTGAGTAGGGATGGGTGAACTGTTCGGGTTCGTAACCTGGGTGGCTCTGATATAGCAAGTAAAGAGTCCTCTTTATATTCCGTGTTATTTGGTCCATCTGTGCGGCAGCGCTGCGTCACTTCCAGGCTTCTGGGGAATAGTCATGTGACTTGCTCCAACAGCCAATTACATATGCCCAGAAGATAAGGGGCATCCGTAGACAAAACCAAACTCATCATCTTTCCCTCATCTCGCGCACCTTCCGTACCTGATCTATCTATCACAACAAATGACATCACACTTTGCCCTGTACTTGAAGTCCACTGCCTCGGCGTAATCCTCAACTCTGCCTTATCCTTCAAACCACACATCCAAGCCCTCGCCACCTCCTGCCACCTCCAACTCAAAAACATTTTCAGAATCCGTCTTTCCCTCAACCTTCCATCAACCCTCAATTTAATAAAATACAGGGCAGGCCATTTATATGGATACGCCTAAAAAAATGAGAATGGTTGGTGATATCAACTACTTGTTTGTGGCACATTAGTATATGGGAGGGAGAAAACTTTTGCAGATTGGTGGTGACCATGGCGGCCATTTTGAAGTTGGCCATTTTGGATCCAACTTTATTTTTTTCAATGGGAGGAGGTCATGTGACACATCAAACGTATTGAGAATTTCATAAGAAAAACAATGTTGTGCTTGGTTTTAACATAACTTTATTCTTTCATGAGTTAATTCCAAGTTTATTACCACTTATAAAATGTGTTCAAAGTGCTGCACATTGTGTTGGATTGTCAATGCGACCCCCTTCTCCCACTCTTGACACACTGATAGCAACATCACAGAAGAAATGCTAGCGCAAGGTTCCAGTTACTGTTGTTTCAGATGCTGCACATCTCGTATCTTCACAGCATTGACAATTGCCTTCAGATGAACCCAAAGATAAAAGTCTAAGGGGGTCAGATCGGGAGACCTTGGTGGCCATTCAACTGGCCCACGGTGACCAATCCAATTTCCAGGTAACTGTTCATGTAGGAATGCTCAGACTTGACACCCATAATATGGTGGTGCACCATCTTGACCATCTTGTTGGAAAAACTCAGGGAACATGCCATCTTGAGTGCATAAAGAGGGCAACACATCATCATGTAGCAATTTCAGATATCCAGTGGCATTGAGGTTTCCGTTGATGAAGAATGGCCCCACTATCTTTGTACCCTATATACCACACTATACCATCAATTTTTGTGTTCCAATAGTCTTGGAGGGATCTGTCCACTGTGAGTTAGTGTCAGACCAATAGCGGTGGTTTTGTTTGCTAACTTCACCATTCACAAAAAAAGTTTGCCTCATCACTGAACATAATGTTATGTGTAAACTGAGAGCAATGTTCCAATTTTTGTTTTGCCCATTCTGCAAATTCAGTGCGCCGATCTGGGTCATCCTCATTGAGATGCTGCAGCAGCTGAATTTTGTAAGGGTGCCATTTGTGAGTAGCTAATATCCACCGAAGGGATGTTTGACTGATGCCACTCTCCAGTGACATGCGGCGAGGGCTATGCTGTGGGCTTTTGCTTAATGAAGCTAGGACAGCCACTGATGTTTCTTCATTAGTGACAGTTTTCTTGCGTCCACATTTTGGCAAATCCAACACTGAACCTGTTTCACGAAATTTGACAAGCAGTTTGCTAACTTTAGCATGGGAGATGGGTGGTCTTGTAGGATGTCTTGAATTGAAATCTGCTGCAATGACCCAGGTACTGCATTCACCAGACATCAACACAATTTATATCTGCTCATCATGTGTTAACTTCTGCGACATGTCAATGGCTGTAAACAAAAAGAAATTTAAAAATAACTCATAAAAAAATAGTTATGTTAAAACCAAGCACAACATTGTTTTTCTTATGAAATTCTCAATACGTTTGATGTGTTCACATGACCCCTCTTCCCACTGAAAAAAATAAAGTTGAATCCAAAATGGCCAACTTCAAAATGGCCACCATGGTCACCACCCATCTGGAAACGTTTTTCCCCTCCAATATACTAATGTGCCACAAACAGGAAGTTGATTTCACCAACCATTCCCATTTTATTTAGGTGTAACCATATAAATAGCCCACCCCATACTAGTGTGTGGTGCCCCACTATGTAGGTACCACAAAAGGGGTACTGCACCCATAAAAGCGGTGTAGTCACCCCACTGCAAGTGGAACTATGGCCAGTAGATGGAACCCTAGAACTCACACCCCACACTAGTTAGCAGGTGGGAGGGACCCCGGGAGGAGATATAGCAGCCACCAGGGGGGGAGTAGTTAGTTAGTGAGAGCCAGGCAGCCGGCCTGGGAGGGAGAAAGGAGGGCTTCCTCGGTTGAGGGACCCACGGAACAGAGAGAGAAGTATAGATCCCAGAAACAGAAAGAAGGGAGAAAGAAACTCGAACGTGAGTTCACTCAATGTGGGGAGCAAGAAGTAACCAGAAAGTTTGACCCAGGAAAGAAACCGGGTACCGGAGCCTGCACCTGTGAGTTCCTTCAAGGCTCACAGAAATCCGACGACCAGGGATATCTTTAGATATGGCCCTGACTCCAAAAGAGCCCAGAAAGAGGGGAATCAGGAACGGCAGGCCACTGCAGGGTCCAAAGATGGTTCACCTGACGGGTACAAGGGAGAGGAGCACAAGGAACAGCAGGAGGTCAGATTAGTCTTCAAGAAGTCTGACTTCACCGCCACTGGGAGGCAAAGGACGGAAGGAACAGGAACGGCACACAGTGAGGGATCCATCTATCAACCAGAAATTCCACTTGTAGCACCCGTAGCATTTGTCTCTGTAACATCATACTGAACTGTGAACTGTGATGACTTTGCAAAAGTTCCAGTAAAAGTACCTGGTGAAGTGACTTTGTCGACTCTACTGCATCTTTTCCTAGCATAAACTGATTCCTTTCCAGAATCGCTGCCCCGGCGGTCCAGTCCTGCCTGCGGGGGACTACACCATCATTGCTGCAATACCATCGACCACCTAAAGACTGTAGCGACGCTGGTGAGCATCACCAGGTACTGCAGGTGGCGTCACAAACTTATATACTTTATTTTTCTTTAATTAACCATTGACTACCAGGGCCACAGTCTCAGGCAGCCAACAGTGACATCCCAGACTGAGCCTGAGATCTGAGTACCCTGCCCTGGGTGCGTCAAGTACATGCCCTCATAATCTCCCGTCTTGACTACTGCAACCTCCTCCTCTGTGGCCTCTCTGCTAACACTCTCGCACCTCTCCAGTCTGTCCTTAACTCTGCTGCCCGACTAATCCACCTCTCTCACTATTACTCCACTTCTTCCCTCTGCAAATCTCTTCACTGGCTCCCAATTCCCCAGTGTGTCCAATTCAAACTACTAACATTTACTTACTTTTCTCCACACTAATACATTGCTCATCTAACCGCCTGCAAGACTTCGCCCAAACATTCCCCATCCTCTGGAACTCTCTAACCCAACACGTTCAACTATCCCTTACACCCAGAACCTTCAAGCGGAACCTGAATACCCATCTCTTCAGAACAGCCTACAGTCTACAATGACCACGGTGCCACCTCCCCACTGGACCTGGCACTCCACTACCACCAGAGCAGACCCAACCTACTGTCTCCTTCCCCATTGCCCTGTAGAATGTAAGCCCACAAGAGCAGGGTCCTCTCTCCCCTTTGTACCAGTCTGTCACTGTTAGTTTGCTCGTTGTATTTTTAACTTGTATGTATGTATGTCACCCTTTCTCATGTACAGCACCATGGAATCAATGGCTCTCTATAAATAAATAATAATAATAAGGGGTGGTCAGGAAGTGACACAGCGTGCTTCACACCAGGAAGAGAGAACGTGGACCTGGTAAGTATATTAGGTACATTAACTCTTTGCTTGCTTTAATAGGGCAAAGCCGGTCACGAACCTGGGGAAAAACAAGCGGTTCGCCCATCCCTACCAGTGAGTACTGTGACAGTTAGAAGACGCCTGTGTGAAGCTGATCTATTAGCAAAACGTCTCCACAAAGATGTGTACTGATGCGGATACAATTTGCCATGGAACACATCAACTAGCCTATAGAGAAATAGAGAGACATTTTGTCGATTGAAACGTTATTTTTGGGTCCAAGGGCCACAGACAGTCCGTTAGATGACCCCCAAACTCTGCATTCTGCAAGTTAATAGCATTTTTTTTTTACATGACAGGTTCCCTTTAAACGATGTGAAGTACTTTTTATAACTAGAGTTCTATTTTATTCTGTAACACTGGAATTATTAGGATCTTTAATAAAGTTTAGTTTCTTGACCACAGAATTTGCTGGTCTTAAATGTCTAAAACTATAAATAAAAAGGCTGAAAGACCTCTCCACAATGTAGTAGTGCAGGTTTGAACAAAAAGTTACAGAGTCTGTAGATTTCTATTTTTGTCATCCCGACAAATCTGGTTTATTATAGAAGCATTAGCCCCTTGTTCTAGAGCAGGTGTAAGAAATGTGTGGCTCTCTGTTCCTAAATAGCTGCTAGGCCAAAGGTTATGTTCTAGAACTTCAGCGCTTGTTCTTCTTTGCTTGGCGTCCCATCACAAAATTCTGTCTGTAAAAATTGCAACATAAATTCCATTTGGCCTGAGGCAATCATGAAATGTCAAGTGAAAAAATAGCTGAAGAAGATGAAATATCAGTTGTGTTTAGAAAAATATGTGTTAGAATGGCATTCAGGGAAAGTTCATATACACTGTACAATTGATGGCATATTTCCTTTGCCCAGAATGATAGCTACATGTACTTTGGAGCTATGTGCTATCTCTCTAAGGTTTTATTTCATTATCATAAAGTACATCAACAGATGTCCTGGAGGTACGACCCCACCACATTAACAGTTGCACAATGCACAAGACACAGAAAATTGTTTTGTCTGATTGGATCAAACCACACATAAATAATCAGCCATATTCATTGTAAATTCACAAAAAATAGAAATATTGAGCAATGTGTGCGATTCCAAATGAGGAATGGCATCAGCGCTGACTAGCTGGAGCCAGTTTTCAAAATCTATCACCTCTGCAGATGTTTTCTTCTGCAAAGTTGACAATAGTTTCCGAGAATGGTGTGATCAATGAAAAACAACTAATGTCGGCAGGATAGTCTATTACAGCAGCCAGCTTGAGATAAATTATGTCTAAGGGTACCTTCTCACGCCAAATTCCCGAAATACACGCCGCAATAAGGAGGCAATTTGGCGGCGATAATTCCAGGACGAAATGTCACAGCAAAAATGTCTCCTGTGGTGTGAGAAGGTACCATAAGGGTGTGTGCTCATGGTCAGTATACACAGAGTTTTGGACGCAGCGTCTTGCCGCTGCGTCCAAAACGCTGTGTCATACAGTATGAGCATAGTGGATGGGATTGTAAGAAATCCCATCCTCACTATGCTTTACCCGCCCGCAGCGTGTTTGGAGCTGCGGTTCAGGTTGGTGGCATTCCGCTCCTCAGCGGCATGTTTATTTCATGCAGTGGAGTCGGAAGCGGCTAGCATTACGTGACTGTTTAATGCACTCAAAAACGCTGCTAGCAGTGTTTTTTGGGATGCTGCACAAAAACGCATGTGTTTTTTTGAAAAACGCACAAACACATGTGTTAACACATATGCGTTTTTGGACTTTGAAAAAAATGTCCAAAATGATCCCAAAAACGGATGGTATGTGTGACCCTGGCCTATGGGATAGGGACCTGGCGTGGAGGGTTCATTCTGGACAGGGATGACTGGACTTGGGGATACTTGTTAATTTACACGTGACGCCACCCGCAGGTTGTGGCTATAGATGGCCACCGCTGCTTGACAGTCTTTCTAGGGGCCGATGGTTGGGAGGCAGCAATGTTCTTAAGCCCTGTACAGGTAGGGCTGACCTCTAGGGTAGCTGAAGGTACCTCAGTGAGTTGGTAGTAGTGTTTCTGGTGTTTTTGGCATGTGAGAAAGTTCACAGACATGCCAGGTTGCAGTCTTCAGTTCTTTTACTCACAGTTTGTGTACAGCAGCCTGCTAAGCACTGGGTTCTCGGAGGCAGGGATCCAGCTACTCACTGGTAATAGGATGGTACATAACCGGCACCCCTTCTCTGTCTTTTCCACGTCGTCTCATACAGCGCGTGCTTCGCCCTTCCTGCTTTGGGCCTCGCCACACAGAGCTCTGAACCAGTGACTGTGGGCTTTTCCTAGGGGTTCCCCTGCACGGTTTTCCCTTAGCCCTATGGTTGCTTTTCAGCAGATGTGTGCGGTTGTCGACTGTGTCACCTTGGAAGTGGCACAGCCTCTGGGTAGCTAGCTGAGCCTGGTCTTCTCCACTATTCTTTTGGGTTCCCGGTGTCCCCTGGGACCTAGTCCCTCCACTCGCCTGCACTTGACAATGGATGCGAGTCCCACGGGTGGATTGCCGACTTCCCGTGCCTCTGGGACCTCCTCTTTGTCCTGGAGCCATTTGGGTGATGTTCTTCTCTAGGGGTCGGACTTAGGAAGAGCTCCCACTTGCACCAGTCCTCTGGACACTTCTCAGATGTATATTCTCTAGTTGCCCTCCAACTCGACCTTGGTGTTCAATGGTCTCTCCTCAGCTGTTCTACCACCTCTCCTCAGCTGTCACTCTCTTTGTTAGCTGTCTTTCTTCTCACTGTCGTCTCCTACGTTCTAGATGTTTCTTGCTCTATTTATACCCTCTGTCATGTGTCCAATGTAATCTACGTGTGTTCTTTCTGTCCTCACTCCTCCCAAAGTGCTCCCTCTAACTAACTCCCTTCACCACCCAACCCCACTACAATCGTTCCTAGTGTGGTTTGGGTTTCCCGGCACTGGTCTGTACTCCCCTTACCAGTGAGTGGGGAACTACACCCTAACAGGGATGCAGTACCTATGTGGTGACTGGACCAGCAGGGGCGCCACAAAATGACGTGGGAAATGCTTTCTTGGAACAACCTTGTCCGATGCCTGTAGTAGGATAATTAGATAGTAGGGCTTACCTAAACATTATAGCTGGCCAAATTCATCTCTTTAATACAAATGTTTATCCTATTTCGGAAGACACTTTCAGCAGAACAAAGCACCTTGCTACAAGGGTTATATTGTCATTAATTGGTTCCAAGAATATGACATCTCATTTTGAATATTTCTTTGTCGTTTACAGTCTCTGGATCTTAATTCTATAGGTCAGGGTAGTGTAGATTTTCAGTGGGCAGCACTGCTTGAGCCGCCGGCACCCTTTACCATTTTTTTGTAGAGTGCACGCACATACACAAGCAGCATTCACTACTTAACAATGCCACAGTGCAAGTAGCGATGGATTAATTCCAATGCTGGCCAGTGCCAGGACGTTCTTTGTGGGTGGAGTTAGCATGCTCTACTCTTCTATTCCACTCCTGATTATGTATTTGTGGCGCCCTACTGGTCAGGTGTCACAAGTGGGGTACTGCACCCAAAGATGAGCATGTGGTTATCCCTGTCGCAAGTAGAATGCAGAACACTGTGGAAGGATTTGATCCCAACACACACCCACCGATGCAACCGGGGGGTGGTCCCAAAAAGAGAGGTTGGAGAGTAAAAAAGTGTGAGAGGAGCAAGGTGGAACACACGGGTAGTCTTCAGGAGTGTCTTCCCCGAGGAAAGACGAAGACCCAAGTGAGAAAGGGGGCTTCAAAAGAGGGCTAGAGAAAGACATAGCCCAGACAGAAAGGTCCTGACTTGTTCACCCGAAGTGCACGGGTCTGAAAACGCGGCCTAGAGTGTTCACCCTCCGACCGTACTCGTCCCGCCTCCAAAGACATCCTCAGGGTGTTTATCCCCTGGGACGTACTACTGCTCGCGAACCAGGCATCAAGAAGAGATAGAGAGGACAGGACAAGGGTAGATCCAAGAAGGTACCTCCAAAGACTTCCACAGATTCTGCATTCTGCTGCGACTACCCGGTCGGCCGGCCTGCTGGAGTACTATGAGCTGTATCACCATCTTGATCAGTTATTGCAAGTAAAGTACCTGAAAGAGTAAATTGCCTCTGTGTTTCTGTCCTGCTTCATTGACTTTTCTCAACGGTCTGCACTGTCATGGCAACAGGTAACACTGCCCCGGAGGCTTAGCTCTACCTGTAGAGAGCTGCTCCACCCTAGCCGCAATACCACCACCCTCTGGAGGACTGTGGCGGCGCTGGTGTCTAGTCACCAGGTACTACAGGTGGCGTCACGAGACAAAGACTTTAACCCCTTAATTGGCGGCTGTCTCCCCCTTCGGGGCCACGGGTCTGGGCAGGCCACCAGTGAGATTCCCCCACCAAAGATTTCGTGGAATGGGGAATTTGGTTTTTAACCCTTCATCTTCCCTACTTTAAATGACTTTTGGGTTTTCATTGGCTGCAAGCCATAATCATCAACATTAACAGAAATAAACACTTGAAATAGGTCATTCTATTTGTAATGAGTCTATATTAGGGGTCGGGAACCTATGGCTCGCGAGCCAGATGTGGCTATTTTGATAGCTGCATCTGGCTCGCAGCCAAATCTATATACAGTTGTGGCCAAAAGTATTGACACCCCTGCAATTCTGTCAGATAATACTCAGTTTCTTCTTGAAAATGATTGCAATCACAAATTCTTTGGTATTATTATCTTCATTTCATTTGTCTTCAATGAAAAAACACAAAAAGAATTGTCTTAAAGCCAAATTGGATATAATTCCACACCAAACATAAAAAAGGGGGTGGACAAAAGTAATGGCACTGTTAGAAAAATCATGTGATGCTTCTCTAATTTGTGTAATTAACAGCACCTGTAACTTACCTGTGGCACCTAACAGGTGTTGGCAATAACTAAATCACACTTGCAGCCAGTTAACATGGATTAAAGTTGACTCAACCTCTGTCCTGTGTCCTTGTGTGTACCACATTGAGCATGGTGAAAAGAAAGAAGACCAAAGAACTGTCTGAGGACTTGAGAAACCAAATTGTGAGGAAGCATGAGCAATCTCAAGGCTACAAGTCCATCTCCAAAGACCTGAATGTTCCTGTGTCTACCGTGCGCAGTGTCATCAAGAAGTTTAAAGTACTTGGCACTGTGGCTAACCTCCCTAGATGTGGACGGAAAAGAAAAATTGACGAGAGATTTCAACGCAAGCTTGTGCAGATGGTGGATAAAGAACCTCGACTAACATTCAAACAAGTTCAAGCTGCCCTGCAGTCCGAGGGTACAACAGTGTCAGACCGTACTATCCGTCGACATCTGAATGAAAAGGGACTGTATGGTAGGAGACCCAGGAAGACCCCACGTCTTACCTTGAGACATAAAAAAGCCAGGCTGGAGTTTGCCAAAACTTACCTGAGAAAGCCTAAAACGTTTTGGAAGAATGTTCTCTGGTCATATGAGACAAAAGTAGAGCTTTTTGGGCAAAGGCATCAACATAGAGTTTACAGGAGAAAAAAAGAGGCATTCAAAGAAAAGAACACGGTCCCTACCAGGGCCGGCGTCAGCACCCGGCGTACCCGGGCAAGTGCCGGGGCCCACGCGTGACGGGGGGCCCACCGCCGCCCACCCGCCCACCCGCGGTATTATTACGTTTCTTACCGGTGGACTTTAAATGAAAAGCCGGCCGGCGCCAGTCCCCGCATCGGGCCGTCATATCCGGTGGCGTCCTGTCATATCCGGCCGGGTCGTCACTTCCGGCCGGTGGAACGCATAGAAGAGGCCGCGGGCGCCTCTTCACTTCCTCACTTAGCGTTCCACAGTGTGGAGCAAATTGAAGAGGCGCCTCCCCGTCGCTCAGCCTCCAACCCAACCCCTTCCTGTGCTTGCGGGGACACGTACACAGAAGTAGCCTGAGCCCTGCCTTGGCCTGAGACTCCATAACGATCGCCTACCAGGCTACCAGGCTGCTCCTACTGCCCAGCCCCACATTACAGGCTGCAGCCACCAGCCAGGCAGAGCGATCCACAGACAGGAGACAGCACAGTTGAGCACACACACGTCCGGTGGGTTGTAAATACCAGAATAATTAAAGATATCCTCTTCCACCTTCCCTGTCCCTGCCCAGTGTCCACCCTACCCTAGACTGTCTTCACACCATTATGCTTGTTTATCAGTATTGTGTGCCCACACAGCCTACCCCTGCCCGTCGCCTCTGTAGTACTATACGGACACGGTACTACATACGTTATACGGTATGTGTTCACAGTCTGGAGGAGCTGCGTGTTGGACGCAGCTCCTCTAGAACTAAGTGAACCCGGCCGCAGGGAGACCGCAGCCGCCCTGTACTCACCATGTGCGGTGGGTGCAGAGCGGCTTTTTCCTCCGCACACCTGATGGGAGCCACTTCCGACTCCACAGCATGAAATGAACATGCTGCGGAGGATCCGAATGCCGGCAGCAACCCGCACTGCAGGTAAAAGAACACTGCATGCGGGTCAACTTAAGCCTAGTGAGGATGGGGTTTCTAGAAATCTCATCCACTATGCTAATACTGTACAATGCAGCGTTTTGGACGCAGTAGCTAGACACTGTGTCCAAAACGCTGTGACTAAAGATCGTCAGTAATTATGCAGCCTAGGACAAAAGAAGTGAAAGGCTAGGGTCAGATTTGGGATAGGACTCACATTTCCAGTCAGCACTGAAACCGGACACCATTAACGGCAATCGCTGCCTGAAACGGAGCCCCATAGAGACCCGCTGTGTACTTAGTTACTCCCACATGCAGTGTTTTCCTATGCACTGCTGAAAAGCTCTGTTGGCGGCTGTTACCAAAGTAAACACCGGGTCTCTATGGGGCTCCATTTCCATTGCCGTTCACGGTTTCCGGTTTCAGCGCTGCCTGGAAACGTGGGTCCTATCCCTAATCTGACCCCAGCCAAAGTGCACTTACAGCGGTAAGTCACTGTTTTTTCTATTCATACACAACATTTTTGATGCCTTTTTATAAGGATGTGTTTTTGGTGCAGAAACTGCAGGATCCTCACAAAGCGTTGCAATGTTTGTGTGAATGCTGCTTCATTTTTTACACTACGTTCACACGTATCATATCTTCGCATTTTTGCAGCACTATTTAGCGCTGCGTAAATGCATTGAAATGCAACGCCATAACGTTTTTGCTGAAATGCGTTCCCATTGTCCATAACTTTGCAAATGCGCTTTGCACTGCACAGCGCATGCACAAAAAGAATGCTTGTACTCACCGCACCTCAACTCACCTCCTACAGTTTTTACTCACCTCGCCGCGCTCCCCGGGTGATCGCTTATGTTGCCGACACCGTAGGACCTTAAACAGCACCATGTGACCAGGCAACATGACCCGACACCCGGACACATGGTACTGCGGGGTCCTGGATGCCGAGCTTGCGGTGGGCCTGGCGGGGACTCTGAAGACACCGCTGCCAGTCACCACTGGAGCACGGCGAGGTGAGTAATGCGCTGGAAGAAGGCTCTGGCCGTTCACACACAGCGTTATTGCTGCGTTCTGTGAGGTTCCGTTCTTAATGCAGTTTATGCACCAAAAATGTGTCCTGAGAACATAGCAATTATGTGTGAACTTAGCCTAATTCACCTTCCCGCAGTCCTCCGGTGATCTCTAGTGGTGTCCTCACATCTGTGGAGTCTGCAGCATCGCTGTCTCGAGGACCCTACCGCCTGCACATGTTACCGATTACGAATGATGTTACTTGGTCACATGGTGCAGTGCCAGATCCTCCACAGGTCCTGTGGGCTCAGTATGGGGGGACATCACTGGTGGTCATCAGGGGAAAGCGGGGAGTGCAGCATGTGAATGCTAAATTGTGAAATACATTGAGTTGACTGACGCAGTAAACGTCACCAGATGATAGGGAAAATGGTGTCTCAACAGTCCGTGCTGCCACGATCATCCAATCCAAAGAAAACACGTGAAGATGGAACTTCCACAAAATACTTTATTTCCTCCTGCCTCCTACGCGTTTCGGTGCCCTCCTGGCACCTTCCTCAGCACGGACTGTTGAGACACCATTTTCCCTATCATCTGATGTTTCTCCACACTAGTGTGGACGGTGGAAGTCCTGCAGCGGCTATCTGGTAACGATCATAAAAAACGCCTTCACGCCAGTTGTGGGTTACACAACTGCCCCAGGTGAGTGAATCCCTATTTTCACCGCTCACATACTCAGTGCCACATTGATAGGGCACTATTGCGCCTCTTGTTCCCCCTCCTTTTTTATCTTAATGCAGCAAACGTCACAGCATTCCACTGCAATTAGTGGATCCATAAGAAATGCTACACTAATGGGACGGTGCAATAGCTCACAGTGGAACGCACTCAGCACCGCCTACAGTTTGCAGTCTGAACTTGATTCATTCAGCTCAAACTGAGTTTATAGTAACTATGACAATGAATGATGATCTCTCTGTCTCTGATCACTTCCTTACAGTTATTTAACATCATCAATCTAAGCCGCAGCTGCTTGAAGCCAGTGGTCAGTCCACATCGTTGTGTCGTCAGCGTATCCCAATGACTGCGGGCGTAGGGCGGCCACGGGCATCAAGGCTCTGTCACCCCATGATTGGCGCAGCCGCTGACTGAGACAGGACCCATGATCATCCATCATGATCCATTAACGAGGTAGGATATACATCCTGTTTGTTCCACTAAAAACAAGAGTTTTTAAACATGAGCATGGGTTGCTACTAGTTTGTTTGAAAGGCCCCTTTCACACGTCTGTACAAAAAACCCACGTGTGTGAGGGTGCGTTTAAAGGCCCCGTCACACTGAGTTAGATCGCTGTTACATCACAAGTTTTGTGACACAACAGCGACCTCGCTCAGTGTGACACGCATTAGCGACCATGTCCCCGCTGTGAGATTGCTGCTTGTGTAAGACTTGCCTGGATAATTTTTTGATCGTTGGGTCCACGCTGGGCAGCAAGCATCGCTTGATGGGGACAACGACCAATAACCTCAATACTATGCCCTAGAGTGACAGGGAACCAACGACCGCCGAGGTTGTTATATGGGTCGCCGTATCGTTGCTGCATCGCTGGTGAGATCTTACTGTTTGACATCTCACCAGCGACCACATAGCGATGCTCCAGCGATCCATATCTGTGCGTCATGAATCATGGTATGTGTTAAAGGGGCCCACTGGGACTCTTTCGCCCGGGGCCCACAAAAACCTGGAGCCGGCCCTGGTCCCTACAGTTAAACATGGTGGAGGTTCCCTGATGTTTTGGGTTTGCTTTGCTGCCTCTGGCACTGGACTGCTTGACCGTGTGCATGGCATTATGAAGTCTGAAGACTACCAACAAATTTTGCAGCATAATGTAGGGCCCAGTGTGAGAAAGCTGGGTCTCCCTCAGAGGTCATGGGTCTTCCAGCAGGACAATGACCCAAAACACACTTCAAAAAGTGATTTGATTTGAGACAAATGCATTAAATAATTTCCAACATTGTTGTCTTTTAGGATTTGTTAGTTGTATGATTTTTACGTAAGTTTTGCTTTGAGAACATTGCTCGTCAAATGTGACTTTAAAAAAAAAAAGATAGGTAACGTTTCAGAATCTAGCGCAAATATACCCCAGTCCTCCTTAGGAGTGATTTAGTGACATTTTACAAAATATATGACATTTTGTGTTAAAATAATATTGCAAAAATGGGTCAAGTACAAAAAAGTCCGGTTTTGATTTTATATAAATTTCATGAAGCGCATGCACAATTGTAAAGAATTTCTCATGAAAAAAAATATATACTATAATCTGAGAGTCCTCAGTGGTTGATACCTTTTAATGACTAACTGAAAAGATGGTAAAAAAATAGCAAGCTTTCAGGATACTATGGTCTTTTCATCAGGCTGATAATGACACAGATTCTGAAGACACACATATATACATATACAGGGTGGGATAATGCAGTAAATAAGACAGCTAATGTGAAGCAGAATATAGTGGTCAGTCTTGGGAGGGGGGAGAAGCTGGGGAAGTAAAATCAAAGTTCAGAGATAATTGGCACAAATACGTTTATTGTTCTTTGATTAGTGGTTGGTCCAAGACTTGAAAATGATATGTGTATATTATTATTATTATTATTATTATTATTATTTTTTTATATAGCACCATTATATTCCATGGCGCTTTACATGCTAAAAGGTGCAGAGTAGGACAAGTAACATAGTAACAATACAAGTAACAATAAATGTGGACAATTCGGTCGTACAGATACAAGAGGGGTGTGTTCAGAAGTTGTTTCATTATTAAGCCTGATTAAGAGGCCATAGAGTCTCGAAAGCTTGCTATTTTTTACCATATTCTCAGTTAGGCTGCCTTCACACTTGCGTTTGTGTCTGCATGCGGAGGGCATGCAGACGCAAACACAGTGCAACGCAGTCTATACTTATGTGAACACAGCAGAGAATGGACGCATGCGTTCACATTAGTATGCACCCCGGCCAGCCAATCAGCTGTTTCTGGGGGCGGCCGGGAGGAGGAGATCAGCGGCAGAGATCTCCTCCTCCTGGCCACAGCTGATCTCCCGCCGGTGTCGGCACGGGAGATTTGAATATATAGCTGATCTGAAAGCTGTTTAAATCTCCTGTGCTGACACCAAATAGAGTGATATCGGTGCAGGAGATATGAAACAGCTGCTTCAAATCTCCTGCGCCAACCTCACCTATTCGGTGTCAGCGTGGGAGATTTAAACAGCTTTCAGATCAGCTATATCTTCAAATCTCCCGTGCCGACACCGGCGGGAGATCAGCTGTGAGATTTCAATGAGATCCGCAGCGTTCTCCTGCTCTGTCATGCAGAGGACACTGTGGATCCATTGAGATCCATGCATTTTTTGTGCGCTTGCGGATAAAACAAGCGCCCGCGAACATACAAAAAATGCAACAGGGCTGCATTCGGAGTGCGGAGGAGGGCACATAAATTATGTGCATCCGTACGCAAGCGCAACCGAACGCAGCAAAAATGCAGGCACATACGTTCCCATGTTAAACATAGGAACGCATGTGTGCAAGCGTTTGGCCGCGTTCAGTGCCCTGCGTGCCAAACGCAAGTGTGAAGGCACCCTTAGCCATTAAAAGGTATCAAGCACTGAGAACTCTCAGAATATATATTTTTCTATCTACTTGGCTAACACGGTACAAACATTTTTTATCTTACATGAAAAAAAAAGGCAACGAAAACCACATAATAAAGAAAAGGGACTTAAAGTAAAACTCAGTTGATGAATAGGGTCCTAAGTTTTGTTTCATGTTTTATTTCACACTTAAAATGCTTAATGTTTTATTATCATCAGAGGGATCTAAAAATAAAAAAGAGAGACTATTATCAGACAAAGCAGTATTTCTAGGAAGTCAAGCAGAACAGTGGTTGATAGGAGAGGAATGTGAGAGGGAGTGAAAGTTGGGCCCAACACTGCTACGCAATCAGTTAAAAAAATCTGCCATTCATTAATGATTTGCCATGAAATTAGAAGGCAAATTAACCCCTTGTGATAAATTTTTTTTAGCAAAATACATAAAACTTAATCAATTACGCTATCTTGAAATGTGATGGAATCTTCAAAAAAGTCACAGAGCTCTGGATCAGATGTGAACAGATGTGTTAAAGCAAGACACAAAGTAATGTATAGGTCTACCTTCCATACTGCAAGTCTGAGCCAATACAATTGTGGCGCCCCTATGGCTAGGCGCCACAGGGAGGTATTGCACCTTGCAAGTATATGTAGTGCCTCTGTAGCTGTCGGTTTGGGTTTAACCTATGGAGTCTAAGTCAGCACCCAACACTAGGTCACCTTAGAATAGGGGAACTGTCATACAGTAGGTCCCAAGGGAGTGGAGCCTAAGTGGGGGTAGTAAAACTAGGAAGTGAGAGGATTTTCAGTCAGACAGTTCTGGGAAGGCAGTCAGGACGAGCCTGACAGCTGAGTGATGGAGGGATCACCCATCTTCAGGAGAGTGACCCGTAACAGAAGGGGACGGACCAGCACCGATTGGAGCCGGCTGGTAACGTCTGGGGTAAAACCGTCAACACGGATGCCGAGGCGGTCAGCGGTTCATCCCTGACACACAAACCGATGAGCCACGGGCCCTCTAAAAACTGGGTAGCTGTCACAAGACGGTACTTCACTCCTCAGGCCCATAATCGGTCCAAGACCACGAGGGTAATGGTCCGGATTCCGGTGGCGGGAGAGAGAGTGCGTTCCTGCTGCTCCCGTCCGTACCGGTCAAGGATAACCCGTGCCTCATCGTACAAGACCAGGGGACTGGTGAGTAAGCTCTGCAAAGGTGGTGAAAGACAGAGAGGAAGGTAGAATTGAGTCCCGAAAGATAATAAGGAAGGAACATCTAGAAACTCTATATGGGTACCCTGAACCGACAACTAGTACCCGTTAAACCAGACTGTATCGTGTTCTCTATAACATCTACCGGTACCAGTAAAGTGGAGTTGAAGTTGAGTCGGTGTCTGTCTTCCTTCCCACTGGTGCCCGGAAGGCCTCAGCATCCTCAGAGGGGTAAGAACAACTACTCCCCTCATCACCTCATTCTCCATCACCGCTGCCCTGAGGTAAAGCTCCACCTGTGGGGAGCTGTACCACACTGAGCTGCACCCATCATCACCTCAGCGGCTGGCCTGCAGCGCCGGTATCCAAATGACCAGCATCCACAGGTGGCGTCACGTACTCTTTATCCTTGTAAATATTTCCCCCACCAAACAAATGACAACCAGGGCACAGAACCGGAAACTCGACCATCCGTGATTCCCCGTAATAGCCATCAAATCCATCCCGGTGTCCGAGTACCCCTCTCCCTGTGCTCATCACAATTAGGATCACTAGGCTGTTCTCACTGCATGCAAATAATCAATGTAGCATTTTAGAATAAAAAACTAATCCCCAGATAGATTAGAAAAATTGAGACTTGTGGCACAGATAGAAAAGGTCCCCTGTGCAAGAACAATATATGGGTCCCCTTTGTAGCCCAAAAGCTCATCAAAATGCACAGTTCCACCTGCTTCCAGGTAGAAATGAGCCCCATTTCCTTTTGGGCCCAGGTTAAACCAAGCTATGTCCACCATTGATCTGGAGCATGGAACCATTCCTGCCAGTATGTTCACAAATTATAGAGAAAATCTAACTTCACAGGCTCTCAAATCTCTTTATTGAGTAGAATATTCAGTTAACAACATTGCTAAGACCTCAGGTGATCAGCTGTCAACGTGTTTCGGATGTCACAGAATCCTTAGTCATGACGAGTAGTAGGCTGACCACCTGAGGTTTTGGCAATGTTGACCAGTAAATATTTTACCCAATAAAGAAGATTGTGAGTCTATAAAGCTGGATTTTCTCTATAATGTGTGAACATCCTGGTAGGAATGGTTCCATGCTCCAGATGAAGCTGGATATTCTCTATAATTGCTGTAAAGGATCCTTGAAGCTCTGAACAAAGGACAGATGACGTTGATGCAAAAGGGAAATCCTGATGAAACATATGGACAGAATGGTAACAGAAGTAACAGTTGGAACTGGGGAAAAACTAAGCTAGGTGTGACGAAGCACACCTTGCAGCCCTGCCCAGATGTCTGTAATACATTGGGAATATGCGATACTGTGCTAATATTTCTGCCAACACATGATGTTCCGCACCCCCAGGGGGTATGTAAGGTCAGCTTGGCACAATTTTACACTGACACCCCTGTCCACACAGGCACAGAGAGGCATGGGGAGTGAGAGAGGGTGATTCACACAACCTTTGGCGTGACACCACACTTGCTCACAGCCTGATAGGCTGAGAGACCCTTTCCATAGTCCAGTCAGCCCAGCAGTCCTGCCAGCATTTCCTCATTAAAGCCTGGTCCGTTAACGGGTTATATTGTGCCAGAAACAAGCCCAGGTAACATGTAATCTAAAACCAAGAACACGGACAAGGGCATTTGTGCATCGAAATAAAAGAGCATCCCAGGATTAAATTATATATTTAATCGTCCAAATGGCACGCTAGATAAAAACACTATTTACACAATGGATTTTACAGATATGATAGTCAGATATGCAAATACAGGTAGGATTTACAAAAGGTATATGCAGACATACATAAGTCAGTTACCAGTTTCCTTGGTCGAAGGCAGCTGCAAGGGAGGTGATGTGGAGCTAGGGGTTTCCTTAGTTACTTCCAGCACGTGACACAACGTGACTTCTCCATAAAAAAGAACAGTGAAAATAAATGGTGGGCACATTTTAACCCATCACCTGACCAAACCCTTGACCTCACAAGGGGGCTGTCTGTGGAATCAACTCAGAATTACAGAGAATAATGAAATCCCAGATTTCTGCATATCTTCGCCCCTTAGTGTCCAAGGCAAAAGATATAACCACCATGTTTCCTATTACGAAATTGCCTATTCAAATATAGGAAACTTGACGTGTGTACTATTTTTCAGTGGATAGCTATTAATATGAGGTTAATAGGTATTATTTTCATCCTTCTTTCCAGAGGCCTCAAATATGTGTGTCTTATTTGTGGGAGCAACACACACCCCAATATGTATACTTTTCAATGAGTGCCAATGTGTTCGAGGATATTGCTTGAACAATCCATGGGAAACTCAATGGCCCTTCTGTATGTACACACAATCTAGTCCTTCTCTCTCTGAGAGCAATTCTTTCCTGTAGACTCTGCATGGGTCTTCCTTTCCTTAATTAGCTTTGTCACCTCACCATCTGTCTGTGGATGGACATCCTGCCTCAGACTGTTAAAAAGGGGAAGCATAGGCTCTTGTAGCTGTCTTCCATATTCTTCACACCTCCCTCTTTTAGACATATCTAAGGATTCCAGTTTCTCATGACAGTTTTCATGACACTAGGTTGACAGGTAGAACTAGTCAGTGGTATAGCAGAGTTATTCCTCATTCTAGCTGTCATGACATCACGAGCACTGAAAAGAATTTGTTACAAACACCACTTGCTCATATACTAATGTAAAAGGGGGACTCCAATTCCCATTCAATTGTTCACTCACCTATCCCCATAGGTCAACAATGAGCTAAGTTCACCCCACAGACGGTACCCAAATCCACACTTTATTCTTCCACCAGTCACATTTTACCAGGCCAGTGGGACACCTGCACTGGGTAACGCACTGATATACATATAAAGTGTCTGCAAAATGTGCTTTGGGGCACGTCATGAGTAGTTGACATCAATAATTTTGTGACACCTCGGTCCTGGCTTTATTTATGTTCATATGAGTAATCTGGATTTTAGTAGTTATATTTTATAGTCTGTCATAGACCCATACCATGAGATGTGATTCACAAGGCATTTATATAGAATGAGGTAATGAACAGAATTTTGGATTATTAACCCTTTATCTTCTGAGAGTGTATATAATCCACATTTTGTGGACTAGTCAGTAGGATCTTTTCTGATATCTAACTGAATTAACTCATTAAATTATTTGCTTATTTAATGGACTGATAGTATACACATTGATGTAATTTCAATACTCATGGTGTATTTGTATTGGATCTTCCCTTAATTTCTTCCTCATTTATGTTTTCATATGTGTTGTATATTTAAATAATAAGACTTTTTCTATTTTTATCATGAAATGTATACTCCATTGTGTTTTTGCATATTTGGAGAACACTAATGTGCATGCACCCCCCAGCTTTCCAAAGCTAATGAATGGTTCACTACTTGTACTCTGGCTTACACAGGGTACCGCAACCAAGCTATACTTGTCCTCATAAGGGGTTGGAGATGTGCTTACAGCAGCAAGGAACAAACTTATTAAGTTTAGATTTAATATACAAAAACAAAACAGTACTTAAAAAGGTAAAAGAGATTAAATAATAGAGATATTCATAGAGGCAAAAACAATACAAACTAAATGGGATAAAATACAGATACATTTTAGGAATTGGATCCAAGAGCGTTTCTGGTGGAGAACAACACTGCAGAAAAATACCTAGATATATAATACAGTGTAATATGCCCCCTGACGAAGCTTATTGGAGAAAACGTACATTGAGGTGATGTGTGCTACCTGGTGGATCTCTTTGTAGACATTTCAGTCTACCTAGCACCCTGTCTCTAGGTAAAATAACTTTTGGGTCTTTATTCTCATATTATACTACTCTGATTTATTGGTAGGTAGTTAGGGTCAATTTATTCAGACTATGCCTTTGTGATTATTATATATACTGTGTTGATATTGGCCAGTATATTATTTTCTTTGTATCAGTACAATTGAGTATTTTGAGTCATATGTTAAGAATGAATAGCATATTTTAAGACTATTAAATGACATAGTCTTTTGAATTAGCCATCATCTGTGATATTTTATCTATTTACTCATATGTGCCTGATATTTATTATATTGTATTCGACTTGTCTTGCACCTTTTTGTTGCGTATTTGATGCTATTGTGGTGTTATCTGTTACATCATTGACTATGTCTGCATTTTGATTACACCAGGATGGCTTAGTCTCTCTGTGGCTCTTAGCCACGCTTTTTACCAACTTTTATTTCACCATGTATATTTAGATTTATAAAATTATGTTTGATATTTTGGGTTATAATAAAATTTGATACTTTCTTTTTATGGAAGATTATCCCTCTATTAGGGTACTGTTTTTGGTATTATAGATCTGTGTTACGTACCCCCTTCTCAGCACATGACTTGAGGTTGCGCCTGCAAGGATTAGTTTATCTCCTCTCAATCAATCCAATACTCAACCCCTGTTCTATGCTGAAAAGTGACCATAAATCGCACCCCGACATAGACCACACCACCCCCAGGCTTCACAACACGCTAGCACCACTCCTCATATACACTGGGTGAGGAGTCCCTGAATATATTACTGTCTGCCAGTCAGATCACACACTCCAAGGATATGGATTCTTTTAGAACATACAAGGATCAATCTTTTAATGTTTTAAACTTTAATATAAAGTTACAGTGCTTACAATAAAAAGATTAAAATGTAAAAATAAAATTATACAATAAAAGGGAGAAAATTACAGAATACCTAAACTTTGCATTCTAATGTTTGTCTGCTTCCTGGGTGAAGAAAGATGTAAATATCACAATCTGATCACAATCAGTCATCTGATACCCCAATTTGTGAACCACCTTTCATTGTTTGCAATCCTTTTTATAGGCTCAAGCTTAAGGTTGAATTTCTAGCACAGCCTTTTACTTTTAATATTCTAATCCCGAGTCTGTGACTGGACCATGGTTAATTTAGCAATGAATACATTGCATTTCAAATGCCCTGGTTTTATAGCTCTTTCTTTAACTAGGTTTGGGATTGAATGGAAAGACTGTGGTACCAAGGACCATTTGTCGATTCCTTTGAAACTTTGCAGAGTTGTGAAGCCTTTTTGTTCTCAGGAAGACCACCTGGGGTCTCAGATCCTTTGTACAAGAGTAATACAGGTCAAGACCTTTTGTGTAGGGAAATAGCCTGTGAACAAATGTTTACTGCTGGTAATACATTGCCCTATAAATACACAATTTTCACTACAATGTGTAAAATGCTTTTCTTGCGGTCTAAGGCTAGGGTCACACATAAGCCTTGGATCCATTAATGACATCAGTTTTATAACTTTATTTTTCTAAGTCCAAAAACTGATGCTAAAAATGGATCCTGGGATCAAGTGTGACTGCATTGTTGAAAAACGTTATTTGTATTTTCACCTCCTCACCATGTGTCTTGCGGGCGCAGTGGGCCCTGGGGTTGTCTTTCGGGGGAATGTCCACGACGCCCCCCATCGCAGGGACCCATCCACGCCCACCTCCAGGACACGAAAGATGGCCCGCTCAGCGATGTCGCGCTGCTCTGCCTCCATGCGGGACAAACATCTCTCTGGCGACATACCCGATCCCAGAGCTGGGGTTCCTCTCTCGATCTAGAAGGACCCGTTTCGCCCAGGTACCCAGCTCCATGTTGGGTGGGGCAGGTGGTCTTCTACGTCGGATTCCAGAGCTGGGCCCTGGGCCCAGCCCCCCACCACTGGGCTCAGGCACTGGCTCTCCCGTAGATGTTGAGGGGAGAGCCTCGCCAGCTACTGGCTCCTCATCACTGGAGCCAGGCTCCCGAGGGGCCTAAAAAATGAACAAAAAGAAAACAAACATCAGCCACATGTTGCTATGTAATTGAAGCTAATACCACAACCAAACACCCAAGACAACATAGAGCCAATCTTACCAAGGCTAACACCAAAAGCCACAGGAGCAGAGTTTTGAGAAGGAAAATCCAAAGAAGTACACCAGTGAGGTATACTCACCTGAGGGTCCACATTGATATGTAAAGTGCCCACAAATAACACAACACAATCTGTGAGAACAGAGACCAAAAAACAGATAGAAAAGACCAGTGAACATGATTGGTGCAGGAAAAGCACAATGGTGCCAACCACATGTGCTGCAAACCCCACCTCAATGCAAAGAACAAACTGGGTAGATAGATCACACAAACAAAATTACCCACCTCCTGCGACGGGGCAGGGTCTTGGGCTGCAGCCACAGCTGGTTGCGGGAGGCGCATGCTGCACTGTGTCCCACGAGGCCCCTCCTGGCCCAGGGTGAAGGCGAGGAGGTCATAGTACCAAAGAGTTGGCCTACGGACCTCCTCAGCTCCAGACCCGAACCGGGCCTCCAGCCACTTTTTGTGTCTTGGTGAACACGGTGCGCAGGCTTTTGATCTTATCTGCAACCATGACAGCTGTCCAGATCTTATGGGGTTGGAGCCGGTTAGTCAGCTCCACCAGTGGCCTGTTGGCCGCAGCCCTCGCTGCCTGGTCGTGATAAGTAGGCAGCGACATCCGCCACAGGCATTCGTGTTCCTGGTACATGGTAAGGAGCTGTGTCACAAAATCGTGATACTCATCCATCTGTGAAAAAAAACAAAAAATTGTGTCATGCAAACAAAGACATAGCCATCACAGGTGACACCCTACTCTGTGTGTCCATGTCCATGTCCAGCAATACTAATTACATGTGTTCTGGTAGTCAGCTTGGCTATGCAAAATCATTATTGGCCTTAACATGTTTCCATACATGGGGCATGCAGGACATGCCTGGTGATATATGAATTTTGGGCCACTGCAGGGAAATATGTCAAGTTCTGTCATTACAAATGGCACACATGGGCTTACTAACTACATTAAAACACACCTTCATCAGATCCACACATATTTAGGAATCCACATAGTGCTGTAGTACACATTGTCTTGCCAAGGATCTCCCAGAACATTATGTGTGCTGCAGGAGTGTAGTTACGATGCCTACACGTTGCTAAATACACTTCTACAGGACGCTACATTAAGCTGTACATAAGGCGCACAAACATCAGCCAACATATGGGTCTGCAGCACACAGAAAATAATGTCAAGGAGTGCCCAGTAGCATGTGACCCTACTTACCATCTGTCCAACAGAGATCTTGTGATGAGACACTACTAGCACAATGCACATTCCAGTCGGAGCAGGGGTGGTGCCCAGCAGGTGCTTATTTAAACACAACATGACCAATCAAAAAAGCGCAATGGCGCATTATCATTGGTCGCACCTGCGTACGCCCAGGTGGCTACGTCGATTACAAGATGCCTCTGCGGTCTGATTGGTTGGTTTCCATATAAAAAGCGCACAAGACCAAGGTCGGTCACGCTTGCTGCCCAGAGTCATTAAGTAAGTACTGATGTGCAAACATGAACTGTGATATGGCTGTGTTGCGTTTACAGCACCTTACCATTACGGGTCACTATTGTGTAGTGTAGGTCACGGCCAAGTGGTGGGGTATGTAGTAACTCGTGAATTTAAAAAAAAAAATCTATTGTGTCCTGGCAAATGGATGCATGAGTGTTTTCACAACCTAAACCCTATCCTCATTGAAAAGCCATTTTGCCTTTGCCATACAGGATCATGTTTGAAGGATGAGTGTGTCTTTAGTTACGGGGATCATCTGAATTGAGGCCACATAGTACTGTCGTTTACCACACACAATGGGACGTTTAAGGCCAAACTCAGTTGTGGAGTGGGGCGTGTGGCTTCTGCAAATGTCTGCCTCAGAAGATCCTGCGTTAACAACACATCAGGGATGTCTCTTGGACATGATGAGTATTCAGTAGTGTGCTGCGTGGCATGATAATTTGAGCATAACACACAAAGTCTGGGGTACGTGTATAATGTATAGATGTATAGATATACATATGAATCTATATGTATAGATTTAAAAAAAAAAAACATGATTTAATTATTGTGACCTATGTCTTTGGCGATGCCTTGTGGACACATGTGACCATTATGGCCACGTATATGGGCTTAGCCTCATGATGTGTTGCATTTGACAAGGGAGATGTATTGTACAGGAGGGCCAGAGGTGTAGAGTGACCAGGTTTGGTTGTCAGCCAGTGCAATGTTGTGTTTGGCCCTTGAATGGGGCTATATATGTATGTATGTGGGCTGGAGTTCACACTTGGGTATGCTGTAGTAAAGTGGCCAGGAGCCGCTGATGGCTGGATTTGCTGTCAGGGGTAGGGGTGGGAAGGGGGGGGGGGTGAGGGGTTGTACTATGTACTATTGTATCTGTTAAAATGTTTAATAAAAATCTACCTGATGTGAGGCACCGCCGGCATGATCCTCGTGGCCGGGGCGCATCACATGCAGGATCAAGAGGATCCTGTTCACACTGGCCTGTTTTTCCTGTGATAATGCTGTGTGAACCAACTTTGAACATGAGGTTTAATGTGACTAATGAGTGGCTCATGAAATCGAGGAGGCCATGAGGAATGGGATGTAATGAGTGATTGCTGACGGCCCAGGTGGGTGTGTCAGGTCTGTGTGTCCGGAGGAATAGCAGCCCAGCTGGATGACTCAGTGTGGGTGTGGCAGGCACGATAAGAGGTCAGCCAGCTGAGTGATTGGGAGATTCATTCTCAGCCAGACATCAGCCTGAGAGCATGTGGGCTGATTACCAGCCAGAGAGCTGAGCAGAGTCAGTCTGTGAGAGAAACCCAGCGAGTGTGGGTGTGAGATCGGAGGAATTCTGTCCCGTGGGGACGAGAGGGAGGCTTGGCTTGCTGCATGCGGCGGGTACCTGTCCCTCAAACCGTCCTTCGATGGTATGTGTGAACCTGTGGCCAGATGCGGGGGTAACGAGGGCTCCTGGATTGGGGAACCGAGGCTGATCCTGGACTCAGGCGTGGGCACAGTCATCGACCTGGAGACTTGCCACAGGGTGGAGGTTTGGTGGCGGCTGTCGGCCTAAACACGTGGTGAGGAGGCCTTGGTGACGCTCGGTTTGCCTGGTGACTCAGGTAGGCCAATCCCTGCTATGGACCCAGGGGAGCCGCAGTCCATGGATATCGTATGATGGGCTGTGAGCGTGTGTGAGGATGTATGTGATCCATGGATGTGTTAGGATGGATCACATACGGTGTGTAAGAACCTGGTCAGGCTGGAGTCCTGATGCCAGGGTAGTATGAAGCTGGGGAAATAAAGTCAGGCGTCTGGTACCGCCATTGGGACCGACTCAGTGTAGTCAGTTAAAGGTCCTGACGAACCGGAATGTATGTGGAATGTGTAGATAGGCCGGAGGCCGTAGCCACCACGGGAGCTGTTGGTAGAGCTTCAATGGGGACAGAGAGATGGTTACAGGTCCCGGGTTACTATAATCATTATGTGCAATATAAGTGTTATGTAATGTTATATGTAACTGTATGGTGTATTTATAGAAAGTGTTTATAATCAATGTGAAATGTGTCAAACATGCTACCCGGGTTATGTTAATATGTGAAAAATAAACGGGTAGACATTGGTTAAATTATGAACACGTGTGTTGTTGTCGTTATGCAAGCAGGTTCCCCGGTTGCTACCTCACATATGGTGGAGAATGCGGGCATGCCAGCCCGCTGAGTGAGAGCAATGATAACTCGGGGGTGGTACAGCCGAGGGCTGTGGTATAGTGGCACCTGATATGGACATTCTTATATGGACGATTCTGATTGGTGCACTATAAATGGACTTGGTTGCTATGGGTGACCTCACGACGCACCTTAGCATCTGGCCGGTGACCCGGCGAGGTCACGAAGATGTCGCACTCAAAGTACCGGGAGGCCCTAGGGGTCCCGAAGTCAAAGTCGGCGTGATCAAGGTTCCGGTGGCCTGAGGGGTCACGAAGTTGCCAAGACAGCGCCACATCCGGATTCTCATAGGACTCTATGAACTGTGTTTGCCCTGCTGGTTTAAGCAAGGAGGGGGGAGGTTGGACAGGAGTCACAGGTATACAAACCGGGAGCGGTGCCACAAGGTGTTGTGTGGTGGCCCGACTCCTATGGCAGTGTGTTTAACCCCTACCCACGGGTGTAAACAAAGAGGGGGGTATGTGAGGCACCGCCGGCATGATCCTCGTGGCCGGGGCGCATCACATGCAGGATCAGGAGGATCCTGTTCACACTGGCCTGTTTTTCCTGTGATAATGCTGTGTGAACCAACTTTGAACATGAGGTTTAATGTGACTAATGAGTGGCTCATGAAATCGAGGAGGCCATGAGGAATGGGATGTAATGAGTGATTGCTGACGGCCCAGGTGGGTGTGTCAGGTCTGTGTGTCCGGAGGAATAGCAGCCCAGCTGGATGACTCAGTGTGGGTGTGGCAGGCACGATAAGAGGTCAGCCAGCTGAGTGATTGGGAGATTCATTCTCAGCCAGACATCAGCCTGAGAGCATGTGGGCTGATTACCAGCCAGAGAGCTGAGCAGAGTCAGTCTGTGAGAGAAACCCAGCGAGTGTGGGTGTGAGATCGGAGGAATTCCGTCCCGTGGGGACGAGAGGGAGGCTTGGCCTGCTGCATGCGGCGGGTACCTGTCCCTCAAACCGTCCTTCGATGGTATGTGTGAACCTGTAGCCAGATGCGGGGGTAACGAGGGCTCCTGGAGTGGGGAACCGAGGCTGATCCTGGAGGGCGCTCGACTCAGGCGTGGGCACAGTCGTCGACCTGGAGACTTGCCACAGGGTGGAGGTTTGGTGGCGGCTGTCGGCCTAAACACGTGGTGAGGAGGCCTTGGTGACGCTCGGTTTGCCCGGTGACTCAGGTAGGCCAATCCCTGCTATGGACCCAGGGGAGCTGCAGTCCATGGATATCGTATGATGGGCTGTGAGCGTGTGTGAGGATGTATGTGATCCATGGATGTGTTAGGATGGATCACATATGGTGTGTAAGAACCTGGTCAGGCTGGAGTCCTGATGCCAGGGTAGTATGAAGCTGGGGAAATAAAGTCAGGCGGCTGGTACCGCCATTGGGACCGACTCAGTGTAGTCAGTTAAAGGTCCTGACGAACCGGAATGTATGTGGAATGTGTAGATAGGCCGGAGGCCGTAGCCACCACGGGAGCTGTTGGTAGAGCTTCAATGGGGACAGAGAGATGGTTACAGGTACCGGGTTACTATAATCATGATGTGCAATATAAGTGTTATATAATGTTATATGTAAATGTATGGTGTATTTATAGAAAGTGTTTACAAACCCGGGTTATGTTAATATGTGAAAAATAAACGGGTAGACATTGGTTAAATTATGAACACGTGTGTTGTTGTCGTTATGCAAGCGGGTTCCCAGTTGCTACCTCACACTGATTTAAAAAAAAAAAAGTGGCCAGGAGATGTATAGGGAAGGAGGTGGTGTGTGTAGGTAATGTGTGATGATGCGTTCTTGTAGTGATGTTTCTTTTTCTCACTTTTGCAGAGGTTGGTATGTGGCACCCCTGGGGGGATTGCCACAGGTTCCACCGGTGCAAGGAAGGACTTACACCTTGGTTAGCACAGCACACACACACCACCTTCCACCCCAGACCTGAAGGGGGAGCCCTACTGGCTGCCTTAAGCCAGTTCCCCTTTAAGAATATCCAGGCATGAGGGGAGGAGTTAGTCAGTCCCTGTAGTTTCAGTTCAGTCTAGTGAGGAGAAGGAAGAGAGAGGAGATGGAGGAACTGGTCTCTGGGGGAGATTCAGGCCCAGGACCAGGGACGACTAACCGCTGTGCACACCCTAGGGAAAGGGTCGGAGGCAAGTGGAGAAGCAGGGAACTAAGAAAGGGAATCTGTAACTCCACCCGGACACTGGAGTCCGATGCTGCCAGCATACAGAGCTACAGTAAAAGCTCAGCAGACTCAGGAGGAGTTCAGCCCTGAGGAGACCTAGTAGAGACACTAAACTGACCAAGCATAGGACCAGGGGCCACAAGAGAAATAGGGACCCCGCAGAAGGACTTCATTGCCAGTTTAGGACAAAGCCCAAAGAGGGAGAAGAAGTGGTGGATTCAGGCTCAGGCAGAACTCATCCTACACCGCATAGCACAGACACAGAGGAGGCATCATAACTTTCTAAGGTGGAAGTCCCAAGTTGCACCGAGGACCTGGTTACTACTCTGGACTATACCTGTTATGTTATCATCAGTAAAAGGTACCGAAACAACAATCCCTGTGTGTCTGTGTGCCTGTCTGTCCGCCGCAATTCAACGCTGTATCAGCAAGGACTTAACTACTACTCCCCTCATCCATCCCTGCTTCCCTGAGGTAAAGCTCCACCTGTGGGGAGCTATTCCACACTCTGCTGCACCCACGATCACCTCTATCTAGCTTGCAGCGCCGGTACCAATTTACCGGGAACTACACGTGGTGTCACATTCAATTGTAAATATCCCCTTATCCCCCACCATTCCCCGCCATTGAGGCTCCAGGGCACGGGACCGGGGATGGACCAGCCGTGATCCCCCCATCAAAGCTGCCATCAGCCCCGGTACCCAAGTACCCCATACCCTGTCGACCGCCTCAGGTACGTGAGATGATGTTCGACCCTGATAGAGATGCTATCGTGGCTCTTACCTTGGTGGAAGAGCAATTGTGGCTGGAGGATAGATATGAGAGGTTGCAGGCTCGCAGACCACAGCGTGTGTGGGCTCGGGATTGAATTCGCCGCCGGGACACCCGGAGCCACATGCAGCTTGTGCGTGAGCTGGAGGATCGTAGTCCGCATGATTTCAGGAACTACCTCTGTATGTCCGAGGACTCTTTCACATTCCTGTTGGAACACATAAGGCCATTGATAGCCCGACAGGACACTGTGATGCGTCGAGCTGTGCCACCTGAGGAGCATTTGGCTGTAACTTTGCGGTTCCTGGCTGCAGGTCATTTAAGGACCGACCTGCAATACACTTCACGTGTATCACTGTCCCTGCTGAGCCGCCTGATCCCTGAGACATGTGAGGCCATCTGGAGTAGTCTGCTGCCATCCTATATGCAGTTTCACCCGCTGAATGGATGGATGTTGCCAGAGGATTTGAGGACCGCTGGCAATTTCCAAACTGCGGCGGTGCATTGGATGGTAAGCACGTGAGGATCACTAAACCCCCAAACTCGGGGTCTTTGTATTACAATTACAAAGGATATTTTTGTGTGGTCCTCATGGCCCTGGTGGATGGGAACTATGAGCTCCTCTACGTGGACGTTGGAATGAACGGGCGTATCTCAGATGGGGGTGTGTTTGCACACTGCTCCTTGGCCCAAGACCTAAGGACAGGTCGCCTGAACTTGCCCTCAAATGATGAGACAACCCATCATCTCAACTTTGCGTTTGTGGGGGATGAAGCCTTCCCACTTCAGGCACACCTACTACGGCCATATCCCCAGAGGACCCTTACTTCTGAGCAGCGCATTTTCAATTACCGGCTATCCCGGGCCCACCGTGTGGTTGAAAATGCGTTTAGCCAATACATTCCGGGTTTTTCATACACGTCTGCATATGAAACTGGAATCTATTAATGTGGTAGTGCTGACCAGCTGTGTGCTGCATAACTTCCTGCATCGTAGGGATCGGTCATCATACACGCCGGCAAGTTATGTGGATTCAGTGGACCCTACTGCAGGGGAGGTCCATCCCGGGGATTGGCGTGCTAGCAACCATGGTGTGGCGCCACTCCAGCCGCTGAGCCAGGGTCGGACTCAGCAGGATGCCAGGAACAGTAGAGACGCATACTGCTCCTACTTTAATAGCCCTGGGGCAGTGGCCTGACAGCACCAGCGCAGGTGTAGGGTGTCTGGTGCTGTGAGGCAGCAACATGATAAGGAGGGTGGAGTCACCAGGGTGGCTGCACCATGAGGATTTGGGTTGGCTTTTTGTGTATGCACATTATATAGTTAGTTAGTGAGTATTTTTGGGGTTTTTACTTTGTCATGTTTTTTGTTTGACATTATTTGTCATCATGTTGCATTTGTATGTGTGATGTCAACACTTCTGGTGTATGTTATTTTTTTTTTTTTTTTGGTGCACAAAAGTATAAACTAAAAAAAATTGGATCCAAACAACAACCTGTGTGTGTCGTTACTTTGGGATACAGAGCAGTTGCACATAGCTTTATGCTATGCACAGAGGTATGGGATCCGTAAAATGGTATTGATGATTCCGTGAAACATTGTATGGTAATATGCAGTACACAGGGTCAGCCCTTTGGGCCACAGTGTATGGCGCAACTGTGTGTACATATCCATTGTGATGTGTTGTGCCCACAGGGGCACGTGTCCACACACATTGAGCAAGCAATGGTGTTTGTGGGGTATGTAGGTACAGTCCATTACACACACAAACATGTGTACACAAACATAGTTCAGTTGTGCCATGGCAGCTTTGCCATGTCATGGACCAATGTAGGCACATATGGCCATAGTGTTGTGTGTATGTTCCCACCATCAGCTACAGACACACACATAGCAAACCATTGTGTAGTGTAAGCCACTGTCCTGCTCAAAACCACTCCTGTGTGATGCTTGAGCAGGTCGAAAGTGTGTCACAGCAGCCACTTTCAACGACACGAGCGTGTATTCATTCCAAACTCTGAGACAATGGCATCACGTATTAGCCAGCCTTCCAGCGCAGGCTGGCCAATCAGGACGCGATTGCATTGTTCAATGAGCGTGTTTGGGGCGCGGTGTAAAACAATTTGGCACGCCTATGTTTTGGCTGCGCTGAACATGTACGCCCACATTCCTTTGGGGATTGCGGTGTGTGAAGCGGCAACAGGAGTCTACCGGATGTTTCCCGCTGTTGGTGTGGCGTTCTGAGGCAACCATGAAAAACGTGCATGTGCACGTTAGATTGCCTCCTATCGCCGCCAAAAATTGCGGCGTGTAAGGGTACCCTAATGAATCATTAAAAGGATAATTCCAAATCCACTTTTAATGTACTCCAATTTGTTAAGTAAAAGAAGCTTTGTAAGCAGCAAATCTCTTTCAATGAGCCAAGACTAGCATCCATGGTGTACTGCATGAAACCCTTTTAATTCATGTGTCTGGATAAATATAGGTAGAAGAAGCTGAGTCATTCATAGTGCAGTTGATCTCAGGTTCATTTCACTGCCAAATGAGTTGTGCAGAATGTCTTGCATTTGCCTGGATTGCTGAGGAGACAGAATCTCAGCAAGTGTTATACCTTGGAAAAGTCCATGGCTAGGTTACAGGGAAAACTCAGATGCTAGTGGGTTAAACCCGCTAATCACTTACTGTGATGGGAAAGGAATTTGCTGGCTCTAGGTCTCAATTGTGTTGTTTAAGTTGGCTGCTTTTAATGCTATATTAACTGCCAGTGTTATGAACATTTGGCCTGGTCTAAATACAGGTTACACTAAGGGCAAGTAAACTGTAAGGGATTGTGTACTACTTGGACAAACCTATTTTAAATACTGCATTCCCCAGTGTAAAATAAAAATAACAGATACTCACCTCCTGCACTGATGCCGTTCTAGCAATGTCAGCGTTGACTCAGCCGTGACATTGTTATGCTAGGTGAGTGATCCAGTCAATCAGCAAGTGATATGGGATGCAGTTACCACTTAGACGTCTGAGGGTAGTGTGAACTAAGCAGCCGATTAGGGCCCAATGATTGGCTGCTGGGCTCATGTGGCAGAAAATATCGCGAGAAAAGAGGGAGACTTGGCACTGAAGCCGGTTTGCTTGAGAGGTGATTAGCTGTAAGGGCCCTTTCACATCAGCGTTTTTTTAAATTTGCGGCAGATGCGGTGAAAAAAACCGCATCTGCCGCAACTGCCGCATAACGGTTCCACTTGCGGCACGGTTGCGGTTTTTTCCATAGGAAGTATAGGGGGACTTGCGGCAGATGCGGCAAGTGCGGTATTGCACTTGCGGCAGGTGCGGCAGAGAAAAAAAACCGCGGCTTACTGCGGTTTTTTTCTCTGCCGCACCTGCCGCAAGTGCAATACCGCACTTGCCGCATCTGCCGCAAGTCCCCCTATACTTCCTATGGAAAAAACCGCAACGTGCCGCAAGTGGAACCGTTATGCGGCAGTTGCGGCAGATGCGGTTTTTTCACCGCATCTGCCGCAAATTTAAAAAAACGCTGATGTGAAAGGGCCCTTATATGTATTTTACAATAGAAATTCAGTGTTAAAAAGAGATTGTACAAGTAGTGGTTAATCCCATTTATTATAAATAAAGTCTACTTACACTCAAGTGGATATGAATTTGACCAAAACCATTCACAGCTAAGGCTATGGCTAAGAGAGGTCACTAGTAGCACAACTAATATGACTCTGGTATCCCCTACCTTACTGCGGAGGTTGACACCCTAAACTGTATCTGGTATCTCCGCTCAACGACAGCCCTGTAAATTCCTAAATCTCAAAAGGGAACCTTTTAATACCAGCAACAATAGCCCCAAAAAGGCCATAAAAATATGAAGTGATAGAAGACACTGTTAATTATTTAGGTCTTATATATTGCATATCTGACCATAGGATAAAACCCTCAAAATCTAGATATGGTAATTCATCAGCAATCTGCCCTAACAGGCCCAAAATATGAGCATTCTGATGTGCAAAGGTAGAAAATATATAGAAAAATGGGGGTCAAAAATACAATATATCTACTTTATAAAAACAGGTCCACACCGATACCAAGTACGTGCTAGATGGTATAATATAGAACCCTATCACAAGAATTCAGTTGTACTGTCACATGTACAGTATATGAAATTGTACCAGTGCAAATGAACACTGAGTCGAAATAGTGTGCTCAAGAGCATAGTAAATGTGTTACATTAGTATGCCCAGATATACAGTAGATCACCAAGATACAAAAAGTGAATCAAAGATGACACAATGATGTCACAGAACAGGGATAATATACAGAGTGATGTCACAGTACAGGGGCAAATTACATAGTGATGTCACAGTATAGGGATAGTATACACAGTGATGTCACCTGGAGGGGGGTTCTACATTGTTACAGGCAGACTTTTGTACATTGTAATACTCACCTGTTCCTGTGCTGTCAGATGAGATCATATTAGTGGTTCCTGGCTAGAGTTTCCATGCTGCACTTCTTGTGGCAGCTCCTGGTTGTGTTGTTCAGATCTCATTCTTTTCTTCTTTGTTTGCTCTGCTCTCCATTCCTTGCTCTCTGATTCTTCTGTGTCACTCTGCTGCTTCCTCTCTTTCTCCTGTTTGCTGTGCTCTCTGCTCCTTCACTTGCCCCCTACACCTGCACTGTTTTCCTTTTGCTCATGTTTTCTTTCTCCCACCACTGCACTGAACAGACTCTGCCCTCTCATGATTGTCTGCTTCACTCCTGGCATCACTCACAGCTGCTAGTGCACTGCTGTACATCATAGCAGAAGGTGGCCCGGATTGCCTATTGGTAGAACCCCAGCCCCCTGGCAACCAGCAAGATGCAGTGATTGGGGAATGTCCTGTACTGCATCACTGTTAAGAATCATGAGGGCAGCTCCTGTATAGGCTGTGAGGCGGGGTCATTGTTTCATTGCCAGACAAGTGAACCTGGCAGTGCTGATGTCTCCTTCTGTCCCGCCCGCCTGCTTCTCTCCAGCAGGAAGAAGATGCAGCCATGCTTGCTCTCGCCTTTAGCAGTCGGCCATACACAAGGTGCAGTGTGTTTGTGTGCGTGCGTGCGTGTGTGCGTGTGTGCGTGCGTGTGTGTGCGTGTCTGCATCACTGTTCTGCGGCCAACCTGCACATTTATAACAGTACCAGCTTCCAGTGGTCGGCCCGCCCCTGAAGGGAGAAAACAGCTGATGGCATGCCCCCTGAGCTCCCAGGTCCCAGAGCAGTCCCTTGGTCGGCCGCAATTGCTGGCAAAGATTAAAGAAGCTTTTCCTGGGTCACAAGAGTCCTATGATACATACAGATGCAAATAAGTGATTAACAAACAGTCTAGAGATGAAGTCTTTACATGCTGAGCTCCTCTGCAGTCCTTGTGATGAGGTGTCCCTTGAAACGTTTCAAACCCTAACGACCTCTCCCTAACTGACTACATTAACTGTAATCGGTGACAGGTTTACTCACAGAGACTGATTTCACTACACAACACCGTTCATCTTTAGTTTTGTGCTGATCCCAGAACCTCTGGATCCCTCTCGCCGACTCTAGACTACTTCTCCAACTATCTCCTTCAACCATTTCCTCATGTGCAGAATATAAGATAAGATAAGATAAGATAAGATAAACTTTATTGATCCCGGAGGAAATTACAGTATATATCAACAGCTTTGGTATCTATGATTACAGCCACTCATATCTTGTTGTCTGTTGACCCCTAGTGGCCAGACTAAGTTACTGTAGTAGCAATTCATTCATTTAAAGAGGACCTATCGCCCCCCTGGTACATGGCAAACTAAATGCAGCACTGAATGCAGCATGTCTGCTGCATTCAGGAAAGGGGTCCCCCATGTCTCTAGCGCCCCTGAAAGCATTAAAAAAAACTTTAGAAACCTTACTGTAAAGAGGTCGCCTGGGTGGGATCTTATTAAGAGGTCCTGGCTGCTGGCACAATCCTCCCTTCCTCCTCCTTGTGTGTTCCACCCCCTCTATGTGTCTGCCACCGCATCCTCTTCTCCTGGGTCTGCCATGCTCTTCTGCTCCTGACGTCACACAGAGCAGAAGAGGAGGGCAGACCCAGGAGAAGAGGAGGCCAAAATGAATAACTTAAGACTAAAACAAAATTTTAATGCATAAATATGATTTTTTTCATTTTCACATTTCAATGTTATAAAATTCAGTAAAGCACTTGTGGGTTTAAATTATCCAGTAAAACCTCAGATGAATTCCTGAAGTGGTATAGTTTCTAAGATGTGGTCACTTGGTGGAGGTTTCTGCTGTTTTGACACCTCTGGGCTCTGAAAATGTGACATGACGTCTGCAATCTATTCCAGCCAAATTTGCTTACCCAAAATCAAATAGCTCTTCTTCATTATTCAAACAGTAGTTTCTCACCACATATTGAGTATCGTTGAACTTATGAGCAACTGAACAACAAATTGTGTAGTCTATTTTCTCATATTACTGTTATGAAAATGAGAAATTTTGGGCTAAAGCAACATTTTTGTGAAAAAAAGGAATTTTTCATTTTTATAGCCCAATGTGGGATGCAGTTCTCAAACTAATGTCACTTGTGGGGGGTTTCTGCTGTTTGGACACCTTGGGGACTCTGTAAATGCAACATGGCATCCACAATCTGTTTCAGCCAAATTTATTGTTCAAAAATCAAATAGTGATGCTCCCGTTCCGTAGTTTTCGGCCACATATGGGATATCGGCGTACTCAAGAGCAGTTGCACAACAAAGTGGGCTGCCCACTTTTTCTTTTACCCTTGTGTCAATTAAATATTTGGGGCTAGAGGGATACTTTAGTAAAAAAAAAAAAGAAATATTTTTTATTTCCCCCAGTTTACATTAATTCTTCTAATACACCTAGACTTAACAAACTTTCTAAATGTGCTTTTAAAAACATTGATGTTTGCAGATTTTAAAATGGGGTCTTCTTCTTTGCATGTTTTTTGACACATAGGCCTCCTTCAAAGTCACTTCAATAGTAGAAATGATCCCTAAAAATATAAAATTTGTAAATTTTATTGAAGAATGAAAAACTTCTGCTAAACTTCTAACCAATCAAGAAACCCTAAAGGTACCGTCACACAGGGAGATATCGCCGGCGATGTTGCCGGGGATCGCGGGAGCGCGCATCCCTGACAACATTGCTGGTGAGATGTCAGACTGAGCAACTTACCGGCGATGTCGCCGGCTAGTTGCCGCGGCTATCGCTCGCTGGGTTGCCCAGCAACCCAGCGAGCGATCACTCGCAATGTTGTAGATAGGCGGAATCGTCCACAACATTGCAGGTTGCCGCGTTACACAGGGCGATCAGGCATGATCGCCTGACCAACATCACCAGGTTTCCCAACATTGTTGGGAAACCTGGCGATTATCGCCCTGTCAACTCTCCGGCGATGTCGCCGCAACCTGGCCACGCCCCTCAGTTGTCGGCAACATCGCCGGCGATATGTCCCTGTGTGACGGGCCCTTAAAAATGATTTTTCAAGAATAATGTAGATGTAAAGTAGGCATGTGGAATTCGTTATTTATTAATTATTTTGAGTGGTATCACTATAATGTTTAAGGGCATAAAAATTCACAGTTCAAAAATTGCAAAATTGTAACATTTTTTATATTTTAATAAATAAACACAAACTACTGGTGTATCTCAATGAATTAGAGTATCATCAAAAAGTTATTTTATTTCAGTAATTCAAAACATAAAGTGAAGTGCATATATTATATAGAGTCATTACAAACAGAGTGATCCATTTCAAGTGTTTATTTCTGTGAATGTTGATGATTATTAAATAAGAAAGGTCTGTGCACCATTCCTCTGCCCTGTAGCTACACATGCCCCTCCATTTTTCTGTAGCCCTGGTCCTGGGACACACCATCCCAGCTGATTTTAACTGCATTCACAGGCTCATAAACCCATCCAAGCAGTAGTACACAGCATAGAGTGTTAGCATAGGACCCGGTAAGATGAGAGCACTTTGGCGTAGTTACCGGGCTCTTCACAGTGGCGCCAATGTTGAAGCTAAGTCTCTCTTTTCTTTTTTCTAGTGCAGTATTTACTGTGTTCATGTTTCATATACATCTTTAGCTGTACATATTGCCCTGTGTTTCATTGTTATCCCTTAGTCATTAGCCATTAGCTCTTCCAAATTCATATTATGTTTAGTGTCGCAGCAATTTCTTTTTTGTAATGTTGATGATTATGGCTTACAGCCAATGAAAACCCAAAAGTCATTATCATTAAGAAAATTTTAATATTATATAAGATCAACTGAAATAATGATTTTTAACTCATAAATGTTAGCCTAATGAAAAGAATGTACAGTAAATACACTCAGTACTTGGTCAGGGCTCTTTTTGCATGAATTACTGCATCAATGTGGCAAAGCATGGAGGTGATCAGCCTGTAGTACTGCTGAGATGTTATGGAAGCCCAGGTTGTTTTGACAGCAGCCTTCAGCTCGTCTGCATTGTTGGGTCTGGTGTCTCTCATCTTTCTCTTGACAATATCCCATATATTCTCTATGGGGTTTAGGTCAGGCGAGTTTGCTGGCCAATCAAGCACAGTGATACTGTGGTTATTAAACCAGGTATTGGTACTTTAGTCAGTGTGGACAGGTGCCAAGTCCTGCTGAAAAATTACATTTTCATCAACATAAACCTTGTTGGCAGAGGGAAGCATGAAGTGCTTTAAAATTTCCTGGTAGACTGCAGCACTAGCTTTGGTCTTGATAAAACACAGTGGACCTACACCAGCAGATGACATGGCTCCCCGAACCATCACTGATTGTAGAAACGTCACACTAGACCTCAGGCAATTTGGATTGTGGCCTTTCCACTCTTTCTCCAGACTCTAGGACCTTGATTTCCAAATGAAATGCAAAAATTTACTTTAATCTGAAAACAACACCTTGGACCACGGAGCAACAGTCCAGTTCTTTTTCTCCTTGGCCCAGGTATGATGCTTCTTGCATTGTTTATTGGTCATGAGTGGCTTGACACAAGGAATGTGACAGATGTAGCCCATGTCCTGGAAACGTCTGTGTGTGGTGGCTCTTGAAGCCCTGACTCCAGCAGCATTCACTCCTTGTGAATCTCCCCCAAATTTTTGAATGGCCTATTTCTTAACAATCCTTTCAAGGCAGCGGTTATCACAGTAGCTTGTGCACTTTTTTCTACCACACTTTTTCCTTCCACTCAACTTTCCATTAATATGCTTGGATACAGCACTTTGAACAGCTAGCTTCTTTAGCAATGACCTTTTGTGGCTTACCCTCCTTGTGGAGTGTGTCAATGACTGCCTTCTGGACATATGTCAAGTCAGCAGTCTTCCCCATGATTGTGTAGACTACTGAACCAGACTAAGGGACAATTTTAAATGCTTAGTAAGCCTTTACAGGTGTTTCGTGGTAATTATTCTAATTTTCTGAGATAATGAATTTTGGGATTTCGAAAAAGATCACTCTGTGTGTAATAACTCTATCTAATATATGTGTTTCACTTAATATATTGAATTACTGAAATAAATCAACTTTTTGATGATATTCTAATTTAATGAGATGCACTTGTATATTGAACTAAATTTACTGCTATCATGAAGTACAATGTGTCATTAAAAATAATCTTAGAATCACTGAGATATTTTAAATAATTACTAAGTTATTAGCACATAAAAATATTAGAATCTGAGAGTCCTCAGTGGTTGATACCTTTTAACCCCTTAACGACCTAGGACGTTGTGCAACGTCCTGTGTTTCTGCCTGTTAACGACCCAGGACGTTGCACAACGTCCTGGCAGATTAGAGCTGCTGCAGCTCCTGTGAGTGGGGTCACTCAGGTGTCACAGATGCTGCTGCTCTGTGACAACCTGTAGATGACCCCACAGGGGGTGGATTAACCCCCCCATGCCCAGGACCCCCTCCGATCGGCAGTGTAAAAGTGAAACTGCCGATCGGAGGAAATCATAGGGATTCACCCCTCCAGATCTGATTGGAGCTCTGCAATCAGATCTGGAGGGGCGGATCGGCAAGTGCCTACCCCTCCACAGCCCCCTCCAGCACCAGGACTGTCCAGGGGGCCCCCCCGTTCCCCCCAGCCCGCCCGCCCCCCTCTATTAGAATGTATCTGCCGGCGGGCTGCACCCACGTGCGCCCGCCAGCAACACTGCCTGCTCCCCTGGTCCAGTGCTCCCCCCCAGGCTGCCCCCACCTCCGGGCCCTGTGCCTGGCCCCCCCTCACCTCCTGCGGCGGGCTACACACTTCGGTGCACCCGCCGCTGTGGCAGCCCTGCCGCCGCCGCCGCTGCTGCAGCTCCTCCTTCTCTGCCCGGCCCGCCGGTCTGTGGCCCCGCCTCCTCTCCCGGCCTCCTCCTGCTCATCGGTGGAACGAGGGAGGTAAGTATGTATGTATGTATGTGTATGTATGCATGTATGTATGTATGTATGTATGCATGTATGTATGTATGCATGTATGTATCTATGCATGTATGTATGTATGTGTGTGTATGTATCTATGTATGTGTATGTATGCATGTATGTATGTATGTATGCATGTATGTATCTATGTATGTATGTATGTGTGTGTATGTATCTATGTATGTATGTGTGTATGTATGTGTATGTATCTATGTATGTATGTGTATGTGTCTATGTATGTATGTGTATGTATGTGTATGTATCTATGTATGTATCTATGTATGTATGTGTATGTATCTGTATGTATGTATGTATGTGTGTGTATGTATGTATGTATGTGTATGTATCTATGCATGTATGTGTATGTTTGTATGTATGTGTATGTATGTATGTATGTATGTGTATGTATGTATGTATGTATGAATGAATGAATTGATGGTGGGTGAATGGATAGGGGGTGCATGCGTGGACGTGAGCGTACATGAGTGTGCGTGGACGTGAGTGTGCGTAGACGTGAGTGTGCGTAGACGTGAGTGTGCGTGGACGTGAGTGTGCGTGGACGTGAGTGTGCGTGGACGTGAGTGTGCGTAGACGTGAGTGTGCGTAGACGTGAGTGTGCGTGCGTAGACGTGTGCGTGGACGTGTGCGTGCATAGATGTGTGTATAGATGGATGTGTGCGTAGACGTGTGCGTGTGTGGACATGTGTGTGGACGTGTGCGTGCATAGATGTGTGTGTGCATAGACGTGTGTGTGCATAGACGTGTGCGTGGATGATGGGTGCATAGGTGGATGGATGGGTGCAACAAGGGATCAGGTGTCCTCTTGTTGTAGTCTCTGGGATCATAGTCATGGTGCACTGTATGACAGGTCATTGTCATACAGTGCACCATAACTCTGACCCCAGAGACTGTAGGAAGAGGACACTTCATCCCTTGCTGCAGTCTCTGGATTGACCAGAGGCGATCGAGCGTCGTGGGACCTTCGTTGTGGACTACGTCGGAGGCGATCGAGCGTCGTGGGACCTTCGTTGTGGACTACGTCGGATCTTTATAATAAAGATGGAGTCCGAATTTTGTTTGTGTTTTTTTTTCAAATAAAAAGATTTTTCCCTGTGTGTATTTTCTGACTATTTACCAGAGATTCCTAATGGCGGGTCTAACATTGGCCCTATATTATGAATCTCGGGCTTAGTGCCAGCTGACAATAAAAAGCTGGCATTAACCCCTTTATTACCCAGTTTGCCACCGGCACCAGGGCAACTGGAAGAGCATGGGTACAGCGCCAGAAAATGGCGCTTCAATGAATGCGCCATTTTCTGGGGCGGCTGCGGGCTGCAATTCGCAGCATGGGGGGCCCAGAACGCTTGGGCCTCTCCATGCTGCGGATTCCAGCCCCCAGCTGCCTAGTTGTACCTGGCTGGACCAAAAATATGGCGGAGCCCCATGTCATTTTTTTTTCTAGATTTAGTTCTAGAAGAAAAAAAAAAAGGGCTTTGCTGTATTTTTGGTGGCTAGCCAGGTACAACGAGGCAGCTGGGGGTTGGTGGCAGTCTGTAGCTGCCAAGTTGTACCTGGCTGGACCAAAAATATGGCGGAGCCCCACGCCATTTTTTTCTAGAATTAGTCCTAGAAAAAAAATTAAAATGGGCTTTGCTCTATTTTTGGTTGCCAGCCAGGTACAATGAGGCAGCTGGGGGTTGCTGGCAGTCCGTAGCTGCCAAGTTGTACCTGGCTGGACCAAAAATATGGCGGAGCCCTACGCCATTTTTTTTCTGGAATTAGTCCTAGAAAAAAAATAAAAATGGGCGTCGCTGTATTTAGATGCATAGTGAACACTTTGAACCCCCAGGTGCTTCACAAATTGATCCGTAAAAATGAAAAAAGAAAATTTGTGTGAAAACAAATGTACTTTTTCCTTATTACGAATCAATTTGTGAAGCACCTGGGGGTTCAAAGTGTTCACTATGCATCTAGATGCATTCCTTGGGGGGTCTAGTTTCCAAAATGGGGTCACTTGTGCGGGAGCTCCAATGTTTAGGCACACAGGGGCTCCATACACGACATGGTGTCCACTAACGATTCCAATAGTTAGCGGACACCATGTTGCGTATGGAGAGCCCCTGTGTGCCTAAACATTGGAGCTCCCCCACAAGTGACCCCATTTTGGAAACTAGACCCCCCAAAGAACATATCTAGATGCATAGTGAGCACTTTGAACCCCCAGGTGCTTCACAAATTGATCCTTAATAATGAAAAAAGAAAATTTGTGTGAAAACAAATGTACTTTTTCCTTCTTACGGATCAATTTGTGAAGCACCTGGGGGTTCAAAGTGCTCACTATGCATCTAGATGCATTCCTTGGGGGGTCTAGTTTCCAAAATGGGGTCACTTGTGGGGGAGCTCCAATGTTTAGGCACACAGGGGCTCTCCATACACGACATGGTGTCCGCTAACGATTCCAATAGTTAGCGGACACCATGTTGCGTATGGAGAGCCCCTGTGTGCCTAAACATTGGAGCTCCCCCACAAGTGACCCCATTTTGGAAACTAGACCCCCCAAGGAACATATCTAGATGCATAGTGAGCACTTTGAACCCCTAGGTGCTTCACAAATTGATCCGTAATAATTAAAAAAGAAAATTTGTGTGAAAACAAATGTACTTTTTCCTTCTTACGGATCAATTTGTGAAGCACCTGGGGGTTCAAAGTGCTCACTATGCATCTAGATGCATTCCTTGGGGGGTCTAGTTTCCAAAATGGGGTCACTTGTGGGGGAGCTCCAATGTTTAGGCACACAGGGGCTCTCCATACACGACATGGTGTCCGCTAACAATTGAAGCTAATTTTTCAGTCAAATTGTTAGCGGACACCATGTCGCATTTGGAGAGCCCCTGTGTGCCTAAACATTGGAGCTCCCTCACAAGTGACCCCATTTTGGAAACTAGACCCCCCAAGGAACATATCTAGATAGGTGGTGAGCATTTTGAACCCCCAGGTGCTTGACAAATTCATCCGTAAAAATGAAAAAACACTTTTTTTTCCATAAAAATTTTCTTTTTTTCATTTTTACAGATTAATTTGTGAAGCACTGGGGCATTCAAAATGCTCACCACCCATCTAGATAAGTTCCCTGGGGGTCTAGTTTCCAAAATGGGGTCACTTGTGGGGGATCTCCAATGTTTAGGCACACAGGGGCTCTCCAAACGCGACATGGTGTCCGCTAACAATTGAATCTAATTTTTCAGTCAAATTGTTAGCGGACACCATGTCGCGTTTGGAGAGCCCCTGTGTGCCTAAACATTGGAGCTCCCTCACAAGTGACCCCATTTTGGAAACTAGACCCCCCAGGGAACTTATCTAGATAGGTGGTGAGCATTTTGAACCCCCAGGTACTTGACAAATTCATCCATAAAAATGAAAAAACACTTTTTTTTCCATAAAAATTTTCTTTTTTCATTTTTACAGATTAATTTGTGAAGCACTGGGGCATTCAAAATGCTCACCACCCATCTAGATAAGTTCCCTGGGGGGTCTAGTTTCCAAAATGGGGTGACTTGTGGGGGAGCTCCAATGTTTAGGCACACAGGGGCTCTCCAAGCGCAACATGGTGTCCGCTAACAATTTGACTGAAAAATCAGCTCAAATTGTTAGCGGACACCATGTCGCGTTTGGAGAGCCCCTGTGTGCCTACACATTGGAGCTCCCCCACACGTGACCCCATTTTGGAAACTAGACCCCCAGGGAACTTATCTAGATGGGTGGTGAGCATTTTAAACCCCCAGGTGCTTCAAAAATTCATCCGTAAAAATGAAAAAGTACTTTTATTTCCATAAAAATTTTCTTTCTTCATTTTTACAGATTAATTTGTGAAGCACTGGGGTATCCAAAATGCTCACCACCCATCTAGATACGTTCCCTGGGGGGTCTAGTTTCCAAAATGGGGTTACTTGTGGGGGAGCTCCAATGTTTAGGCACACAGGGGCTCTCCAAATGCAACATGGTGTCCGCTAACAATTTGACTGAAAAATCAGCTCAAATTGTTAGCGGACACCATGTCGCGTTTGGAGAGCCCCTGTGTGCCTACACATTGGAGCTCCCCCATAAGTGACCCCATTTTGGAAACTAGACCCCCCAGGGAATTTATCTAGATGGGTGGTGAGCATTTTGAACCCCCAGGTGCTTCACAAATTCATCCGTAAAAATGAAAAAGTACTTTTTTTTCTACAAAAATGTTTCTTTTAGCCTACATTTTTTCATTTTCACATGGGGAACAGGATAAAATGAATCCTAAAAGTTGTTGGGCAATTTCTCCTGAGTACATCGATATCTCTTATGTGGTCATAAACCACTCTTTGGGCGCACGGCAGGGCTCAGAAGGGAAGGAGCGCCATTTCACTTTTTGAATGGAAAATTAGCTCCAAAAGTCAAATTGCGCTCCCTCCCTTCTGAGCCCTGCCGTGCGCCCAAAGAGTGGCTTATGACCACATATGAGATATCGATGTACTCAGGAGAAATTGCCCAACAATTTTTAGGATCCATTTTATCCTGTTCCCCATGTGAAAATGAAAGAATTGAGGCTAAAAGAACATTTTTGTTGGAAAAATTAAAATGACCATTTTTTCCTTCCACTTTGCTTTAGTTCCCGTGAAGCACCTGAAGGGTTAATAATCTTCTTGAAGGTAGTTTTGAGTAGCTTGAGGGGTGCAGTTTTTGGAATGGTGTCACTTTTGGGTGTTTTCTGTCATGTACACCCCTCAAAGGGACTTCAAATGTGATGTGGTCACTAAAAAAAATGGCTTTGTAAATTTTGCTGGAAAAATGAAAAATTGTTGATGAACTTTGAACCCTTATAACGTCCGAACAAAAAATGTTTTTTTCTCCAAAATTGTGCTGATGTAAAGTAGACATGTGGGAAATGTTATTTATTAACTATTTTGTGTCACATACCTCTCTGGTTTAGCAGAATAAAAATTCATAATTTTAAAATTGCTAAATTTTCAAAAATTTTGCCAAATTTTTAATTTTTTCACAAATAATCGCAAAAATTATCAACCTAAATTTAATACTAACATGAAGCCCAATATGTCACGAAAAAACAATCTCAGAATCGCTAGGATCGGTTGAAGCGTTCCAGAGATATTACCTCATAAAGGGACACTGGTCAGAATTGACAAAAATGGCCTGGTCATTAAGGTCAAAATAGGCCGGGGGCTGAAGGGGTTAATGGCTAACTGAAAAGATGGTAAATAATAGCAAACTATCGAAACTCTAGGTTCTCTTCATCAGGCTTAATAAAGACACAAATTCTGAACATATATACGGTATATATATATACCAATGGATGATTAGATAATGTAATGTATAAGACAGGTGACGTGAAGCAGAACACAGAACGATCAGCCTTGGGAGGAGGAGAGAGCAGCTGGGGTAGTAAATATCTGCGTCCAGAGATAAGAAGCAGGTAGTTTTATTGTTCTTTGATTAGTAATTGGTCCAAGATTTGAAGATTCCTCAATTGATGTAAAAAGCCATAAATCCATGCAACAGATTAATTCCTGCTCTGAATGTGTCAAAGGTCATCAGAAGTTTATAATCCCAGACTCTCCTAATTCTTTGGGATTTTAAATTACCTTTCAAAACTAGTATTCGCATATCCATTATGTTGTGAGCAGATATACCACATAATGTGACACAGGTCAGATGTTAAAATTTTGGCCTTGTCAATGAGTTGAAAATAGGCTTCCATGGTAAGGGGTTAATTTAATAGAAGTCTACTTACCCTCTGCACCTGTGTAATTCGACCACACTGAGCCCTGTGTCCAGCACTGGTCCTTTCGACATAAGCAATGCCATGTGGTATTTGCAACTGGTACGTGATATTTTTGTTCATATCAAAAGAATAGCGTAGGTGTAGGAGGTTACTATTCTTTTTTTATTCTATGAAGCAGAATGGGGCATTTGAAGGGGTTTAGCCGCAGTGGATAGCCTTTTTAAGTGTGTCTTTACACATTATGACTATGTAATCAATATGCATTATAATAAAAAATATTTGGACACGTGAGACATACCGTATATACTCGTGTATAAGCCGAGTTTTTCAGCACAGAAATTGTGCTGAAAAGTGCCCCCCTCGGCTTATACACGAGTCAGTGACGGCTGTCAGTGTGTGGGGCCGGTGTCCGGGGGCTGAAGGAGGTGGGGGAGGCTGTACACTGAGCGGGCAGTCACGTGCCCCCGCTCATTAGTGCAATGCAATATGCACTGCATCCCCCTGTCCATCAGCGACAGGGGGAGCCGTGCATATTACATTGCACTGTCAGCGCTCCTCCGCCCCCCCCCTGTGGCAGTATACAGCAGTGCCCCCCCCCCTGTGCTATATACAGCCCCCCCCATCCCCGTTGCTGCCGCACACCTGTAAAATGAAGATCTTTCATACTTATCCTCCTGCTGTCGCCGCGCGCATCCCCCGCTCTCCTTCTTGGTTGCACCCGGCGTCCATCCACGTGACCGCGCACAAGTAATGACGTCATTACTTGTGCGCGGTCATATGGATGGACGCCGGGTGCAAGCAAGAAGGAGAGCGGGGGATGCGCGCGGCGGCAGCAGGAGGATAAGTATGAAAGATCTTCATTTTACAGGTGTGCGGCAGCAACGGGGATGGGGGGGGCTGTATATAGCACAGGGGGGGGGCACTGCTGTATACTGCCACAGGGGGAGCCTGCTGTATACTGCCACAGGGGGAGCCTGCTGTATACTGCCACAGGGGGAGCCTGCTGTATACTGCCACAGGGGGAGCCTGCTGTATACTGCCACAGGGGGAGCCTGCTGTATAATGCCACAGGGGGAGCCTGTTGTATACTGCCACAGGGGGAGCCTGCTGTATACTGCCACAGGGGGAGACTGCTGTATACTGCCACAGGGGGAGACTGCTGTATACTGCCACAGGGGGAGCCTGCTGTATACTGCCACAGGGGGAGCCTGCTGTATACTGCCACAGGGGGAGCCTGCTGTATACTGCCACAGGGGGAGCCTGCTGTATACTGCCACAGGGGGAGCCTGCTGTATACTGCCACAGGGGGAGCCTGCTGTATACTGCCACAGGGGGAGCCTGCTGTATACTGCCACAGGGGGAGACTGCTGTATACTGCCACAGGGGGAGACTGCTGTATACTGCCACAGGGGGAGCCTGCTGTATACTGCCACAGGGGGAGCCTGCTGTATACTGCCACAGGGGGAGCCTGCTGTATACTGCCACAGGGGGAGCCTGCTGTATACTGCCACAGGGGGAGCCTGCTGTATACTGCCACAGGGGGAGCCTGCTGTATACTGCCACAGGGGGAGCCTGCTGTATACTGCCACAGGGGGAGCCTGCTGTATACTGCCACTGGGGAGGCTGCTGTATACTACCACTGGGGAGGCTGCTGTATACTACCACTGGGGGAGACTGCTGTATACTACCACAGGGGGAGATTGCTGTATACTACCACAGGGGAGACTGCTGTATACTACTACAGGGGAGACTGCTGTATACTACCACTGGGGAGGCTGCTGTATACTACCACTGGGGCTGCTGTATACTACCACTGGGGAGGCTGCTGTATACCACTGGGGGGGACTGTATACGTGTGCTGGGGTCCACCCTCGGCTTATACACGAGTCAATAGGTTTTCCCAAGTTTTGGGGGCAAAAGTAGGGGGGTCGGCTTATACACGGGTCGGCTTATACACGAGTATATACGGTAAGTCTCATATTTATTCCACATGAATGGAACCACATCCAATGCTTCTGGAACAAAATACAGCACACTATTGGCCAGCTAAAAATATATTCAGATAATTCCATAAGGAATCAACAGGTTTACATGATTGCTTCTAGGTGGTAAGAATTTGCTATGCAGCTCAGGCAGCAAGTATTCTCTTGATGTCCTGCTCATTTGGAAGCAGCTACCAGGTGAACACAGTAAGGCCTCATTCACCAATTTTTGCATACAAGTGCTAAACGTGTTTTTCACTTTAGCACTTGTACCTGTGATAGTCTATGTGGCCGTTCAAATGTCCATGATTTTTCGCTGACCATACAGAGACATGTCTGATTTTGATCCTAGTATTGGATCTAATTTAGCAATGCAAGACTATGGGTCAGGGAAAAATATGCACAATGACAGCTGAATGTGGTCCGATTTTCACTGACTGTCAAGGCCGCTTTACACGTCGCGATATTGTTCCGATATTGCATACAACTTCACGGGAGCGCGCACGTTTTTGGCTCTTGTCCAAGATCGCATACGCATAGTAGTTGTCACACAGGGGATATCGGTAGGCAAGCAACTACGATGTTTTACGCCCCTTTTCCACGCTGCGTATGAGCAACCCAGGGAACGACCATTAACATTGGAGTGAATAGGGGACGTTGCGCTCCAAATCTAAGGCCGCTTTACACATTGCGATATCGCAACGCAACAACGATAAGAAGCCATTTCAGTAGATATAATTCGTGCGTTGTGTCGTGTAAATGGGCAATGCGACGCGAAAACAACCTAACTACGATATTGCAAGAAGATTGTGCATGATCTTCAACCGTACGATATTGTATAGGCGATGTGGCAGGATCGTGCTGTGTGACAGTGCAACTACGATTTGCAGCGCAACTTCCCTATTCAGTCCAATGTTAAATGGTCGTTCCCTGGGTTGCTCCTACGCAGCGTGGAAAAGGGGCATAATACATCATAGTTGCGTTGCCTGCCGATATCTCCCTGTGTGACATCTACTATGTGATCTTGGCAAGAGCCAAAAACGTGCGCGCTCCCGTGAAGTTGTATACAATTCGGAACGATATCACGACGTGTAAAGTGGCCTGCAGTTGCGCTGTTACACAGCACGATCATGCCACATCACATATACAATATCGTATGGTTGAAGGGCTTGCACAATCTTCTTCCAATATCGTAGTTAGGTTGTTTTCGCATCGCATTGCCCATTTACACGACACAATCACGAAGGATATCAACTGCAACGGCCGTACCACGTGACTTTTTATCGTTGTTGCATTGCGATATCGCGATGTGTAAAGAAGCCTTCAGACTGGAGAAGGTGGAGAAACGTTTTAATGTTTCTGCCGTTTCAGAAACGCATGAACTTGGACTACATTTCGATCAAAATCTGATCTGAATAACAATAACTCTACAGGAAAAATCTGAGGTTGAATGAGCTGTAAAGCATGCCGAACGTCTGTGCAACACTGTAAACCACTTACAGTTACGTGAGCGCATCATTCAATATAGTGTGTGCACGTAACAAGTGTCTCTACGAAGATCAGGTGTACACTTTGCCATAGAACCACAGTGATGCCACTGCAACATAAGGATTTGTTCCATTTGGCTTCTCTGACCACTTAATGTGACCCTCGGCCGCAATTTGCCCAGGTCTGTTTTAGAGAAGAAAAGGCACCCAAAGCTAAATTTAGGCCCAGTGTTTCCATGGCTTGCTCGATAACACACAGTGCCATCTAGAGGAGGACCGCACATTACAGACGTAAAACCACCATGTGGACTTACAGTTATTCTGCATTTTCTGAAATGGAATCTCACTTTTAAAACTGGGTAAAAATAAAAGAAATGAAATAACATAATTCCTCTTTCACTTTTATTTTCCTTATGTGTCTTAAATTATATGTAAAAACAAACACTAGAGTCCTGTGATTTAACATATGTACTGTTATTCTAGATGGTGAATCCAGACAGAAAAGGGCCCATGTGCAAGAACAGTACTTGTGCCCTTAGCAGTACCATAGTTTTGTCTATGACAGTCACTGTGTGCTGATTTGGAGATGAAAATGGGTCCCCTTACCTCTTTGGCCCCTGAGCAGCTGCACTGGCTGCACCAATGATATGTCCACCCCTGGTTATTCTGTGCTTTTATAGTAGATCAGGCAGCATAGAATGTGCTATGTGTGAATAAGGTGATGTGCCCCAGTGGGAACGTGGGGTACTCGGTGCTGGGCTTCTCGATGTCCTCGAGTGACTGGGGGCTGTCACGGTGGCGTGACCTGGTCCATGGTCACCCGGATGGATGGTCAATAAAAAGGGGAGTAAAAGGGTTAGGTAATAGGGGAATTTAAAGGGGTGGTTGTCGTGACGCCACCCGTGGTATGCAGCTTTCTCCCCAGCCACACCACGGGCTGCCTGAGCTGTCCCGCTGCCTGAGTTCACCCGCTATCCCTGGGACCGGGTGTGTTGGTGGGTGACTAGACTTACCAATCCTGGTTAACGCAGACGGGAATACCACACCCGTGGAGCAGGTGCAGTATCCCTCCGTAGCGACCAGACCGCAGGGGCACGACATTGATTTGAAAGAAAGAAAATTAATAGCTAGTTGCCCAAATATTCATACTGATAGCACTACGTCCACAAATGTATTAGTTGCAGTTAAACATAGCTTATTAGGTGAACCACAAGTGCTCAGGTGATGTCAGAAAATGCAATAAAAAGTCACCTCTTTAGACAAAGAAGGGTAAGGGTGGGAGAAAGATAGCACTTAGAGGGAGAAGAGGGTAATACTATGGTCAAAAAGGGCACCTACATATTAGTGATAATATGATACAGGTCAGGGGGTGTGGATCTTAAAGAAGGAACCAGCCCTACTATCGTCCACTACCCTATTATAGTGCAAGTAGTAATGCTAATTATGCAGGCTTACCGATAGACCGTGTAGGACATCACTGCAACAGTGCGTGTCTGGGGCCCCGACACGTGTTTCCCGTCAGGCTGCTTCAGGGACTATGTTTAACTGCAACTAATACATTTGTTGACTGAGTGATATCAGTATGAATATTTGGGAAACTAGCTACTCATGTACTTTCTTTCAAATCATATATACTCGAGTATTCTGCCCTATTACAAAATGATGTCCAAGAGGGTTCTTGTAATTTTTCATAGGGGAGCCACATTGGCCTAGCAGTACATTAAAGACCTCAATCTATTTCTGTTCTTGTCTGCAGCAATTGATGGCTCTAATGAAAATACAGGTTAATGGGTGCCACCTCTCCTTAGTAGAGATGGGCAAACCCCCAATGATTAGGATCACTGGATCCTGACAGACGTATAGAAAATAGGACTTTTGTGCTATCAAGTAGTAGTAAGCAGTGGTGTAACTAAAGTCTGATGGGCCCCAGTGCAAAATTTAGACCTGGCCCCACCCCCACCCCCGTGCACACATTGGTCAGATGTATGGGCCGCGTGTAACGTTCTAAATCTTATAAAGACTCACAAATTGACCCTTCTTCCCCTTCATTATGTATTAAAGTGAACCTGTCACCTCCTAAAAGCAACCTAATCTATCAAAACATGTCCTTGCACCTTCCTATTACCATTCTAACTATCCCTCTCTCCGCTAAATGCTTGCTTTGAATGTTCTAAAAAACATTTTTATACTTATATGGCGCCCTTGCGACCAGGGAGGCCACAGGGTGAAACTGCAGCCAGGTAAGGTAGAGACGGTTGACTGAAAAACATCCACACAGGTACACACACCGACCCTACGCCTAGGTCTCAAGGTTAGGTAAGGGGTAGCAGATGTTAAGAATAGTGTGGGTAGAGCATAGAGCAGCACTGAACAAGTGGGTGGAGAGACCAACAATAGAAAACCCGGGAACACACAGTTACAAAGAACAGTCAGAAGAAGAAGTTGAGGCAGACATTTCCAGGAGGAGAGGTTCCCTGGAGGATGCAGAATCCTAGAGGCTATATTCTTAGGAGAAAAATCTCGCTCCATAGTCGGAAGCGAGGGGAAAGAAGCCAGAAACAGAGACACCCGACAGTGAGAAAGAGGGAGCCTGATGATCCCACAGCCATACCTGGGACACTGGAGGCTAGGCCGCTACAGCCAGAGAGCCGGCTCTGTAGAAGTGACCGGGGGGGCACTCTAGGACCCCAATCACAGGACACACCAGTGTGGGGTAGGTACTCTATGACTTGCAGCCTACCTACCACCACGGTCTAGGAACACAGGCATCAAACTAGGGCTAGTGACCCAGACAGAGAGGGAATCATCACACGAAAGCCCGTGAAGGCCAGACCAAACCCATGGGTGAGGGGACAGAGAAAGACAAGGGCCTGAAAGGACTTGAGGGAAGCAACACAGCGGAGCTGCCTGAGCTGCATAAATCCAGTTACACATAGTGTCTACAAACATACAATCTTCATACAGGGATGGTGATTCTACCTTTACCCTGTACTGTAATCTACCTAGCAGCGGAGATTTATACACCTAATTTTTACGGTGTCCCCGCTCCACGACGGCTCTCCCTAATATTGTCACCTATAATTAGGGCGCTGTCAAGTCACACATCCCGTGTTCTCCTGAGGTGTCTATCTGGGCATGGGTCAAACCCCTATGTCCAATGAAGCTATGTCTTTTGTAATTAGACTGCAGATGAGAAGGTTACAAGAGCTATAAGCTACAAAGGGGGCTTGCAGGGTTTATCCTACATCTCACACAATCATACATTTATGACACCACCATCTTATTATGATAGTTATCCTAACAAACCCAGAAACAAATGCCCCCTCCTATGTAACCCACAAATTACAAGGTGACACAGATCATTTCAGTCAGTTTCACCTCTCACAATAATAGATGTATGAGCTGGTAGATATAGATCAGTTACTTATCTCAGATCCACTGTCTTGAACTCAACGCGTTTCCACCTACTGATGGATAGTAGGTTTCATCAGGAGTGACAGTTCTTTCCTTGGAGGTGCCTGCAGGTCTCTTTGTATAGTCCTCAGGTTGCGCAGGTGTAGGTAGATAAAGGTGTCATCTCTCCCCCTCCTTCCTGCGCTCCTCCTCCCAGTGTGGATATCTGGCGGTCTCTATTTTCTTTATGGCTGTGTGCGCTAGTCGGGGTGTTAGATATCACCTCTGGTCCTTCCTACCTACACCTGCGCAACCTGAGGACTATACAAAGAGACCTGCAGGCACCTCCAAGGAAAGAACTGTCACTCCTGATGAAACCTACTATCCATCAGTAGGTGGAAACGCGTTGAGTTCAAGACAGTGGATCTGAGATAAGTAACTGATCTATATCTACCAGCTCATACATCTATTATTGTGAGAGGTGAAACTGACTGAAATGATCTGTGTCACCTTGTAATTTGTGGGTTACATAGGAGGGGGCATTTGTTTCTGGGTTTGTTAGGATAACTATCATAATAAGATAGTGGTGTCATAAATGTATGATTGTGTGAGATGTAGGATAAACCCTGCAAGCCCCCTTTGTAACTTATAGCTCCTGTAACCTACTCATCTGCAGTCTAATTACAAAAGACATAGCTTCATTGGACATAGGGGTTTGACCCATGCCCAGATAGACACCTCAGGAGAACACGGGATGTGTGACTTGACAGCGCCCTAATTATAGGTGACAATATTAGGGAGAGCCGTCGTGGAGCGGGGACACCGTAAAAATTAGGTCTATAAATCTCCGCTGCTAAGTAGATTACAGTACAGGGTAAAGGTAGAATCACCATCCCTGTATGAAGATTGTATGTTTGTAGACACTAGGTGTGGGTGAGCACCTCTTTGTTAATTTTAACAAATTATTTATTAAAAGTTACATTTTAAATAGTGCACTTTATAATTGATTTATGTATTAAGGGAGTCACTAGTTATCATATTATCTAAAAAGAAAATAAATCCAGTTACCCGGAGCAGTGCTAAAGTGTGAGAACTGTAACTTGAAAGAGCTGAAAGAACTGTAACTTGTAAACTGTTGTGAACTGCTGCTAAAGAACCTTAAGTAAAGTACCTGGTAAGCTCACCATCGCCTGAGACTGCTTTCTTTCCAGCATCGCAGCAGAGTCCCGCCTGAGGAGCCACAGACTGTTGTCCCTGCACACTGGCTGGACAAGCTGCAGCACAATCCCTCACCAGGCCCCTCCATCAATACTACACCTGCCCTGGGGACCCTCAGCTCTACCCGAGGAGGGCTTACCATCCACGCTGCACCTCACCACCGTCCTCAGCAGGAATACGGCAGCGGTGGTCTTACTGACCACATACCCCGGGTGGCGTCACAACAAATCTCAATGTATATACTCCCTTTACTTGCCGCATCTGGGACAACGGGACCAGGCCCAGTACCTTGACACCCCCAGAGAGACAGTACACCCCGGTCTCGATTACCCTGGTCCCTAGTGTGCAACACAGCGAGAATCCCCGAGAGAGAGAGAAAGCGGCACCTGGATGGGTGGTCGCTGCCCAGAACCCCAGCCTGCTGAAAGATGTGCAGAGCTGATGCCAATGAAAGATCCTGTAATGGTGGAGAGCAGGAGGTCACCCAGGATGGAGCCAGGCTGACGTGGAAGGGAGCGTGCAGGAGAAGATTTTTCCGGTCCCATGCCAAAGAGCCTACTACCCGAGGGAGATTCTATTTTTTCACCAGAGCGAGACCCGTATGGCATGCGAGTAAATAGACTGTCCCTGAGAGAGATAGCAGCTGTAACAACATCAAATGCGTACCCAGATCCTACAGAGTCAGCGGCCCCAGATCAGCAAACCGCGGAGACTGTGCTTGTAATCACTTGTGCCCAAGGGACCCAGACGTCCTTAGATGGATGGCCAGAGTCTTCAGCACCCATTGTGAGTGTTTCATGTGTGTGACAGGAGATTCTGCCTTGGAAGAAGAAGATGGAGTAGCTGTACCTAGACAGCTTAAGTAAGTGAGAATGTGATGTTTACCTTGGTGTCCCCATCCTTTTCCTGAATGTGTGTGTAGATTCCGCTTTTTCTTGCTTGATATTATGCTGAGTTAAAAGACTGTGAGATTTTGTACAGTAAATAATCTGAACTGTGTATGTTATATAGTTGAGTACCCTGAGTGCACTCTATTGGGTTTTATGAAAGGTCTTATCAGTGAACCTTGAGCATTGAACCGGACTCATGAGAATTTTTGCACTTTTATAGATGTCATTTTTGTGTAGCAACGTTCAAGAAAGCACCTCCCGGACGGGAAGACTCAAGGATACTTGTGTTAATGTTTTGGTTTAAATATGAAAATAATTGAGCTCATTGCCAGTGTTGCCAGCATGAGAACCCACTGGATTTAGCTCCGGGGAATGTGGCGCCCCTGTGACCAGGGCGGCCACAGGGCGAACTGCAGCAAGGTAAGGTAGAGACGGTTGACTGAAAATATCCACACAGGTACACACACCGACCCTACCCCTAGGACTCTAGGTTAGGCAAGGGGTAGCAGGGGTTAAGAGTGTGGGTGGAGCGTAGAGCAGAACTGAACAAGTGGGTGGAGAGACCAACAATAGGAAAACCTGGAAACACACAGTTAGAAAGAACAGTCAGAAGAAGTGGAGGTAGACATTCCCAGGAGGAGAGGTTCCCTGGAGGATGCAGAATCCTAGAGGCTATATTCCTAGGAGAGAAAGCTCGCTCCATAGCCAGAGGCGAGGGGAAAGAAGCCGGAAACAGAGACACCCGACAGTGAGAAAGAGGGAGCCTGGTGATCCCACAGCCATACCTGGGACACTGGCGGCTAGGCCGCTACAGCCAGAGAGCCGGCTCTGTAGAAGTGACCAGGGGGCACTCTAGGACCCCAATCACAAGACACACCGGCGTGGGGTAGGTACTCTATGACCTGCAGCCTACATACCACCACGGTCTAGGAACACAGCTATCAAACTAGGGCTAGTGTCCCTGACACCCATCACCCATCACACGAAAGCCCGTGAAGGCCAGACCAAACCCATGAGTGAGAAGACAGAGAAAGACAATGGCCTGAAAGGACTTGAGGGAAGCAACGCAGAGGAGCTGCCTGAGCTGCATAAACCCAGTTACCCGGAGCAGTGCTGAAGTTTGATAACTGTAACATGAAAGAGCTGAAAGAACTGTAACTTGTAAACTGTTGTGAACTGCTGCTAAAGAACTTTGAGTAAAGTACCCGGCAAGCTCACCGTTGCCTGAGACTGCTTTCTTCCAGCGTCGCAGCAGAGTCCCACCTGAGGAGCCGGAGACTGCTTTTCCCACACACTGGCTGGAGAAGCTGCAGCAGCAAAGTAAGTGACTGGTTCAAAGAACCAACCCTCACTACGTCCCTCCACTTCTACTACATCTGCCCTGGGGACCCTCAGCCCTACCCGAGGACGGCTTACCATCCACACTGCCCCTCACCACCGTCCCCAGCAGAAATATGGCAGTGGTAGTTCTACTAACCACATACCCCGGGTTGTGTCACAACAAATTGACTTGCCCAGGGTATGGGGACTCAGGTATCTGGGCCCTCTGCTGCGGTAGGGATGTCACTGGTGGCCTGCCCAGACCCGTGGCCCTGGTGGTCAGCTAAAAAGGGGTAGTTGAAATGGGAATAAAATTTATCGTGACGCCACCCGCAGATTCTGGTGATGTAGCACCAGCGCTGCTTCAGACCTACGGAAGGCGATGGTACAGCAGCTGAGATGGTACAGCTCCCTGCAGGTAGAGCTGGCCCTCCGGGGCAGGGATGCACCTGTAGTGATGGAAGTGCTGAAGATGGTACAACGTGACCGGGCCAGGCACCTTGACACCCCCAGAGACAGTTCAAACCGGTCTCGAGTACCCTGGTCCCTAGTGTTTGACACTTACTCATTAAGATGATAATGAAGCGGGGGCTATATGCAATAGTCCCCCTGGGCATCTCGGTTTGCAGCCTCCATGATCCTTTATCACGCCCCGATGGGCATGATATTGTAATAAGAATCCTCTCTGCCCCATGCTTGTGTCTGACGTCGCTCTCCAGTTCTGGGTATGACACAAATCTCGTCATTTCCTGTTCTGATGACGTTGATACACCTTCTTTTAGTGGCCGGCTTCAAGCAGCGCATTGCGCTATTGCATGTAGCCCCCACTTCATTATCATTTTAATGAGTAAGTTAATAAAAACATTTTTTAAAACATTGAAAGCAAGCATTTAGCAGAGAGAGGGATAGTTATAATGGTAATAGGAAGGTGCAGGGACATGTATTGATAGGTTAGGTTGCTTTTAGGCGGCCGTCACACGCTTCAATCTTTTGAGCGATATTGTTAGTGATCACATGCACGCGCGATCGCTAACAACACCGTTCACATCGCTGGTGAGCTGTCACAAAGGCAGACTCACCAGCGATGTGGACCAGCGAGATCGCTGGTAACTATGGTACACATCGGGTTACTAGGCGCCGCGCGGTGCTTAGTAACCCGACGTTTACCATAGATACCATCTCCCAGCATAGGCACTGCCGCTGGGAGATCGTTCATCATGATGCAGATTGATCAAGCAATTATCGCTTGATATGAGCTCCGGCTCACAAATCTGCGATCAAGCAATCAAGCGATTTTACATTGTAAAATCGCTTGATTACACGCAGCGACGCACAAACTATATCGCTTAAGCAATCAAAAAGCAGATCGCTTAAACGATATCGTTCAAGAAATTGATGCGTGTGACGGCCGCCTTAGGAGGTGACAGGTTCCCGTTAATGTCCCTCATCTTGCTATATATGGTTCTCCTCCCGGAATATGGCCCTTATCGTGGTATATTTGTCCCCCATCCTGGTATATATGGCCTTCCCCCTCCCACCACCATAGTCCTCCAATTATTATAATGCATTGCCATATTCCTTCATATATTATGATGCATCCCATAGTCCCCCATTCATAAGGTAACCCCCATCATCATCCAATTATTATAATGCACCCCCGTTATCCTCCATATAGTATAATGCAGCCTCATACCTCTCCATATAGTGCAGTCTCATATCTCTGCATTTAGTGCAGCCTCATATCGCCATATAGTTTTGCCTCATGTAGTGCAGCCTTATATATGCAGCCTTATATAGCTTTAGCAACTCGCTATACATTAAATAATCAAATTAATGGAATATGATTGATATTATATAAATCATTGACCGAGCGACTAAAGTATTGAGTAGTGTTATATATTTCTGATTCATCCTCGGTCTATGAATATATAGATTGTACATCTTCCTTCATATTGTACCACCTAGATTACTAATCTCCTTTTATTGTACTTCATTGATTTCTGTATAATTTATGCTAATCATACTGTATGTTATATCGTTCTTTTATTTGTAAACCAATAAAAATATTTGAACATATATATGCAGCCTTATATCTCTTCATATGGTGCAGCCTCATATCTCTCCATATAGTGCAGCTTCATGTCTTTCCATGTAGTGCAGCCTCATATCTCTCCATATAGTGCAGCCTTATAACTCTCCATATAGTGCAGCCTTATATATGCAACCTCATATTCTCTCCATATAGTGCAGCGTCATATAGTGTAGCCACATATTCTCTCCATATAGTGCAGCCTCATATTCTCTCCATATAGTGCAGCCTCATATTTTTTCCATGTAGTGCAGCCTCTTATACCCACATCACTACTGTGTGAAGGAGAAGTCAAACAACACTAAGTGGCAACAATAACCACCTGACAACTCAAACCCGCTTTATCTTCGCGACTACAACCTCGAGACAACAGCACTCAACCCTTCAAACCAGGTCAATGACTCTCCACCTATAGAGGAAGACAAGGTGGTCATCAGGGTTACAAGCATCAAACCCACTGGAGACAACTCCAACAGCTGGGTAGTTCCCTCACCCTCTCTTCCTGCAAAGGCTGAGTTGCCAAGGGATCTGCAGCAAGCAACTGCTAAGTTCCCAACCAGTGACGCCTATCTCCATCATAAGCCTGGTCAAGCCAAAGCCGTTGCTAGACTTCAGTGCTCAAAGTTAGAGCCCATCTCTCAACAGCCTACCTCTTACTGAAGGTGCTAGTGTTCTCCCTACGCACGCAGCCTCAACACACTGTCGGATGTCGAACAACAAACGTTTACTTCCCAAGCATCACGCTGTAATGAACTTGCTATCAAACGAGGAGTCTCGTCTGTTGAAAACAGCATCCCGATCCTCTTGGGTTCAAGACACCCATCACAGTTCAAGTCAGGGTACCACTAAGACAGCTTGCTACTCAGGGCACCGACAGGAACACTATGTCGCCATCTCAGAGACAAAACAGATGGGAGATGGGGAAGAAGTCTCTAAAGGCCTTGCAGCAACTCCAAATCATGCACCATGGCTCTCTAAAAACTCTTTCAGCTGTCATCAGTAGACAAGCCTTTGTTTGCTACAATGCATCTACGAAGGTTACATCAGCCTCTCTGAATACCTTAGAGACCGGTAACAAGAAACATCGCAGTTTCGTTGTGGAACAGTCAAGTTTACTTCAAAACCTGCATACCCTGTACCAGGTCCTGAACTTTGGACTGCTGCACTAATAGTTAAAACCAAAAGAGCCACACAAGCATCTCCACTGGAGTCTCATCTCCACTGACCTGCAACTAGCTGAGTGTAGAATAGGACTCAGGTCAACACTCAATCTTGACCACAGCATGCGGCCATCACTCCCAAGTTGGCTGCACAACAAGCCTTGCCGCAGAATTGCAGCTGTGAACTCAAGCCAATGGAACCAGAGTCTGGGAAGGATCTCGGACCAACCTGCAGCACAAGCCATATGTTCAAGGTGCAGTGTGGAAACCGAGGTCTCATCACCCTGGCGGCTCCTTCGAGTAGGATTCACATACTAACTTGTTGCGGCTCTACCACGGCGGAGCGCACTTCCTCTCAACCCTGCCGTACTGGGCACAGAACTGTCAGTGTCTAATTGAACTTTGAACATTTCCCGTGGACTAAAACTTGGATTGTTGGATTGGTGTAGGAGTTGGCACGTTTGAGGCTTCCCCAATCTGAAGATGGGTTTTTTTCTTGAATTGAACAATTTTCTAATTTTTCCACTTTTTCTATTTTTTGACATTCAAGGACTACGTTTTCCTGCAAGTATGGACTTGAATACTGAATTATTGTTGCATTGCATGTTTCTTTTCTTCTCTGTTTCAGGTTTCATGACGTAGAGGGAAAAAATCGACTCCTTATGTCGTACAGAGACTTGTGAAATCAGACAATTTCAGACGGGGAGTGTTGTGCACCACGAATGGGAACAACCTGTTGTATATATTTCTCTGTGTTGTATTTTTTCTCAAATCAGGAAATTCTGCCATTGTTGCCTGGTAGATTCAGACAGTATGAAGTTTGACCCTATGTCCTTCCCTTAGCTTGGCTCTGTACTATGTTGCTCCTCCCTTCTTCCTCAGTTTTGTCTAGAGAGGCTATTACTGAAGACGCATGTGTACTATCCTGAACAGATTAATCCTTTTTATGTGCTGTTACGTTGTACTTAATACAAGATTTTGGAAGAAAACTACAGCGTTTTTTGTCTTACTACAAGTATCGTTTGACCATTAACTTCTGAACGTCGTGATGTGAGTACAAGCAATACAATTATCTATTAAGAGGCTGATGATTAGAATGCTTTGGATTTGCAGTCATTAGAAAGAGACAATACAAGGCTTGTTGGAGACTGGGGAGGGCTTCCTGGGGGCTGTGAAGGGGTTTCTGGGGACTGGGGAAGGCTTGTTGGAGACTGGGTGTAAACAACCAGTTGTGATGTTACAGCCAGGTTCCAAAACAAATGCCTTTAGATGAGAGCTGAGCTGCTCCTCCAAATACTGAATTGTAATATCTAGGTAATCCATGCAAAATGCTAACAGCGTGTAAATTACACACTGTTAGCATTTTGCAGCCTAGATGCACACACAGATTTTAGGAAAGAAAACAAAGAGGTTTGTTTGGAAAGCAAATGGATCTGGACCTCGGACACTGTCCACCCAAGGGGCTAAATGAGAACCTTAGTTTTGAGCCCTAATTCCAATCTTGAGATTTTTTAAAAATGAAAAAATAGAATACATGAATATAACTTGGTGCGTTTCGTGTGTAATAGAAGTAATTAATATATTTTCAGTTCACACTACTACTCCTGACAATATTTTACATATGTTTTAATATCATATACCGTATATACCCGAGTATAAGCCGACCCGAGTATAAGCCGAGGCCCCTTATTTTACCCTCCAAAACTAGGGAAACTTATTGACTCGAGTATAAGCCTAGGGGGAATATGAAGCAGACCCTCATACGGATATACAGCCCCTCTCATGATAAATGGCCCCCCATTACTGGTATACAATCCCCCATCACTGGTATATAGGACCTCCATCACTGGTATATAGGACCTCCATCACTGGTATACAGTTCCCCCCCATAAGAGGTTACAACCCCATCAGTGGAATACAGCCCCCCATCAGTGGTATATACAGGCCCCCCATCAGAGGTTACAGCCCCCATCAGTGGTAAATACATGCCCCCCCAGTGGTATATACAGGCCCCCTTCAGTGGTATATACAGGCCCCCTTCAGTGGTATATACAGGCCCCCTTCAGTGGTATATACAGGCTCCCCCAGTGGTATATACAGGCCCCCTTCAGTGGTATATACAGGCTCCCTCAGTGGTATATACAGGCTCCCCCAGTGGTATATACAGGCTCCCCCAGTGGTATATACAGGCCCCCCAGTGGTATATACAGGCTCCCCATCAGAGGTTACAGCCCCCCAGTAGTATATACAGGCCCCCTTCATTGGTATATACAGGCCCCCTTCAGTGGTATATGCAGGGCCCCTTCAGTGGTATATACAGGCCCCCTTCAGTTTTATAAACAGGCCCCCTTCAGTGGTATATACAGGCTCCCCCAGTGGTATATACAGGCTCCCCCAGTGGTATATACAGGCCCCCCAGTGGTATATAGAGGCCACCTTCAGTGGTATATACAGGCTCCCCCAGTGGTATATACAGGCCCCCTTCAGTGGTATATACAGGCTCCCCCAGTGGTATATACAGGCCCCCTTCAGTGGTATATATGTGGCGCCCTGCGATCAGGAGGCCACAAAGGGAACTGCAGCCAGGAAGGTAGGACGACAGTTGAACACCAACACCCTCACAGCCCACACACCCACGTAACAGTAGAGGGCAGCACCCAACCCGGAGCCTGGGAACTCTAGGCAGGCAAGGGGTGGTGGGTTTAGAGACAGTGGGTGGACAAACACGTAGTCAGGTGACAGAGGGTAGATATAGAGCAGGGGAGGAGAAAGGAGTCAGTAGGCCGAGGTAGGCTGAGCAGAACAGAAAGAAGTACACGTCCTGGACGAGTGGAGTGAAAGGGACGCAGAATCTGGAAGAGCCAGTGTGAGCCGCAGAGAGAAAGCTTAACGGGAGCCAGCACCCCAGGAGTATGAGGGACGAGAGGACCAGCGATACTGGGTCCTAGCAACATGGCTGAGACGGCAGACTGCAAGCGGAGTAGCCCTCGTATGGAACCCGAAGACACAGTAGAGAGAGCTTGGTAGAGCCTCACACAGGAGAACTGCTGGAGGCTAGACTGGAGTAGAGTGTCAGCTCTAAAGGGGACTGTAGCTTCACCCGATGCCCCAGACAAACAACGGGGGGTCCCAGCTATAAGTTAGGATCCCTACCCCCAAGGACAGGCAGCTCAGTGGGCTCACAGGAGTCCGAGCCACCGCCATACTGTCCGGAGTCACACACACACCAAGTGAACTAAGAGAGAGTCAAAAGCCTGGAAAGGACACAGAGACAGAGTGAGGGGTCACAGAGAGGAACGGCCTGGCTGGAGGGAGTAAAGGGAACCTGGAGGGGAAAGTGTGCCCGTGTAACTGAGAACTGTAACTGAGAACTGTAACTGGACTGTAACTGAACTGAGAAGTTGAGAGTAAACACGGTGAACCCTGACTCCGACTCCATTGCATGATTCTCCCTGCACATAATTCCTTCCAACAGGTCTGCAGAGGATTCCCGCCTGGAGAGCCACAACCTGTCAGCATCTGAGCAGTAAGTGAATTGCTCTCAGCACCAGCCTGCACCATACACCATAGACTTTACTAACACTGCCCCGGGGAACTCAGTTCTGCCCACGGAGAACTATTCCATCTTAGCTGCCATCACATCATCCCCGGAGGTTCTGAGGCAGCGGTGGCCCCACTACTGGCCACACACTGTAGGTGGCGTCACGACTGACATTATCCCCTGTAAATATCCCCTTTATCACTGTCAGGCCCGGGACACGGCCTGGACCAGGACCACCCGTGACTTCCCCAATAGCTGACACGATCCAGCATCGAGTACCCCCGTCCCAGTGGGCTCGACATATACAGGATCCCCCAGTGGTATATACAGGCTCCCCCAGTGGTATATACAGGCCCCCCCAGTGGTATATACAGGATCCCCATCAGAGGTTACAGCCCCCATCAGTGGTATATACAGGCCCCCCCAGTGGTATATACAGGCCCCCTTCAGTGGTATATGCAGGCCCCCTTCAGTGGTATATACAGGCCCCCCAGTGGTATATACAGGCTCCCCATCAGAGGTTACAGCCCCCATTAGTGGTATATACAGGCCCCCTTCAGTGGTATATGCAGGCCCCCTTCAGTGGTATATACAGGCCCCCTTCAGTGGTATATACAGGCTCCCCCAGTGGTATATACAGGCCCCCTTCAGTGGTATATACAGGCTCCCCAAGTGGTATATACAGGCTCCCCCAGTGGTATATACAGGCCCCCCAGTGGTATATACAGGCCCCCCAGTGGTATATACAGGCCCCCTTCAGTGGTATATACAGGTCCCCCCCAGTGGTATATACAGGCTCCCCCTTGCTGCTGCACACCTGTAAAAGGAGAGCTCTTTCATACTTATCCTCCTTGCTGTCACCGAGCATCCTCCAGTCTTCTTCCTTCTTGTACCAGGTGTCATGTGACATCATTGCTGCTGCGCCTGCCGGGTACAAGCAGGAAGAAGACCGGAGGACCGCGGTGACAGCGAGGAGGATAAGTATGAAAGAACTCTTCTTTTACAGGTGTGCGGCAGCAAGGGGGGGCCTGTATATACCCCTGGGGGGACCTGTATATACCACTGGGGGGACCTGTATATACCACTGGGGGGGACCGCTGACAGTGCAATGTAATATGCACTGCTCCCCCTGCCGCTGATGGACAGGCGGATGCAGTGCATATTGCATTGCATTATTGAGCGGCCGCACGTGACCGGCTGCTCCTATTACAACCTCCCCCCGCCTGCTCCAGCCCCCGGACACTCCCCCCCCACACTGAGCCGTCACTGACTCGAGTATAAGCCAAGGGGGGCACTTTTCAGCACAATTTTTGTGCTGAAAAACTCAGCTTATACTCGAGTATATACGGTAAGTCCTTTTTTCTAATTTTTTAATTATTGTGTTGTTCCAGATCAGCATATTAGTTATAATCTGAAGATATTATATATGCATATATTTTATGTACGTTTATATATTTTATAGTTGTTTATTTCATTATCGTTTTGTATATTCATGTCTATCTATATATTTCAGAGTACTCCATATAAATGGTCGTGTGCATACATTTCTTTTGATGACACAGGTATTTTCTCTGATGTTTTTGATTATTTAGCACTGGATCACTTTTTTTAAGCATCATCACCACCAACGTCAATTCATGATCTTATTTTTTATAGTTGTATTTTATGACATACTGTCACCACCTCACAGCCCGTTGCACTTGCCCTGCAGCCTGCTTCCTCTCCTCTGCTCTCCCTTACCTCCTCACGTCTTGTCCAGGGGCAGGGGGCCCGTGCTCAGGTCATCCACCGTCACTCCCTGAGGTCCAGGTCCCGTCCCCGCAGACATACCACCCGGGTCCACGCTCCCAGGCCTGCTGCACTTCCTCCTTCATCTCCTTTCCCAGGGCACACATAGGGGGCGGGCCTGCGTGCTTACAGGCATTTATGGAAACAGCTCACCCTTATTCCCGCCTCTTCCTCCTGGCCTATCACCAACAGGCTGTGGGGATAAAAAGGACTTAGACACTACAGGACGTTGCCAGGGTAACTTCTATCTTCCTGAAGTTGCAGCTCCAGGTCTCTCTCAGTTAGGGCTCTGCAGTCTGGTTTGCTGTACTTAGCCTGTGTTCCTTTTGTCCTAGGATCAGGTCTGGCAGTTCTTCTGTACTTCGTGCCCTGGCTCCTGTGCTGTTACCTGCTGTCACCGGTCGGCTTCTATCCGCTGAGTTCTTCCCGATTAAGCCTGTTCCCTGTCTTACCCCTAGGGTTGGTTCAACACGGGTGTCCGCCTCATCGGTCCCTTGACAGCTGTTCAAGGAGAAATCTCTGTTAGGGGGTCAATCCATCCTTGGGCTCCTGGGAGGTACCCCGGTGTTGTGGTTCCGTGGCCTTCCTTAGGGGCGCCTTTCATATATATTGCTGTACCTTGCAATAAAGCTTTTTGAATCTGATTTCCTGGTCTGGCTCTCACTATCTGGTATCAGCAGCCGCCATATTTGCGATCCAGTGGGTCCCCCCTGATAAATCCGTCCATAGGGCATGACACATACTAGCTGTACTACCCGGCTACGCCCAGGTTAATAAATAACTGATGTTAGCTATAACAAAATAGAATTTGAATATGTCATATTAATGACCTGTAGGAAAATAGAAGCTGAGCTGTGATTGGTTGCTATAGGCAGCCTAATAAATCTCCAGCCAACAGTAAACCCTCCTCCCGGCCGGGCAGTATATCTTACCTCACACATACACATAAAAGACAGCTCATATGACTGACATCTGCCTTAATTCCCTATATGGCACATGTGTTGCACATTGGCTGTTTTTAATCAGATGTTTATTTTTGGTAACTAAAGATAGCACGTGTATGAGGTGAGTTGTGTGAGGCGATTTGTGCACATCTGTGTATCTGAGTAGTGTGTGTGTCCCTGGTGTGTGTGTGTCCCTGGGGTGTGTGTGTGTCCCAGTGGTGTGCATGTGTCCCTGTGGGGGGGTCCTTGTGGTGTGTGTCCTTTTGGGGGGGAGGGGTGTCTCTGTGGTGTGTGTCCATCCCTATGGGGTCTGTGTGTTCCTGTGGGGTGTGTGTGCGTGTCTCAGTGTCCCTGTGGGGTGTGTATGTGTGTGTGTCCCTGTGGTGTGTGTGTCCCTGTGGGGTGAGTGCATGTGTCCCTTTAGGGTGTGTATATGTGTGTGTCCCTGTGGGGGGTGTCTGTGTGGTGTGTGTCTCTGTGTTGCGTTTCTTTGTGGTGTGTGTGTTTGTCTTCGGGTGCGTAGTGAGTATCCAATGTTCGGGCTCCACCTTAGCTGTTACTCTTTGTGTGCATGTGGTGTGTATAAATGTCCTCGTGCGTGGTGAATATTCCATGTCAGGGCCCCACCTTAGTGACTAAATGCTGGTATATGCTGTTATTCTTTGGTGCTGTCATTAAGCCCCTCTCATTCACAACTGTCAACTGGTAACTGTCACTTTCTCTCCATTATGTACAGTATATGGGGCCAAAATTGTTTGGTGAATTGGAATGCACGCGGTTAAAATTTCGCCTCACAACATAGCCTATGACGCTCTTGAGATCCAGATGTGTGACTGTGCAAACTTTTGTGGCTGTAGTTGCGACGGTGTATATGCCAATCCCGGACATACACACACACACACATACACACATTCAGCTTTATATATTAGATATGGTACATTTGTTTCTCTTGTAGTTTTGCTGCTTATTAATCAGTTTTATATTTTTGAAGGATAATACCAGACTTGTGTGTGTTTTAGGGCGATTATGTGGCAAGATTAGTGTATGTGTGGTGAAATGTGTGTTGAGGGTGGTATATGTGTTCAAGCACATGGTAGTGTGTGGCGCATTTTGTGTGTGAGTTCATATCCCCGTGTGTGGTGAGTATCCTATGGCGGGGCCCCACCTTAGAAACTATACGGTATATACTCTTTGGCACCATCGCTCTCATTCTTTAAGTCCCCCTTGTCCACATCTGGCAGCTGTCAATTTGCCTCCAACACTTTTCCTTTCACTTTTTCCCCATTATGTAGGTAGGGGCAAAATTGTTTGGTGAATTGGAACGCACTGGGTTAAAATTTTGCCTCAGAACATAGCCTATGATACTGTCAGGTTCCAGACATGTGACTGTGCAAAATTTTGTGGCTGTAGCTGGCAGCTGTTGTTTTCCTCCCACACTTTTCCTTTCACTTTTTCCCCATTATGTAGATAGGGGCAAAATTGTTTGGTGAACTGGAACGCGCAGGGTTAAAATTTTGCCTCACAACATAGCCTATGACGCTCTCGAGGTCCAGACGTGTGACTGTGCAAAATTTTGTGGCTGTAGTTTCGACGGTGTAGATGCCAATCCCGGACATACACACACACATACACACATTCAGCTTTATATATTAGACTAGCTGTACTACCCAGCTACGCCCGGGTTAATAAATAACTGATGTTAGCTATAACAAAATAGAATTTGAATATGTCATATTAATGACCTGTAGGAAAATAGAAGCTGAGATGTGATAGGTTGCTATAGGCAGCCTAATAAATCTCCAGCCAACAGTAAACCCTCCCCCTGGCCGGGCAGCATATGCTACCTCACACATACACATAATAGACAGCTCATGCGACTGACATCTGCCTTAATTCCCTATATGGCACATGTGTTGCACATCAATCAGATGTTTAATTTTGGAAACTAAAGAAACTAAAGATAGCACACGTATGAGGCGAGTTATGTGAGGCGATTTGTGCACATCTGTGTCTGTCTGTGTGGTACATGCGTGTCTCTGTGTTGTGTGTGTCTCTTTGTGGTGTGTGTCCCTGTGGGGTGAGTGCATGTGTCCCTATAGGGTGCGTATGTGTGTGTGTCCCTGTAGGGGGTCTGTGTGGTGTGTGTGTGTCTCTGTGTTGTGTGTGTCTCTTTGTGGTGTGTGTGTGTCCCTGTGGGGTGAGTGCATGTGTCCCTATAGGGTGTGTATGTGTGTGTCCCTGTGGGGGGGGGGTCTGTGTGGTGTGTGTGTGTCTCTGTGATGTGTGTGTCTCTTTAAAATCACTTGCTCTACATTACTATTAGGTAAAAATTTAAATGGCGGTTACACTTTAAAGGATGAGGGTGCAGGCTGGGCTCTGGTGGGGTGATATATGTGAAGGATAATGATAGCCCCACTGTATAATGGCCCCAATTTAGTCTGTACACTGCATGATAATTCCCAATGTAGTGCCCAAACTCTACTCATAATACTTTATTATGCCCCTGTTATTCCACTACAGAAGTTTCAACACTCTATGATGCCTTCACAGTAGTCCCCACACTCTATGATCCTACATGGTAGCCCCCACACTATATCATGGTCCCCACAATAACCCCCAGGACATGAAGAGGATGTCAGAATTCTGGAGCATTAATGTCATCATGTTGCTCTGTCCGAAACTCGTACAGTGTGTTGCTCTGCCCTTCTGCAGGACACAGGCTTAAAGTGAGCCATACAGAGCCATGCCTCATTGCTCTACCTTAGAGTTTACCAGTTTCGGCATACTGCCCACACCAATCGCTCAGAAAAGGCCAGAACCTCAGCCCTTTTGGTGCGTGGAAGCCGGCAAAGCTATGAGTTGGAGGAGGTGAGGTCATTTTAGGGAAGGGATAGGTTAGGAAAAGGGGGTTTATAGGGGTGGCAGGGGTGGAGCTTAGAATTCATCCCGCTCTAAGGGGTCAGCTTATGGTGCAAAAGCAAGCCCTCTTTCGACTGACATAAAAAACATTAAAATGAAAGAGGAGGGGGAGGGCACCACCAATATGACCTTATAAGTAATTGGGGATCGCTGGGACCACATAGAGATTAATTATGAAGAGAAGAAAGAAGGTCCCTAGAGAGCGATACAACCTCCACTATTAATATATCAGTAATAATAAATTTATTTATTTAATGAAAAAGTTTCACACCCTTTGGTGTGAAACTTTTTCATTAAATAAATAAATTTATTATTACTGATATATTAATAGTGGAGGTTGTATCGCTCTCTAGGGACCTTCTTTCTTCTCTTCATAAAAAAACATTAAAATGGCGACACAAATTATTATTATTTTTTTTACAAATTTCCAATTTTTTTAGCACCCAAATTAAAAAAAACTATGCATGTTTGGTATCACCATAATCGTAACCTAGAATATCACATTGACAGATCATTTTCACCATATAATGAACACTATAAAAACAAAACCCAAAAATCAATAACAAACTTGGAATTTTTTGTTGTTTTGCAATACATCACATGATAAAATAAATGTTGTCATTCAAAAGTAGAAGTCATCCTGGAACAATCAAGCCCTCATAATTATATTGCAAAAGAAATATAAAAAAGTTATAGCTCTTAGAAGTAAGGGAGGAAAAAGCAAATGTGCAAAAATGAAAGATTTCTAAACTAAGTACACCCCATCAGGTCTAATAAAATACTTAAAAAATGTAATAATGCAGTTCAGCTGCTCTCTTTCTCTTCATTTTTTAACTAACACTCTGGTTTCTCAAAAACATTACCCCTGTTTACCACTATTGTATCTTCTCTATATTTGTACTTTCATTGCCTATAAGCACCACACCCCACACACTAGTCTAATAAACATGTTTATCACCTCTTCGGGTTAGGGTCAGGATGCCAGCTACGCTATAGTTTCAGCTTTAGGATTTGATTTAGGTGTTGTACATATAATGTACATTTACTTATGGTTGATGAGAGCTGAGAGCATATAATGTGTTGATGTAAAAACTTATGTCCTCAAAAGCTGGTATGCAGATGTCGAAGCCAACGTGGTTTACTGTAAAGAAGAACAGAATAGTAGAGGGAACGTGTCACTTTTACCTACAAATATAGGGTTAACCTGCAGATAAACAACGTTCCAAAGCTGCTTGGCAGATGTGCAGATTCAGTGGCACACTGCCAATGGTGGCACACTACCTAACATGAGAAGTGGGGGCCCAGTGCCAGCTACGGCAGCAGGTCCACACCCAGCATTGCACTTTTAACTGTATCGACATCCTGACATGGTGATACAGTTAAAAGGAATGAAAGAGTGAGAGCTCAGCTCCTTCCTTCATTATTCTCCTCCTGTGTCTGAGCTCTGACACAGGGGTGCAATTACACCCCTACTGCATGCCCACTGTCCCGAGATGTGTAGAGCTGCAGAACACATGCCACTGCAGAGACCAGAGCAGAGGGGGGAAGAGGAGATGTATTTTTTTTAAGTCAATAAGTACACTGGTGGCCAATGGCCATACTACTATATGGATGACTATGGGGTATGCATTATACTATTTGGATGCCTATGGGGGTGCATTATGATAAATGGACTATGGGGTGCATTATTATATATGTAGGACTATAGGGTGCATTTTAATATTTAAAGGGTTATGGAGGGTACATTATAATATATGTAGGACTATAGATGATGTATTATATCATATGGAGGACTATGCGGTGCATTATATTATATGGAGGACTATGGGGTGTGCATTATAATATATGGCTGAGTGTGGGGGCAGGTGTATTATAATAAATGGAGGACTTTCGGTCAAGCAAGTAGCTTTTCCAACCCCACTAGGGCCTTTGCTCTGCATAGTGTTGTTTTGATAACTAAATGACAGTATTGAATAGAGTGGCACGTTCCATAGTGTTTTCACATCGCTTTATTTTGCCTGTCCGTGGGATCCTACTTTTTGCAGGACCCCACGGACAGGAACGGATGGCATCGGAGGTGAGCCTCCTGGTGCTATTTCTGTGTCCGTGGCCGTGATTTTCACAGGTCCGGACACAGAAAGAGCTGTGCAGGGCACTTTCACTTCTGCAATGTATATCCATTGCAGAAGTGAAATTTAGTAAAAGCAAGGGGTTAAAAATAAAAAAACATGCTCAGTACACTAAAATTGGGTCTGAGCAGCGATCAGCTGTTTCCTAGGATCCGCGTTCATAGGCCCCCATGTTAACTGGTGCGGATCCGATTTGGTCCGCTGTGCCCCAAATCGGCGCAGTCTCCGATTTTAGGCACAACAAAAGATCGGACATAATCGGATCTGACAAAAATCGGATGCTATTAAGGGCAAGTCCGATCCAATCCGTGCCCATAGGATAACATGGGGGCCAAATCGGATCCGTGGCTGTCCGTTTTACAACGGACAGCCACGGATCCTCAAAAATCGCTGTGTGAAAGCACCCTAAGAAAACACCACTATCTGCTGACCAAAAGTAGTAAGAGCAGAAGATAATGCCAGTAGGTGTCGCAGATAGAGCTAATTTCTACTTGGACACAGTGCTATGAAGTCATGCTGTGCTGAGCTGTGTTTTTGCTGCGTTTACTTCCATTGAAGCTGCTGGGTTTTCTCAGTCCGTGGCTGGAGGTAGCGGCTCTCAGCCTAGGGCTGATCAGGAGTGAAGGGCTGGGGTGGTGGCCGAAACATCCTACCCTTCAGAGGTACCTTCAGGAACAGGGCTAGTCAGGGACCCCAAGTCCAGGGCCAGCCTAGATCCCCTGAACACTCTTGCCCACCTTACCATCTTGCCTCCTGATTCCCTATCAATTATACCACCCAGTGACAGTTTGCATTTCCTGGAGGTACATATTTGAAGGTGACCCCATGTCATGTGATAGTTGAGTATCAGTTGCAAACTACAAAAGACTTGGCAGGGCCAAAAGGAGAGGGGTAGATGCCAGAATCCTGTTCCAGGATGGTCATGTGGCAGTAAAGTGGGCTTACAGCCCCATTGTCAAATTAGGGTTTTAGAGCAGCCAGATCCTGGAGAAAACCTGAGCTATACCTAAGTTGAGAGAAAGATCAGTGATCAAGGCTGATGGAAACATCAGTGAACTGAGCTTAGAGGAAGATCGGTGACCTCAGCTAAATAAAAGACTCTGAGTCGCGACAGTAAAAGAGCCATGATATGTAGCAGTAGAAGACCATGATCAGTATCCGTGGAAGACTGTGACCTAATCCAAACTGGGCCCAAAAGATGATCCTAGCAGAGGACAGTTTCAGTGGGCCATTACTTGCTGTCAGAGATACGGTAATGAGTGGGGACTTTGGCCATACTTCAGAGCACGAATACAGCCAGCCAGTAGAGGATGTGCAGATATAGCCTAATTTGAACTTGTGGCCTAGTGAGTAGTGTTTTTAACCCCGCTAGGGCCAGTACTCAGCATAGTATTATTCAGATAAGCAGACAACAGTACTGAATAGAGTGGCACTGACATTTCCCTGCTAGAGGAATCTGGAGCATGATAATGCCGATGAAGAATGTTAGAGGTAAGAATAATACTGTGTAATAATACTGTGATTGCATTCCGTACACTTGCGCTGCTAATTAAACCACAGTGAAATAATCTGACTAAGGCTCCTTACATCTGCCGGACCTGCCGCCTAACGGCCGACTTGCAGCCTGGATCTGGCAAGCCCCATGTATTGTCTATGCTGCATCCGGCAGAACCGCACTTGCCGCACAGGACAACTAGCCCCATAGACAATACATGGGGCTTGCTGGACCAGGGCCGCAAATCGGCCGCTAGGCGGGAGGTCCGGCAGATGTGGCGCCACCTGCCGGATCTGCCGCACATCAGCGTAAACCGCTGATGTGAAAGGGCCCTTACTATTGTTACTTTTGCTATAACAATATCTCACATTTAAAGTGCTAAGACTTGCTTCGTATATAGTTAAACCAGGGGTCTCAAACTCGGCTGGGTTGGTGGGCCGCACATAGAAAAACTTTTACAGCGGGGGGCCGCATCCCTTGTAGGATGAAGTGATATTTTTAGTAATACCAGAATTTTTTGCTCAATGTAGTAAAGTACAAATTCTGATCCCTTTCTTGTAGTAATGTCCCCATCCTGTAGTAATGTCCTTTTCTACTGATGTCCCCCATTCTGATCCCCTTTTCTAGTGATGTACCCATCCTGATGCCTTTTTCTAGTGATGATCCCTATCCTGATCCCTGTTTCTAGTGATGTCCACCATCCTGGTTCCTTTTTCTAGTGATGTCCCTCATCGATCATGGTCCCCTTTTGTAGTGATGTCCCCCATCCTGATCCCCTTTTGTAGTGATGTCCCCCATCCTGATCCCCTTTTGTAGTGATGTCCCCCATCCTGATCCCCTTTTCTAATAATGAACCCCATCCAGATCCCCTTTAGTAGTGATGTCCCCCATCCTGATCCCCTTTTGTAGTGATGTCCCCCATCCTGATCCCCTTTTCTAGTGATGTCCCCCTTCCTGATCTCCTTTTCTAGTGAAAGCCCCCACCCCATTCCCCTTTAGTAGTGATGTCCCCCATCTTGATCCCCTTTAGTGATGATGTCCCCCATCCTGATCCCCTTTTATAGTGATGTCCCCCATCCAGATCCCCTTTTATAGTGATGTCCCCCATCCTGATCTACTTTTATAGTGATGTCCCCCATCCTGATCTACTTTTATAGTGATGCCCCCCGTCCTGATTTACCTTCTTTTTACACTCTCAAATACACACTATCATACTCGCACACAAACCTACTCACAAACCCCCCCCACACACACACACACACTCTCACACATCCTCATACACACTCTTACACTCACACTCATACACACACTGAAACTCGCACACACTTTCTTATACACACATCCTCACTCACACACTCACCCTCACACACACAACTTCTCACACACACTCACACGTTTCTCACTTTAATGATGCATCTCTCCAGTGCAGGGGGCTGCTGCGGTCCCCGCTGTACTGACTTCCGGCCTCCGCTGTACTATGACTTCCACCAGCCGCCACTCAGACAAGCTCTGTTGCTCATCAAGATCAATGCAATCTGCCAGCCAGAGGCCTGCAGGTGACGTCATATTCTGCCGTTAGCTGCGGGCCTCTCATTGGCTGGCAGCTTGCTTTTATCTTGCTGAGTGGCAGAGCTTGTTAGTGCTGCGGACAGAAGTCATCACACAGTGGGGACTACAGCAGCCCCCTGCACTGGGGCGATGCATCATTATGTTGTCCAAGGTGCCGCGGGCCGCATAGTGAAGCCCCAGGGGCCGCATGCGGCCCTCAGGCCGCAAGTTTGAGACCCCTGAGTTAAACCATTGTTGGTTCAGTCACCACTGCCTCCTCATTGTCTATATCATTGCATCTGATCACCTGCTTACATGGAATCGCAGGTACCACACATCCCAATCCTAACCAACCACCTAAACTTAACTAAGTGAATAAAAACATGACAATACATATTTGGCAATGAAAAACTGTTATTTATTACAAGATTACAAACTGTTAAATATATACAGTCCCTGACAAAAGTTATGTCGCTTATCCATGTAAATAAAAGCTTATAACCTGACGTTAAATTCATCCATTGGTTTTATAAATTAATCTTTTGAAAGCTGAAACCCTTCCAAATGTGGTCTAGGTAAAGAAAATAAATTGGCATCAATACTGAAATATTGATCATTTAATGAACACATAATGATGAGATTTTGGCAAGACAAAAGTTTATTCGCCTGGTCATATAGTGCACCCAATCCTAGTTTACATCCTCACCTGTGCTCAGTAAATCATCGGTTAATTAGTGAGTGTGTATAAAAAGAAACCCAGCACCCCCGACCTTCACTTGAATTCCAACTTGAGCTCTGACAACATGCCAAAAATCCACCCTGCGGCCAAAGCCTTGATTATCAAGAGGCTGAAGACCAGATCCACTGTAGAGGTGGCTGGCACCTTTAATGTGTCTCAGCGTCAAGTACAAAGAATTAAAAAAAGATTTGAAGATATTGGAGATGTGTATGACAAGCCCAGGTCTAGAAAATCCAAAGCAAGCCCCTCTTCAACTACAGCAGAGCTCCAACAGGCCTTGTCACCCCAAGTCCCTGTCTCAACTAGAACAGTTTGTAGGATTCTGTCTCGAAATGGCCTCCATGGTTTAATCAGTGCCCAGAAGCCAGCACTAAGCAAAGCGCAAATACAAAAACGTGTGGCATTTGCAAAGTCCCACAGCCTGCTAAACACTGGAAAAGTGTCAGAATGTGGATTTCTCTGATGAATCTTCATTAGAATTACACCACAGCCGCCGCAAATACTGCAGGAGACCTACTGAAGCCTGTATGGATCCAAAATACACCCATAAAACAGTTAAATTTGGTGGTGGAAAGATCATGGTCTGGGGTTACATTCAGTAAGGGGTGTGCGAAACATTTGCAAGGTAGGAAGGCAATATCAATAGCCTAAAGTATCGAGAAGTATTAGCTACCTTTTACATTCCAAATCATAAAAGGGGTCAAATTCTTTAGCAGGATGGTGCTCCATCTCATACATCCATCTCTACAACAAAGTTCCTCCAGGCAAAAAAGATCAAGGTTCTCAAGAACTGGCCAGCCCAGTCACCAGACATGAACATCATTGAGCATGTTTGGGGTAGGATGAGAGAGGAAGCTTGGAACACAAAACTAAAGAATCTAGATGAACTCTGGTAGGCATGTAAGACTGCATTCTTTGCTATTCCTGATGGCTTCAATAATAAATTGTATGAATCATTGTTGAAGCGCATGGATGCAGTCCTTCAAGCTCATGGAAGTCAACAAAATATTAAATATGACTCTAATAGCACCACAACTTCATTCACCAATGCTATGCAACATATATTTTATTTTACGTTAATTATTCGGTTGAATATCACATTGCTTTCTGTGGGCGACGAAATATTTGTCTTGCCAAAATCTAAACATTCTGTGTTTATTAAATAATCAATATTTCAGCATTGATGCCAATTAATTTTCTTAACCAAATTTGAGAGGGTTTCAGCTTTCAAAAGAATGTGTGTACCGTGTTAGCCAGTAGATAGAAAAATATGGTAATCTGAGAGTCCTCAGTGGTTGATACCTTTTAATGGCTAACTGAAAAGATGGTAAACATAGCAAGCTTTCGGGACACTAAGGGAACCTGTCACACTTGACGATGCACCAGCGATCCCGACAGCAATACGACCTGTAGGGATCGTTGTTGCGTCGTTGTCGGGATCGCTGGTAAGATGTCAAACAGTCAGATCTCACCAGCAACGCAGCAACGATCTGGAATGATACGGAGGTCGTTGGGACCCTGTTTCTCAGACCTGTAGTATTGATGTCGTTGGTCGTTGTGCCTGTCAAACACACCGATGCATGCTGCCCAGCAGGGACCCCAACGATCAAAAAATGGTCCAGGGAACTCTGACACGACCAGCAATCTCACAGCTGGAGCCTGGTCGCTGCTAAGTGCCAAACATAGCGAGATCGCTGGCGAGGTCGCTGTTGCGTCACCAAATTTGTGACTTCACAGCGATCTCGCTAGCAATCTCGCTTAGTGTGATGGGGGCTTAAGGCTCCTTTTTCACGCTGTTAATGACACAAATTCTGAAGACACATACATATATACATAAGCAAAAGAAAAAAAAATGGAAAAAAAAAAAAAAAAAACAGTGTTATAAGTTGTGGTAAATATGACAGGTGACGTTAACAGAGTCAGGTTAGGTAGAGGTAAGGAGCTGGGAAAAGAGAAATCAAATTTCTAAGATAAGCAGAACAAATTGTATTATTATATGGTTAGTGGCCTGTGGAAACCTAAAAATACTAAGTGAGTTGTGGAGAGCAATAAATGAAGCGAGAGAGCTCACATAAGAAAAGTCAAAAGTTTATAGTCCTGAAAATGGAGTCTCTTGGAGATGTGGTCTCCCAAGTGTCCTTTCAATTTATATAAAAACATATGAATCTGTGATGTCCCCAAATGCCCACTCATGTTATATAAAATCCCATGAATCCATGTGAAATAGTTAATCCTATTTTGAATGTGTCAAAGGTCGTTATCAGCTTGTATTCCCAATTCTTCTCTCTCTCAGTGATTTACCCCTCCCTAACCTGACTCTGCTTAATATCACCTGACGTATTTACCACATCTTATAACACTGGGGTTTTTTTTTCTTCTTTTGCTTATGTATATATGTATGTGTCTTCAGAATTTGTGTCATTACCAGCCTGACGAAGGGGCCTTAGTGTCCCGAAAGCTTGCTAGGTTTACCATCTTTTCAGTTAGACATTAAAAGGTATCAACCACTGAGGACTCTCAGATTCCAATAGCTTTCAAAAGAGTAATTTATATAACCAATGGTATGAATTTAACGTCAGGTTATAAGCTTTTATTTACATAACATGGATAAGCGACACTCAGGCAAAGTCCCCTGAGATAGGTGGTCAACCACCCAACTAACAAATATCGCGACTGAAGTGAAAACCAAGGGATGGTGGTTGGGAAGCTGCTTTGTCCACTTCAACAGCTAGCACTGCCCTGCTGAGAGGAACGCCAGGCTTATATCCCGATTCTCCTTCCCGCCAACAGATGTTCTCCAATAATAGGAATAGACTCAGCACTCAAGAATGTTCTTTTGATTTAGGTGAATATTTAATAGTGACAGTCCAAAATCCAACAGCTATAGGTTTCATATTTCATTCGTAATGTTTTGGTCTACAATTTACCTTCATCAGGCATTGCTGTAGTGTGAACAGATGTTCTCCAATCAGGTTCTTGTTGCCACTTTTGCACGGTCAGTTTATCAACTAAAAGAGTAATCTAGAGAGGTAACTGCCATTAACCCCATTAAAACCAGAAGAGGGCGGGGAGAAATGAAGGAGAATGTACCAACCAACTTAAGCTCAACATCTAAAGGGTGTCCAGATGTGTAATGTACCACCATCCCATGAAGACCCCACGCTATTTGCTATAAAGGGGGGCTTATTTATTACCACTAAAATTGTCACATGTAGTCAACTTTCATCCATTGTGTAACAGAGTCTTTAGAGGCGCCAGTTAAGCTTAAAGCATGCTAGAAAACGTATAGACCACCATTCGCTTAAGAATCTTTCACAATTCGTTGCAGCAGGTGTATTATGCAGTATTTCTACAAAATAAAACCAAAATTAAACGATAAAGTTTGTGCCCTGCGCTGGGCTTCTATTGATGAAATCGATTATGCAATCAATGTAAAGAGGTTTTCCGAGTATTACAAAATCTACCTAGAATAGAAAATGAAATTTCATTACTAATCACAATGAACTCTCCTCTCTTCCAATCTTCATCTGTTTATTATTGAACCTGTATAAATATTCCATTAATTGCAGTGAGTCCTTTAAGTTTAATTTAGTCTATTGTTTGTTAGCCAGGTAGGGGGTGTCATTAGAAATGACTGTTGGTTTATAGTTAACTGTGTGTTACAAATAACATCTGGAGAAGTAGATAAAGGCAAGGGGAAACGATTAGGTGGTAACATGCTGGTGGGACTGATCATGTTGGCAGTATAGATTGTGGTCTACATTGACAGCTGACCTTAAACCACAAAATTACTGTTGTTGAGAGAAGTAGCACTGCATATGATTCAGAGTAAACCTGATAAAAACTATATTTTACACTTTTTACAATTTTAATTACCGTATGTGAAAGATTATGTAAAAAATCCATTGTGTGTCTGGTCCATGTTTTTTTGCACCCATTAATTTGTATTGGCGAGATATGTAGCCACTTGCAGCATGCTACGATTCGCTCTGAACGCCAATTTTTGAAGAGGAAAAATGAGCAGGTGTGCTGTGACCTATTGGTACGAGTGCAATGAAATGTTTTCTTGCATTGCATCTTGCAGATTTTATACGTAGATGTGAGTGAACCTAAGGGTATGTCCTCACAATCAGTATTTCCAGTAGTTTGGGTGCAGTGTGTTATCGCTATGTCCAAACCGCTGCATTATACAGTACAAACCCAGAGGATGAGATTTACAGAAATCCCATGATCCCTGTGCTTGTTTTCTCAGCAGTGTTAACTGATCTGCGGGTTGGTTTTTCATACCACCGCTTGTCTGCAGAATGTCAGTTTAGCAGTGTGGAGTTTGAGGCAATCTCATCTTGGTGGGTGACTGCCCCGAAGCGATCATGCACGCAGCTGCGTTCACTCGCAGAGATCTTGCAGAGAAGACACTGCATCAGAACAGCTCAGATCTTGCACATCCTAAAAGTGAAAAATTAGTTGAAAAAAAAGTTCAATATGACGACCTTATTGCTAGCAAATTCTGTGAAGTACCTGTGAGTTCAAAATGCTCACTATACCCCTGAATTAAATCTGTGAGAGGTCTGCTTTCCAAAATGGGGTTGTTTGTAGGGTGTTTTGGCACCTTAGGGTCCTGTAAATGTGACGTGGTGCCCGTAATTTATTTCAGTGTTTACAAAATTCAAATATTGCTCCTTCCACTCCAAGTCCTCCCATTTATCCAAAGAGAGGCTTCTGACCATATGTGGGGTATCACTACTCTCATAAGAAAGTGGGTAACAAAGTGTGGGGTCCACTTTTTTTAGTCATTTTAAATAGGATCCAAAAATGGAGATAAGTACTGGACATATGTGCATACTCCAATGATTTTTTATTTGCGTTCTTGTTTTATGGTGTAGGTACCAGTAGCAATAAAACATTTACTAACAGGTCCTTGACTGACACATACAACAGCTGCCCCCATCATATTCGTCACCACTAATGATGCTTAATTGAAGGCTCAATATACAGAAGTGTAATTAGATTACACTTTTCTATTTAAGCTTAGGCAAAGAATATACTTAGCTTTACCCACGCATCTTATAGGTAACACACTATGACACATCCGGTCAATAACTACAAAGTAATTGTTTTCACAGCTACAATCCTATGAGACATTACATGAAATTACATTTGCAGCATTATCTCAAAATGTGCAAACTAAAAGGGAGGTGTTTGTGAAGTGGTTAAACGCACCCTTTATTATAATTAGCTTGTTCAGGCCATTCTGAGGTCTTTGCATGAATCATATGCAGGGTGTGCCTGGCATATTGACTAAAGTATGAGTAAAAACTTGACTTTTAGCAGTGGTTTAGATAAATGCCCAAGGGTTTCAGTGCAAATACTAAGCCATATCCTTTTAGATACCTCTACAACCTACAGTGTGTGCCACTTGTGCTTGGTGTAAAAAAAATATCATTCATCTTTGATGCGCAATGATATTACCAAGAATATGATTAGGGTCACACGACGTATAAAAAATTGGTTCAATTTTCATACCGAAAAGTTGGGCGATTTTTTTTATCACTCGTCATCTTTGTGCAATTCGTTTTTTTTTTACAGTTAACGCTCTTGCACACAAGCATTTAAATTGGACGAGTGTAATGCGAGAAAATCTTTCATTGCACTAGGCCCAATGTTATTCTATTGAGCAGTCTTCATCTGAAATTTTATTCTCAGGCCAAATCGTCCTGAGGAAAAAATTACAGCATGTTGCAATTGGCAGTGTGTCTTAGCTTGTTTGCACCTGTACAAGTCTGTGGGTGTGTGTGAAAAATCGGACTGCACTCGGATGTTATCTGAGTGCAGTCCGAAATTCTAATGGTGGGTTTACACGCTCAGATATCTGAAACGATATCCTTTTGACATCTTTCGAGCTATATCGTTTTTGCATCGTTGCGTGTAAACGCAGGATATCTGAAGAAAAAATCGTTGGATCGGACATCTTAAAAGTGTGCTCAGGACCTCACTTTTATCGTTTGTCGTCCAATTAACGCCCCAGCAAAGTGCAGCATCATTCAGTGTGACACCAAGATGATCGATATCGTTCTGAATTCTCCTATTCCTGCCACTTTATCCAATTGTTCACAAAGTTGTAATGAATGAAGCTGGCGCGTTGCAAATTACACATTGTTAACGATATCCTTGCATTTGACTCGCACTAACGATGTCGAAACGATCGCAGTCACGTGACATTCCAAACGATATCGTTTCAGATATCTGAGCGTGTAAACCCACCATTAGAGACAGGGAATGGAGAAGATGAAGGGATTAATCTCTCCCTCTTCTCCGCACCTGTGATTTCCATTCTCACATGTGAGGGAATCGGAGCATAGTGAATGACACTCGGTCATGGTCACAGCCGAATTTAAGACAAGTGTCATTAGCATATCACATCCAATGCTCTTGCCTCAGGTGCAATATGCTCGTATCAGCACGGTCTAACAATTATTACTCATTCACAGGACGATTTACAGTTCCCTATGTTACGAAACTGCAATATATAAAAAAAATTGGATGCCATACTCAGGGGTGAACCTAGCCTCTGTGCTGCCTGAGGCGAACTGCAAAATGGCGCCCCCCCTCCCCCCCAGAAAGTCTTTTTTCAATTAGTAGAAATAAATCTAGTTTGCACAGATTTATATCTACCCTGAAAAATGAAATGAGGACAATAGTGGATATTTTAATTTAGAGAAATAGAAAAAAAGTTGTTCAAACACATGTATGTCAGCGCCATCACACACATACAAGGACCACACGGACGAATCCAGAACAAGGGTCATTAATGGTAATGGCAGGATTGGCTCAACCATACAGACACACAATGGCTGGCAGAGCGGTGGTCCTGTAGGCAGACACAGTCCTGCAACCTGAAGCGTGCTGAGCATGTGAGCCGGTACCAAAGGTGAGAATACAAGCTTTGACATATATGTACTTCAAAAGGTAGTGAAGGGGTTAAATTACACTATATATACATGTATACAGCACAGATATACTGGACAACACACACTCATTACATACACATCATATACTCACACAGACACACACACATCATACATGTCTTAGTTATATAACAGATGCTCAGCAGGTACACATCATATACACAGCATATGGATGCTGCAGAAGTGTATATACACACACTTCACTCAAAAGATATCTAAACACACACACACACACAAGCAACTCATACACAGCTCCCACACAAAACTCACACACAGATACGCAGCTCACACACACAACTCCCACACACAGACACACAACTCACACACAGACACAACACACAGTTCACACACACAACTCACACACAGCTCACACAGACACGCAACTCAGCACAGCTCACACTCAGACACAGCTCACACACAGCTCACACACAACAACTCCCACACACAGACAGCAACTCACAGTCACACACACAACTCACACACAGCTCACACACAGACACGCACTCACACAGACATGCAACTCACACACAGCTCACACACACACAACTCACACACACATGCAACTCACACACACATGCAACTCACACACACACACCACACACACATCACACACACACAGCTCACACAACCACACACACAACTCACACAACACACACAGCTCACACAACACACACCCCAGCTCACACAAACACACACACAGCTCACACACACACACAACAGCTCACACAACACACACACAGCTCACACAACACACACACAGCTCACACAACACAACACCTACACACACACAGCTCACACAACACACACACAGCTCACACAACACACACACAGCTCACACAACACACACACACAGCTCACACAACACACAACAGCTCACACAAACACACACAGCTCACACAACACACACAGCTCACACAACACACACACAGCTCACACAACACACACAGCTCACACAACACACACACAGCTCACACAACACACACAGCTCACACAACACAACCACACAGCTCACACAACAACACACACAGCTCACACAACACACACACAGCTCACACAACACACACTAGCTCACACAACACACACTAGCTCACACAACACACACAGCTCACACAACACACACACAGCTCACACAACACACACACAGCTCACACAACACACACAGCTCACACAACACACAGCTCACACAACACACACACAGCTCACACAACACACACAGCTCACACAACACACACAGCTCACACAACACACACTCAGCTCACACAACACACTCAGCTCACAACACACAGAGCTCAACACAACACACTCAGCTCACACAACACACACAGCTTCACACAACACACACAGCTCACACAACACACACAGCTCACACAACACACACAGCTCACACAACACACACACAGCTCACACAACACACACAGCTCAACACAAATCTCACACACAGCTCACTCACAGATTATACAGATACCTCACACAGTCCTCTGTGCTGTTTGTACATGTGCAGCTTCACATGCTCACAGCCCCTGGGCCCAGCCCCAGTCCCCCCCTCACTCCCTGGCCAGCAGTAGATCTGTCACCTTGTGACCTGGAGCTTCTTATCATCGGTATCTCAGCACAGGAGGCTGCTCTCTGATCTTTGTCGGCTCTCACTTCTTCCCGCGCTGTGCAGGAGAACATGAGCACCCCCTGCAGATGCCGCCCCTTCCTTCACCAGCAGGTGGCGCCACCTGAATCAGGCCACTCACATTGCCTCATCATTGATTCGGTCCTGGCCATATTGTGGCATGTGATTTTTTTCTTTTGCACCCTCAGACTTGAATGGGTGGTCTAATCCGATTTCAGAGTAAAAGTGCAGCATGCTGTGATTTTTATTGCACACAGATTTTGTGAGAGAAAAAATCGGTCATCTGCAATGCCCCATTGACTAACATTGGCCTAAGTGCTGTCCATGTTTTTCTAAGGCTACATTCACACACCCCATACATCTACGTCTGCGTTTCCCGCAAAGTGAATGGACTTTCACGTTTGCCATTGAGATGCTGCATAATTTAGCACCGCGCTTTTGGGGCCAAAAGCGCGTGCGTAAAAAGAATGAACATATCAATTTTTGCGCTTAATAGCGCGCGCTTCTCTCCATAGGCCCCATTATAAACGCTGGAATACACATTGTTGTTCAGACAATGCTGTATTCCAGAGCCTATAAGTGCGGGTGCAGGAGGAAGTGATGTCACATGGGGGCAGGAATCCTGTTCCTGTGTGACATCTATGTACTCTTGTTTTAGCAGTGTATGTACATACACTGCTAAAGCGAAATAAAAGAGAGCAATCGTTTAAAAAATAAAATACTCACCTCTCCACAGACTCTCCCGAGATGGAGGCGTCCACATTCAATCCCTGCAAGGACCTGATTCAGCTGACCGGTGGCAACCCGATTAGCTGATGTGTCTGCTGACAGCATCAGCGGAGCTGTTTACACCGCCCGCCAAATCCTGCCAGCTGATGTGTCACCTGACAGCATCAGCTGATTATTTAAACCGCCCACCGAAACCAATCGGTTTTGGCAGGCGGTTTACACAATCAGTTGATGCTGTCAGGTGACACATCAGCTGATCGGATTTGGTGGGCGGTTTAAACCACTCAGCTGATGCTATCAACTGACACATCAGCTGATCGAGTTGCCACCCGGTCAGCTGATTCAGGTCCTTCCAGCGATCGGCCGTGGAAACTCGCATCCTGGGACAGTCTACGGAGAGGTAAGAATTTTATTTTTTTATCTTTTAAACCATTGCTTTCTTTTATTTTGCTTTAGCAGTGTATGTACATACACTGCTAAAGCAAAACTACATAGATGTCACACAGGAACAGGATTCTTCCTGCCTCCATGTGACATCACTTCCTCCTGCGCTTTTGGGGGACAAACATAGCTGTAAAAAAACGTGGCGTGTGAATGCACCCCTTTTTTACTGGCGCTAAAAAGTGCGGCTGCAAAACGTGGGAATAAATGCCCATGCAAAAAAAAAAAGATAAAGCATGGCGTGTGAACGTAGCCTAACAAATAGCACTCGGACAAAAATACGGTTGTGAGAACCTGACCTTATAAAGGGTCCTAATCATTAGTGCAAGCATGGCTGGCATGTGGTGGAGGGCAGACTGGGCACTTGGTAACTGATGAAAAATTGTGAATAAAATCAAGATTTCTACATTTCAACTCCAGGAGCTGGACCATTTCTCCTTCATTTTCTACTGGTGCTGCGTCAGGACACAGGCCCGTGCCCACCGGACTCTTCATGGTGAGCTGATTGACTTTGCTTGTTTACTTGCCCAGGGCTCCACACCCTTTGAGGGGCCCCTGGACAATAACAAACTTCAGTGAAAGCACAGAACTTGGCAATATTCTACTTGTAATAGTACAAGTTCTGTGCTATCACTGCAGATTTCGCGGTTGTAGAAGGACATTTATGGTGCCGTCACACAGCACGATCTGGCCAGCGATGTCGGAAGCGATGCACGGGTGCCCTGCTCGGTTCCGACATCGCTGGCCAGCTGTCACACAGCATCGCTGCGGCCGGCGACACCGCAGCGATGCGGGCGGTGACATCGCTCGCTGGGCTGGGCTCAGCCCAGCGAGCGATCCGCAGCAATGCTGCGGTATAGGCTGGATCGCCGCCGACATCGCTCTGGCGATGTCACACGGCGCGATCCAGCCTTATCGCAGGTCGCCAGTTGACAGGTTTACGGTTCTTCCCGTAAACCTGTCAACCTGCGACCAGCGATAAAATGCGGTCGCGCCGCTCGTTTACACAGCGCGACGTCGCTAGCGACATCGCTGATACGTCACTTTTTCGGCGATGTCGCTAGCGACGTCGGCAGGTGTGACGGCACCATTAGTCACATCACTCCTGTGATTCACCAAAGGTCCTTTGTTTTCGCTGAGCTGTGGGAGTCCCAGGTCTGCACTATCTGCTGTGTAGAGGACCTGGAGATCCCGTCTCTGATATTCAGCCCCAGGAGGCCCCAGCATGTGAGGATTCAGGAGCTGGAGCTGCAGGCAGGATGTGGGAGCGGGAAGGAGCCCAGGAAACCAAGCTGGAGCCCTGGCCTGGTGAAGGTAACACAATATATTACTCCTCCCTATATGTCTATAGAAGCTGCAGTGTTTACACCATGTTCCATCCCCCTCCTCCCTATCTCAGTCGAGATTGAGGAAAGGGGAGGACATGATAATGTCTGCAGAGAGCCTGTCTACCATCATAGCCTCCTGCTCTGTGCGGAGCCTGATCCGTAGCCCTCCTGCTCTGTGCAGAGCGCGATCCGTAACCCTACTCTGTGCTGTCCTCCCATTTCTTTCTGACCGCTGGCTTCAGCACCGGTCATGGCTACTGCTCTGGGATGGGGATGGAGTGTGAAGGTCAGGGCTGCTTCAGGAGACAGTACATCATACAGTGGAAGCCACAACAGTTGTCAGTGAGTACAACATATCATGCTGTGACTAGCAAGTGGTGTATGCAGTATAGAACAACAATTGTGTTAAGCCCCGTCACACATAACGACACACCAGCGATACCGATACCGATACGACCTGGCCGGGATTGCTGGTGCGTCGTTTTCACATTGTTGGTAAGATGTCAAACAGGTATCTCACCAGCAATGTCACCAACGACTTCAGCAACGATCCAGAATTATACCGAGGTCGTTGGGAATTGTTACTCCATAGCGTAGCATTGAGATCGTTGGTCATTGTCCCTTTCAAACACAACGATGTAGCGCTCCCAGTGGGAGCACAACGACGTAGAAATGACCCAGAGCAGTATGTAACGATTAACGATCTCACAGCAGGGGCAAGATCGTTGGTGCGTGTCACACATAACGACATCGTTAGCGGGATCGTTGTTACGTCACAAAATTTCTGACGTTACAACGATCTCGTTAACGATCTCGTTATGTGTGACTGGACCTTAAGTCTCAACAGTAAACCTTATAAACTCCAATCAATAGTAAGGGCATTAATTTGTGCAGTATAATATACAAGGTAGATGCAAATATACTCGAGAGCAAGATAGGGTAAAGGATAATAGTAAAACAGTACAAAAGAACTTCAAAAATAACTTCCAAGATGTAAAGAACAAGAAACTGAGTTAACAGTAGAAAATGGAGTATAAATGGTCCAAGTAAGAAGAGATGGCAAGTTACCACTGGGACAGTGGGTCTGCTGACAGCCTATTGAATGTAATCTAGCAGCCTGATAACTAAGAGATTACCCTAATGTCTATGCTCAGAGTAGTCAAAAATACCAATAGACCCTGGGTCTCAGGTATCTATAAGAATGCCATGTGCAATATTAACAGGAGAAGAGGAAAAGGAATGCCGTGCTGTGTCAGGGAGACCCTGCCAGACCCCAAGCATTCCGTTACCACAGTAACTTCATCAGGGTATACTGCACAAATTATTAATAATCATAATCTTTATTTATATAGCGCCAAGATATTCCGCAGCGCTTTACAATTCAGAGGTTCATATACAAACAGTCATAAGTAACAGTTGTCAAGGAATATAATAAAGCACAATAATGATCGCCCTGCTCATAAGAGCTTACAATCTACAATGAGGTGGGGGTGACACAGAGTATAGGGGCTTATTTACAAAGATGGTGCAGCCAACTTAAGGAAGTGGGGAATAGATAAGAGCTGCATGAGTGGCCACCAACCATTATTTGTAAAGCATTTTGTGTCTGGTGGAGTGAATAGGCCATGACTTTGACTAGGGGTCATTATAGGCTGCCCTAAAGAGATGTGTTTTTAGGGAGCGCCTGAAAATATGTAAGTTGTGGGTAAAGCTAATTTCTTGGGGTAGAGAATTTCAGAGAATTGGTGCAGCTCAGGAGAAGTCTTGAAGTCAGGAGTGCGAGGTTCGGATTAATGCAGAAGTTAATCTAAAGTCGCTTCCAGAACATAGAGAATGGGTGGGGTGATAAACAGAGATGAGGGTGGAGAGATAAAGAGGTGCTGCACTGTGAAGAGCTTTTTCGATGAGAACAAGCAATTTGAATTGGCTTCCATAATGTACAGGCAGCCAGGGCAATGACTGGCACAGAGCGGAAGCATCTGAGTAACGGTTAGCCAGATAGGTGATCCTGGCTTCTGCATTATGGATGGACTGGAGAGGGGAAAGCTTAGTGAGGGGGAGGCCAATTAATAGAGAATTACAATAGTCAAGGCAGAATAAGACCAGGGCCACAGTGAGGGTTTTTGTTGTTGCCTTGGTGAGAAAGGGGCGGATTCTAGAAATGTTCTTCAGGTGCAAGCGGCAAGAGCAGGCGAGAGGTTGTATATAGGAGGTGAAGTAGAGATCAGTGTCTAACATAACACCCAGACAGCAAACCTGCTGCCTATATGTTATCATGGTGCTGCACACTGACAGGGAGATGTCAGATTTAGGGAGGTTAGTGACTCACCGCGGCCGGCTGACTCCGGTTTAGACAGGTGATTCTTCTCCTTCCTTGTCACGGGTGGACCGCGCCTGCCGGTAGTGGGGCCCGGTGTAGTGCAGATCAAAAGTGAAGACGTCTTTGTGGAACAGATTAAAAGGGGGTTTAATTTGTTTTATTCGTGACGCCACCTATGAGTAGTTCGGTAAGGGCTACCGACGCTGCGGAACCCCCGGGGGATGGACAGCAGCAAGATGTTACGCTCCCCACAGGCTGAGCGGTGATCCCCGGAGGCTGGAGCTGCTCAAGATGTTGTGCGGCAGCTGCGGTTACCTTGTTGTGCGGACGGACAGTTCATAAGGAAGCACAGACACAGAAAGTCTCTATAACGGGTCTTTACTGTAACCAGCAGGCAATACATGGTATACAGTGGTTGAGTAGTAGACCGGGTGGACTCAGCAGTGATAGTGTCCCTCAGAGATCCGCAGTGTTCCTCCATTCTACCTACTTAGTTTCTCTTGCCAGTGTCGCCCAGGAATACCAGGTCGGGTACGGGGAGGCTGCTTCAATGCCCTATCCATGATGTACGTTCCGGATGCTTTGGGGAGCCTTGGATCCCTCAGTGGGTACACCGCTGATTAGACGACTGGAAACTGGCTGGTGGTGGGGTGCTCCTATAAAGCTGATCCTCCACTCTTCTGGTTCGCGTGGCAGAGGTGAACTGCTGCCAGCTTCGGTACCAGTGAACCGGCTGTGAGTTGTGGGCACGGGAGTCTTTTGGGAACCCGTGTAGAAATGCCCAATCCCGGTGGTTAAGGCCTCAGGTGCTGACACCCGACCGGTGACGGCCCAGGGGCCCGCACTGGGTGCGGAGCCCCGCTCCTCTCCAAGTTCAAGTCCTCAGACTCTGTCCTATCTCGAGGGTTCTAGGTTCTAGAACTCTCCTCTCGATTGTTGTGTTCTATTACACTACCCTAACACTCCACCCACCAGGACCTATGATTGGTCCCCTGTTCTAGGTGTTGCATGTTGGGTTGGATCTCCAAGTTAACTATTTCATTGCTGAGTCAGAGGATATTGCGGCTGCATTTGTGGCTGCAATACCCTCCTGTGGCGCACTCGTTGCGGGGCGCCACACTCCCCCTTGGTTGAATACGCTTGTCCCCAAGCGTCACACTACTCACATTACAGAGGTTTTTATATTTTATAACAGGTAATACACTTTTATTAATGACAAGTCATATATGCATAAAAGTGAAAAGGTAAATAAACAGGTTAACACATTGCGCGGACCCGGCGGGCGGTCGGCTGTCCTTAGAATAAAAGTTCAGGCTGTAGCCGCCAAGTCGCGGTGTTACTTCGCAAACAGGAAGAAGTCTCTTTTAATAGCAAAGTTCAAACAACAACTTAAGTCACTGATGAATAGCAGTGTTCCGGACTCGTATGGCGAACCACCCATCACGGCATATATGGCGCTCATAGGTTACTATGTCCCCTCTATACAAGTCTCGGCTTGGATGACCTCGCGGTAAGTGCGATTCCACATCACGGCGCCCCACAAACACTTCGGTACTCACACCCTCCTCCCTTACGAATCCCCACCCGGTGGACAAGTTAAATGTGCTTACCCACCCGGTTTTACGGAATTGTTCAGGCAATGGAGATTGGCGGCGGGCCTCGGCGCGAGCCTGCTTGTTGGCTTGCAGTCGAGTGTGCCACTCGTCTCTCCGGATACGACGTACCTCTTCGTCGGAGTGATGCGGCGTGTGGATAAAGTCACTACGGCGTGCTGGTTGTTGAACCGCTCGAGCTTGGTGGGCAGTCTGGAGTGGAGCCCGGTTCAACAGAACCGGAGAAGATACTGTTGCGGCGGCACCCGACCAGTGCACCCGAGCTGATCGCCCGGCAGAAGGGTTCTTTGTGTCTCCCCAGGCGAACCCGGTGTAGAGATCCTCAGCTGGACTGTAGGTCTCCTCGTCTTCCTCCTCGACCTCCTCGATGACTACTTCGGGCTGCTCGGCTGGCGAAGACGATGGGATGGAATCCTCTGGATCGGTGGGTGGCTGTGCTGCAAAGTTCTCCTCGGGGTCGTTGTGCAGGACTTCCAGGCTGCCTGCCTCTTCTTCTGTAGCAGCGGGAAGTGGTGTTTCAATCCCAGTCACCAGGTAGGCCTCTGTATTTGCAGAGGAGGCCTCCGGTTCAGGGGAGAAACAGGCGACAGTCTCGGTAATGTGGAAACTAGTCGCGGGTTCCGCAGGTGGAACCAGGTAGATGTCAGCTTCTTCGTGGGAGCGTATTGGAAGCTCCGGCTCTGGAACGGGGTCGGCTGCGGTATCGTCCGCTGGAACGGGTCGAGTTGTGGTCCTCACTGGAATAAACACAGTCTATGGGCTCCGGTGACGAAGCAGGACAGGTGGTGGGCGACGGTGAGGCTGTTGAAAAACTGGCGATGTCGTCTGGGCTTGGAGAAGCTGTACCCGGTCGGCTCTGCTGCATCGCATGGTGTAGTCTTCTGCCTAGGGTCGCGCTCCAGCTGCGAATCGTCCATTCCACTGTCTCAAGTAGTCGCACCCGGAGGTCTTGTAGAGCCTCTAGCCAGAAGTCGGGGCTGCCGTCTATGGTAAGGGCAGGATCCGGACCCGGTTGGCCTATGGCTGCTCTGGCCTCCGCCTCTACCTCCCGCATTAGGTCTTGGAGTCTCGTGCTGGCCATTCTCTTCTTGGAGGGAAACCACACCCGTTCAACCGGTAAGACGTTCTGGTAGAGCTGGTGAAGAAGGTCTTCTCTCTCTGTCTGTGTGTCTGTGACACTCCCATTTCCTCTGGGCTTTTGTAGTCCAATGGTGGGAAAAGTCTTTGGGGTCCGCCCCCATGGTTGATTCGAGCAATCAGGGCGGACAAAGAGTTTGGCGCCTTTTGTCTTTAGCCCTCCCACGATGAGGGGGGGTTGACTCACTCCTGGGCTTGCACGTGGCGGCTTCTTGTGGCGGGAACGCCATCTTGGGCACCATCTTGGCCCAATGGTGAAAAGGCTGGAAAGTTCTTTTAGGGACGAACAAAGTCCAAATTGTAGACAATAAAGTCCAGTTTTAAGCACAATATACCCGTTGGGTAACGGGCCTGCTCGTATCCTGTTCGTGACGCCATTTTCTGACCCACCGCAGCCGGCTGACTCCGGTTTAGACAGGCGATTCTTCTCCTTCCTTGTCACGGGTGGACCGCGCCTGCCGGTAGTGGGGCCCGGTGTAGTGCAGATCAAAAGTGAAGACGTCTTTGTGGAACAGATTAAAAGGGGGTTTAATTTGTTTTATTCGTGATGCCACCTATGAGTAGTTCGGTAAGGGCTACCGACGCTGCGGAACCCCCGGGGGATGGACAGCAGCAAGATGTTACGCTCCCCACAGGCTGAGCGGTGATCCCCGGAGGCTGGAGCTGCTCAAGATGTTGTGCGGCAGCTGCGGTTACCTTGTTGTGCGGACGGACAGTTCATAAGGAAGCACAGACACAGAAAGTCTCTATAACGGGTCTTTACTGTAACCAGCAGGCAATACATGGTATACAGTGGTTGAGTAGTAGACCGGGTGGACTCAGCAGTGATAGTGTCCCTCAGAGATCTGCAGTGTTCCTCCATTCTACCTACTTAGTTTCTCTTGCCAGTGTCGCCCAGGAATACCAGGTCGGGTACGGGGAGGCTGCTTCAATGCCCTATCCATGATGTACGTTCCGGATGCTTTGGGGAGCCTTGGATCCCTCAGTGGGTACACCGCTGGTTAGACGACTGGAAACTGGCTGGTGGTGGGGTGCTCCTATAAAGCTGATCCTCCACTCTTCTGGTTCGCGTGGCAGAGGTGAACTGCTGCCAGCTTTGGTACCAGTGAACCGGCTGTGAGTTGTGGGCACGGGAGTCTTTTGGGAACCCGTGTAGAAATGCCCAATCCCGGTGGTTAAGGCCTCAGGTGCTGACACCCGACCGGTGACGGCCCAGGGGCCCGCACTGGGTGCGGAGCCCCCGCTCCTCTCCAAGTTCAAGTCCTCAGACTCTGTCCTTTCTCGAGGGTTCTAGGTTCTAGAACTCTCCTCTCGATTGTTGTGTTCTATTACACTACCCTAACACTCCACCCACCAGGACCTATGATTGGTCCCCTGTTCTAGGTGTTGCATGTTGGGTTGGATCTCCAAGTTAACTATTTCATTGCTGAGTCAGAGGATATTGCGGCTGCATTTGTGGCTGCAATACCCTCCTGTGGCGCACTCGTTGCGGGGCGCCACATTAGTGGAGAGCGGGAGCAGAAGAAGCTCAGTTTTGGAAAGGTTGAGTTATAGATAGAGAGCGGACATGATATTGGAAACTACAGTTAGACTGTCATTTGGCATTCTGTAATACAGCGGGGGTAAGGTCAGGAGAGGAAGCGTATAGTTGTGTGTCATCAGCATAAAGATGCTACTGAAAGCCAAATCTGCTGGTGGTCTGTCCAATCGAGGTTGTGTAGAGAGAGAAGTGAAAGAGGGCCAAGAATTGAGCCCTGAGAGACCCCAACAATGAGAGGAATTGGAGAGGAAGTGGAGCCAGCGAATGATAAACTGAAGGAGCAGTCAGAAAGATAGGAAGACAACCAGGAAAGGGCAGTGTCCTTTTATGCCGATGGAGTGCAGCATAGAGAGTCGGAGATGGTGGTCAACAGTATCAAAAGCTGCAGACAGATCAAGAATAATAAGCAGAGAATGGTTGCCATTATGTTTTGGTGTCAGAAGGTCATTGGTCACTTTGAAGAGGACAGTTTCTGTAGAATGTAGGTGATGGAAACCAGACTGGAACGAATCTAGAAGAGAGTGGAAAGGTAGCGGGTGAAGCGAGAGTAGACCAGGCGCTCCAAGAGTTTGGAGATTAAGGGGAGGTTGGAGACTGGTCTGTAGTTATTTATGCAGGACGGGTCAAGAGAAGTTTTTTTAATAATGGAGTAATGATAGAGTGTTTGAAGGAGGATGGGAAAATGCCAGAAGAGAGGGAGAGATTGAAGATTTTGGTTAGGTGAGTGGTGAAAACTGGAGAGACTGGAGTAGGTGTGAGGGTAGGGGGTCAGTGATGCATGTAGTAGGACGAGAGGAAGGGAGGAGCCTGGAGACTTCTTCTTCTGTGACTGGGTCAAATATGGAGAGTGAGCCATTGGAGATGTGGGTAGGGATAGGAGTCACAGTGCTTGGAAGCCAGGAGCTAATTTCCTGATGGATGTTTTCTATTTTCTATGTGAAGCAAGAAGCCAGATCATCAGCACAAAGTTCAGTTATTGGGGCCTGCACTTTAGGACTGATTAGAGAGTGAAAGGTGTCAAAGAGTTTTTCGGGATTTTTGGATAGTGAGGAGATCAGGGTGGTGAAGTAGGTCTGCTTTGTGAGTTTAAGGGCAGAGTTATAGGTTTTTAACATAAACCTATAGTGGATGAAGTTTTCTAGTGAGAAGGTGTTCCTTCATAGGTGTTTAGCACTCCTAGAGCATCGCTGGAGGAATCGAGTTTGTGATGTGAGCCAGGGCTGTTTAACTCTGTAAATGGAGGTTCTGAGGGTGAGGGGCGCTACTTGGTCCAGGGTGCTTATAAGAGTGTCATTGTTATGATTCAAAGTCAGATCGGGACAGGAGAAGGAGGAGATTGGGGACAATGATGAGATGAGAGAGTCTGTGAGTGTATGAGGGTTCATGACTTGAAGATTTCTGAATGTGTGATAGGTAGGGGTGCGTTGGGTAGGCAAGGGTTTGTGAGCGTGAAAGAGAGAATATTGTGGTCAGAGAGAGGAAGAGGTGAGTTATCTAAGTAATGCCCTTACTATTGATTGGAGTTTGTAAGGTTTGCTGTTGAGACTTATACAATTGTTGTTCTATACTGCATAGACTACTTGTTGGTCGCAGCATGATACATTGTACTCACTGACAACTGTTGTGACCTCTACTGTATAAGCTGTGGTAACAACCAGAGGGGATCCTGATATCCAGCCCTGGAGTTCTAGTGGCAGCTCTGGCGACAGCAATGGACAGCTAGCGCTGACTCCACATAACTTAAAGTGTAAAGCCGTTTAAATTTTTATCTAATAATAATGTAAATGAAATCTGGATTAAAACCTTTCAAAAACATTCTGGAAAATGTCCCCCCAGGGTTGTTTTTAACTAGACATATGCTTATTGTAAGGGAAAACCGTATTCAGCTTCGCACACTGAATATGGCCTTATAAGTGTGGGGGCATGGCCTACACAGGATGCCTGGCTAAAGCTAATCAGTGTATCTGCAGTTTACCTCAGGCTTAAGCGGCCGTCACACGTATAGATTTAGCTAACGATGTCGTAGACGATGTCAAATTTGCATATCGTCCGAACGACGCGCAAGATCGCTCATCATAACGCTACACCCACAGATATCGCTCAGACGATTCCCCGATCCACCCATCCAGCGATCGTCTGAGCGATGCACTTATCATCAGTGGACATCGTTCATGAAAGAGTCACACAGAAATCTCCTAAACGATGTGGGAGCAAATGTGGGCGTCATTGGAGCCCATAGGCGTGGTACATGGTCTCCAAGCTGCGCCCCTCAGTACACCATTGGTGCTCAGTACTGCGTCCTCATTGGGTCAGATGTCCTTCGAAACATGGCGGCCTCATCTCCAGAATGTCCTGTGATGTTGGTCGCAATGTATATGTGTGCTGTACCACATAACTAATTTTGAAAGGGGAAAAGATACAGAACGCCATCCCCCGTGTTGCGTTGTGCAGAATTAGCTCGCTTATGCGTTGCGCAATTAGTGTAGTGTAAAGATGCGTTAATTAATCATCCTGTAGGCGACCTACGCGGCGTTAACAGGCCAATCACCATTTTTTGTGTCACCTACGAAACAATATCCCATGGGCGTGACGTAACGCCGCGTTGTGTGTGCCGCGCCTGGCAACATTGTTTGGGTGTATGACAAGGTGGACACTATAGCAGGGTCGTGGACCACGCAGGTTCTATTATCAAGTCGACGCACTTGTGGGTGCACAGTTCGGAGAAATTGTGCAGCCGACGCCTATGTGTGGTGCTGAAGACAGCTCTTTAAAAATGGCGCCCTGTGAGGGCAGCCAATGGCAACGCATCATCCTCCACCAATGCAAGCTAGTGGTGAAGCAGCCAATCCGAAACCATTTCGGTGCACGAATTACAACTGAGGAGGCGAGGCAATAGGAAACTCCTGCCACGCCTACGTGCTGGATTTAGGCATCGCGCAGTTCCGACACATGCATACGAACTCGGTTGTTTAGACACGCCGATTCAGTACATCTTATGAGGCGACATCGTCAGATCTGAGAATCGGACCTCAGATCACGATTTAGCGATTTGATCAGATATCGCTCGTCGTATCTCGCCGTCACACGCGCAGACATCGCTTACGCGATGTTTAATCTGCCGCGTTCAAGCGATATCTTGCACGATATCTTTACGTGTGACGGCCGCTTAAGGGAGAGTGCTGAGCTTGGTCAGGTTGTCAGCACAAGCTTCTCTGATCTTGTCTGACTCCTTTGCATTCATATTCGCTCTGATCCATGCTATCAGATGAGGGCTTCCACACAGCTCCTGATCTCTGATCTGTCTTCTCTCAGTAGTCGTGTATGGGTCATCAGCTGATTACACAGAGCAGAGCAAATGTTACAGCAGAGGAGATAGATAAGATCACAGGAGCTTGTGCTGACAACCTGACGGAGCTCAGCACTGTCCCTTAGCCTGAGGTAAACTGCAGATACACTGGCGATCATAATTAGAGAAAAATGTATGATCACTTGATTTTTTGCAGAAAGAATGTAACCTACATTGATCAACATGTTAATGTTTTTGTAAGGGGTACATCATGCCACTAGAACAGTGTTTTAAAAAATAAGCAAAGTTTATCAACTTAAAACCTTGATTTTACACAAAACCTGAAGATCATAATTAGAGAACACAATGATTTTAGCACAAATAAAGATTAAAATAAGATTTTGTGAAGGTTACAACAGTCACCAATCAATAGGAAGTGTACAGGCCTTTACTTTTTTCAGGCCTTTGCTTTGTATGACTGCAGCACACCCACGGCGACAGGACATCGCTAGTCTCTCACACTGCTCTGGTGGGAGTTTGGTCCACTCTTCTTCCAGTCTCTTCAATAGTTCTGTGACTGGGTTTCTGTTACCCCAGACTCAGTAGGATGGCTGGAGACTTGAGAGCTGGGAGGAAGTAAGTGCGATTGGGCTGACACCTCAGATGACTGAAGGGTTTGTGTTGTAGAAGTTGAGGTGGAGCAGAGGCCACTTGATGGAGCACTAGCGATCCATTCAAGCACCTGCTGTTTTTGTGCCTCATTTACAAGTGATATCGATGGTCGTGTCCATAAGAAAGGGATCATATCCGATTGGCCACGTACAGAAGTAGACATCTTACTTTGGCTGGAAGATTGTCTTTCTTCAGCATATGGTAATGTAGCTTTAGCATCTACCCCACGGATACAAACTTTTTTTCCCTTTCCACCACACCTATTCCTCTTTCCAGCAGCAGGCCTTTTGCCACTCATATTGTATGTGACCAAATTGGCAACTGTGCAGTTGTTGGACAAGAAAAAGTAGTATGTAAACCGAGCAGAGGTGACTGAACAAACACTGCTACTAGGCCCAAAGTGAGACCTTGGCTAGGTGCAGTTAAAAATTACTAGGAACTACACACGTGGTGTAGTTTGTGTTATCAGAAGTGGGCTACACCACTGGTTTTTGTGACACTGCTACTAGGCCCAAAGTGACACCTGGGCTAGGTGCCGTAAAAAATTACTTGGAACTACACAGGCGGTGTAGTTTTTTGTATCAGAAGTGGGCTACACCACTGTATTTTGTGGCACTGTTACTAGACGCGAAGTGAGACCTGGGCTAGGTGCAGTTAAAAATTACTAGGAACTACACAGGCGGTGTAGTTTGTTGTATCAGAAGTGGGCTACACCACTGTTTTTTGTTACACTGCTACTTGGCCCAAAGTGACACCTCGGCTAGGTGCAGTTAAAAATTACTAGGAACTACACAGGCGGTGTAGTTTGTGTTTTCAGAAGTGAGCTACACCACTGGTCTTTGTGACACTGCTACTTGATGCGAAGTGAGACCTGGGCTAGGTACATTAAAAGTACAGTTAAAAATTACTAGGAACAACACAGGTGGTGTAGTTTATGTTTTCAGAAGTGGGCTACACCACTGGTTTTTGTGACACTGCTACTAGACCCGAAGTGAGCCCAGGGCAGTTAAAAATTATTAGGAACTATACAGGCGGTGCAGTTTGTTGTATCAGAAGTAGCCTACACCACTGTTTTTTGTGACACTGCTACTAGACCCGAAGTGACACCTGGGCTAGGTGCAGTTAAGAATTACTAGGAACTACACAGGCGGTGTAGCTTGTTTAACAAGTGGGCTACACCACTGTATAAGTGACACTGCTACTAGCCCTAACAATTTGCCTGGACTAGCTGCAGCAAAAAATTGGCTACTGGATAGATGGGCGGTGTAGCTTACTTTACAGCTGCGCTACACCGCTGACTACCAGACACTGCTACTAGCCTGAACAAATTGCCTCGGACTAGCTGTAGCAAAAAAATATCTACTTAAGACAGGTGGTGTAGCTTTCTTGACAGCAGTGCTACACTACCTGCCCTAAAGGATTCCCTGAACTAGATTTGCTCCGATGCTGTGAAAAACACTTGCACAGCACTGGCACACACTTGCCTGGCAAAAACTGCTATGAACTGCTCTAACCTAGCTCAAAGGGCTGAGATTACAACTAGTCCCTACTTCTATGTAGTAGCCCTGAAAAGGGCTGATACTACGGTGTTCATTTTAGGACATGGTCATTTGTCAAAGTCAAAGTAAAAAAAAACTGTTCCTGATGCCTGTTTATCACTTTGACTTTGATAAATGACTTTGAGTTGATGATTGACTTTGATAAATGACTTTGACTTTGATAAATGATTTGACTTTGACTTTGATAAATGACTTTGATTTGAAAAATGACTTTGCTAAATGACTTTGACTTTCATAAATGACTTTGACAAATGACTTTGACTTTGATAAATTATTTCTTTGATTTTGACAAATGACTTTGACTTTGACTTTGATAAATGAATTTGACTTTGATAAATGACTTTGACAAATTACTTCTTCAACTTTGATAAATGACTTTGATAAATGACTTTGACAAATGACTTTGACAAATGACCATGTCCTAAAATGAATACCGTATGATACACAACTAGTCCCTACTCCCTACTGCTATGAAGTAGCCCTCAAAAGGGCTGATATTCCTAAAATTCACACCCTCCCTCCAGTCCCTACTCCCTAAACCTATCTATCTCTCTATCTAACTTGATATTCGCTCACTAGCGAATAAGTGAAGTGACCCTGTTTTAACTGTATAGCGCCCACAGCAGCAGCGGTGCCTTCTGGCACAGAGCTGCAGCAATGAGAAAATGGTGGCGATGGGGAAAATGGCCGGGTCTTATAGGGCAAGGACATGTGACTTACACAGCCAATGATGCATGACCTTGCTTGTGTGCAAAAAATGCATTATGCGGTGTGTGTGTGATTGGCTGACAGCCTGCACCGCCCAACTGTATATTCAGTTAGGAGAAAAAATGGTATCGGCGAGCTAAGGGTCCAGTTCCACAGTAATCGCATTGCTGTTCACTTGGAGATACTCCTGTACCATTCGCTTTAGGCGTTGACTATGTGTCAGACTTCTTGTCTCCTCTGGGTTTGCAAAGGATGGTCTAAAATCTTGGTGAAACAATTCCACAAAATTGCTCTTACCACCAGATACGGTGTTACTGTTACGGTTTGACTGATGACTTGACAGTCCCACGGTTGGCAAGTTAGAACTGTGAGATTCACTATGTGCACCACTGGTGTTTTGTGCAAAAGCAGATCTAAGATTCTGTAACAGCTTCTGCTGATACTTCTGCATGCGTGAATCCCATTCTATGGCAGGAATTATTTCGCCAAATTTAGTCTGGTACTGGGGATCTAATAGTGTGGCAGCCAGTAGTCAGCATTACTTCAAATTCTGACAATTCGAGGGTCATGTTGCAGGTAGTGCAGCAAGAAGGCACTCATGTGTCTTGTGCATCCAGGAGGCCGATGTCCTTGTTGTGTTGGTTTCGGCAAGGTAAGAATCATGTTTCCTTCCTCTGCCCTCTCCCCCCAACCTCACACAACAGAAATGTGATCAAGGTCTCCCTCATCTGATGAGTCTTCCATGCCCATCGCCAATTTGTCCTCCATTTGTTCCTCGGCTCCTGCACCTTCCGCAACAGTTTGGCTACTACCATGCGCCCTCGATAATCCCTCTCCCCCACCCTCCCATGCCTGCCGCCTTGGTGCTGCCGACCGTCTGGACCTTGGAGATCTTGTTATCCCTCCAGCATACGACTCCTCCTGTACTTCCTCCCCCTCCTCTTGTCACACCACCTGACTCCGAATACTGTTTAAAGTGTGTTCCAGCATGTAAATGACCGAAATAGTCATGCTGATAATGACATCATCAGCACTAAACATCTTCGCCGCCATTTCAAAACTGTGCAGAAGGGTCCATAGGTCCTTGATCTGAGACCACTCCAGCAGTGTGATTTGCCCCACCTCTGAATCTCGTTGGCCCAGGTTATACGTCATAATGTATTGCACCAGGGCTCGTCGGTGCTGCCACAGTTGCTGCAACATGTGCAGAGTTGAATTCCATCGTGTCAGCACATCGCATTTCACCCAGTGAACTGGCAGGCCGAACAACTTCTGTAGAGATGCAAGTCATTGAGCTGCGGGATGCGAATGGCGGAAGTGAGCACACAGCGACTGTACCCTCTGCAGAAGCCCATCTAGGCTGGGATAGTGGGCTAAAAATTGCTGGACAACCAGGTTCAAGACATGAGCCATTCAAGGCACGTGTGTCACATTGCCCAGGGGAAGGGCCGCACCAGCATTGTTGGCACAGGCCTTCCCTGGCTGCAGGTTCAGTGGAGACAATCATTGATGAAACTCGGTCTCCACAGCTGACCACAACTCCTCAGTTGTGTGACTCACATTTCCCAGACATTTCAATGTAAACACTGCCTGATGCCATTGAGCCCTGCTGCCAGCATAGTAAGGGGGTGGGCAGGTTTCCTTCTGAGCAGTTAGAATGCGGGTGGCATTACCAGACAGGCTTTGGGTGCAGGTGGAGGACCGAGACGAGGTTGAGGAGGCAGAAGCAGTGGATGAACTTCTACATACAGAGGATTGACGCAGAACTCGTGGGGATGGCGACTTGGACTGCAGCCCCTTCTCCTGCTGTCACCATAGTTAGCCAGTGCCCAGTCAGCGACATGTAACGCCCCTGTCCATGCTTACTCGTCCAAGTGTCTGTGGTGAAATGCACCCTGTCACACCCAGAGTTTCTCAAGGAAGCGGTGATGTTGTGTGCGACATGCTGGTGTAGCGCAGGCACAGCTTTCTTTGAGAAGTAGTGGCGACTGGGCATCTGGTACTGGGGCACTGTGACAGGCATAAGGTCTCGAAAATCCTGTGTCCACCAGGCGGAAAGGCAGCATTTCTGTAACCAACAGCTTGCAGATGGTGAAATTCAACCTCTTAGCTTCCTCATGGCTAGGGGAAATGGTCTTACATGTCCACATCTGAGTTCCGAGGGCTGGCTTCTGTGCTGAGACGGGGTTGAGTAGGGTGTCCCCGGAAACTGCTGGTCTGTGAGGAAGGTGCAGGCGGAGATATTATGCTGTCTTCATCCAAAGGGGGTGCTCTCGATGTCTGACAGCGCTCAACACCACCAGCAGGTGTTTCCACTTCCAAAAGAACTGATGACCTGCCAATCACACTGACTGTTGCGGGTAAAGAGATGGAAGGTCTGCATCCAAAAGCATGTGTGACTGCTGTCCCCACAGTCACAGAGGATGAAGAAGCGCGGATGCACATAATGGGGCGGATGGTGGTCAGCCCGGCCCAGCCCGCTAGCCCGCATTGTAGCACAGTGAGCTTCCCACTGCGACTTGTGCTTCATATCCATGTGATGGTTCATGCATGAAGTACTCAAACTGTTGATTTTTCGGCCTCTGCTTAGATTTTGGTGACATCTTATGGTACCTTTACATGCCGCTACCGAGAGGTAGAAACCACTGGGTGTCGCATGTGCACGCGCGTGTTTCAACGGTTCCTAACGGTACCTGATACCGCAATTACACACCGCTAAAAGGTGCTCCACAGAAGGTATTTTTGGTCCCTGGAAGTACCGACGGGTGCCGCAGGTTACCTTCTGTGGAGCACCTTCCCTGATTTACACGCCGCTACCACAAGGAATCTGGGCGTACATATTGTGCGCCGTAACTACATAGGCGTGACAGAGTTGTGCATTACGCGGCGCTCGTACGATGATTGGACAATGCAATAACATCATGATTGGCCAGCCAGCGCAGGGAGGCTGGCTAATACATGACGCTATACCAAATGTGTAGTGTGACTGGTCAGATCGTTAAATATGCCGCCCTGTTCACAAACAGCCAATGGGTACTCAGTAGTCCCCACCAATGATAGCTGATGGGGCGTGGTATACATGATGCTCAAGCACGCCCCAGGGAACTCACATACCGTACCTGTGCCCCGATTACACGCCGCTACCATAGGGTTTATAACTGCTTGTTTTTCAGCACGGCTGAAAGACAAGTATCCAAAGAGACAGGACTGTGCTACCTGAATTACACGCCGCAACCTCGCGGTGTTTTGAAGGTAAAAGGTACAATTGTCTCCGATACCCGGTGGTTTATCTCTCGGTAGCGCGTGTAAAGGTACCTTAGGGCCTTACACGCGCTACATTTGTAGCTTGTCACCAGGTACTTACGGTTGCAGTGAAATCATGGATACATGATTCAATTGTACCAGCAACAAGATAGAACCATGTATCCATGATTTCACTGCAACAGTAAGTACTGTGACAAGCTACAATGTAGCCGTGGTAAAGGTACCCTTACAGATAACTGGGACTAAAGGCTTGTGGAATTATTTAATGTGCTGCATGAAAGTCACCTCACCAACCATTTTAAGCTTGCAACTTTGAGGCAATTGATGCCACTTAAGTGGTGTCTGTGCCCCAATTTTTGGAAAAAATGGAGACTCTTGTTGCAGTCCCCTTGCTGTGTTTTACATGATTTTAGAAGGGTATGACATTCCTTTATCTGTGTCTCCTCCTCCTTCTACGCGTCCAGCTCTTTCTTTTCGAATTTCTATATGTACTTGTCACTTTTCCATGTGTTTGTTGTGTCTTCTGAGTAGTTTGTCACCTTTTGGACACCTTAGAAGGTGTTTTCTATGTGTTTTCTATGTGTTGTATGTGTTTGTGTTTGCCTGCCATTGTTTTCACTGGTGTTCGATGGTGTTCGACAAACATTCGATGAACACACTCCCAATTCGACTAATTGAATCGAATTCGAACACTAGTGTGGTGGCTCATCTCTACTCTGTGGTTCCCCACTTGTGACATTTTTCCAATTGGATGTGCAGCCATTTATGACCACTCTTTGTGTCCAATTACTGAGCAATTATGAATCCACCTAACAGTTGTTTTATCCATTCTATACTTGGTCATTTTTCCAATAAGGAAGGTATGAGCTACCTTGTTAAGTGCTTTACTGAAGTCAAGATATACTATATCTACTGCATCTCCCTGATCCTCCATTTTCATCCTGTAAAAATCCTATAACATATTTGGTGAGGTGGTAAAAAATGATGTTGAGAAGCATGAACTTACTTTTGAAAAGAAGTTCTTTTATGGTTTCAAAGTTTAGGAGGAATTATCCTTTAACCTTCATGACCCCTCTGTCAGGGCCAAGGGGTACACATTTCAGATAAAGATGTGTAAATTAAGGACTACATTTGTTGTGTGATTCAGTTATGAAGATTGTGGCTCTGTAGGAGATAATAACAGGCTGCCAGTCTGATGACTAGATCCAAAGAAAATGTAGACAGTTCCCAGAGATAATTATGCTGCTCATTAACACAGGACATAATCATTTCTAGCTGTTGGAACTAATGCAATGTTTTTTTAACTCTGCAATTGCTATATTAAAATTTTATTACACTGTGCAAGTAGAGAACAGGAGACCTTAAAGCGAACCTGTCACCCCCTCCAGACATCTAAAGATAACATAGCCACCTTCTGCAGCACTAAGGCTGCAGTCTGACAAGGTGTCTATAGCATTTATGCTCCCTTGATTCACTGAGATAAAGACTTATATAAAATCTATTTCAAACCTGATCCAAGACCGGGAGGCGGGTTTTCAAGTGTCTGTCTCCCTCCTCTGTGGTGTCAGTCATCCCTCTCTGCTCTCTGTGCACCTCCTCCAGGGCCATCTCCCTGCATTACAGAGCTTTGTCAGCTCTGCTACAACATAGAGCTGCTGTTATAGGAGACCCCACAGTAGTAAATCTAGCAGGAGGACCCTGAGCAGAGAAAGCACTGCCTGCTTCAGCCTTGAGCTGAGCTGTCAGTAGTGCAGCAGAGTTGAGTTTGTGCTTTAGATCAGGGGCTGAGGACGGAGCAATTAAACTGAAAGTGAAACCTGCTCAGCTCAAGGGCTGCTACGTAGCAGGCAGTATCCTCCTGCTAGATTTACTACTGTGGGGTCTCCTATAACAGCAGCTCTGTGTTGTAGCAGAGCTGACAAAGCTCTGTAATGCAGGGAGATGGCCCTGGAGGAGGTGCACAGAGAGCAGAGAGGGATGACTGACACCACAGAGGAGGGAGACAGACACTTGAAAACCCGCCTCCCGGTCTTGGATCAGGTTTGAAACAGATTTTATATAAGTCTTTATTTCAGTGAATCAAGGGAGCATAAATGCTATAGACACCTTGTGAGAATGCAGCCTTAGTGCTGCAGAAGGTGGCTATGTTATCTTTAGATGCCTGGAGGGGGTGACAGGTTCGCTTTAACCCCTTAAGAACACAGCAATTGTATATACGGTATATACTGTGTATACATATAAATTCTTGTCCAAAAGTCGTAACATTTTTTGTCTTTTAGTTTAGCTGAATGAAGTTTACCACAATGTCTGTTCGCTATTTCAGCTATACCACAATGTCTGTCCGCTATTTCATCTTTCTGTTCTGCTTGATTTCTAAAACTGAACATGGACAAAACAGAATCCGTCATCTTTCCCCGATCTCACTCTACCCCTCCACCAGACCTATCCATCAAAGTCAATGGCTGCTCACTTTCCCCAGTCCCGCATGCACGGCGCCTCGGGATGATCTTCGACTCTGCCCTCTCTTTCAAGCCACATATCCAAGCCCTTGCCACCTCCTGTCAACTCCAACTCAGAAATATCGCCAGGATTCATACATTCCTTGACCAAGAAACAGCAAAAACACTTGTGCATGCCCTCATCATCTTACGCCTCGACTATTGCAACCTCCTACTCTCTGGCCTCCCCCCTAGCACTCTTATGGTGCCGTCACACCTGGCGACGTCGCTAGCGACATCGCCGAAAAAGTGACGTATCAGCGATGTCGCTAGCGACGTCGCGCTGTGTAAACGAGCGGCGCGACCGCGTTTTATCGCTGGTCGCAGGTTGACAGGTTTACGGTAAGAACCGTAAACCTGTCAACCGGCGACCTGCGATAAGGCTGGATCGCGCCGTGTGACATCGCCATAGCGATGTCGGCGGCGATCCAGCCTATACCGCAGCATTGCTGCGGATCGCTCGCTGGGCTGAGCCCAGCCCAGCGAGCGATGTCACCGCCCGCATCGCTGCGGTGTCGCCGGCTGCAGCGATGCTGTGTGACAGCTGGCCAGCGATGTCGGAACCGAGCGGGCACCTGTGCATCGCTTCCGACATCGCTGGCCAGATCGTGCTGTGTGACGGCACCATTACACCACTCCATTCTATCCTAAACTCTGCTCCCCTACTATTCCACCTGCATCCCTGTTATTCCCCGGCCTCTCCTCTCCTCTCTGTCAAGCCCTTCACTGGCTTCCTATTGTCCATAGGCTCCAGTTCAAAACCCTAACTATGACATACAAAGCCATCCACAACCTGTCTCCACTATACATCTGTGACATGGTCTCCCGGTACTTAACTACATGCAACATCTGATCCTCTCAAGATCTCGTTCTCTACTCCCCACTCATCTCTTCTTCCCACAACCTCATACAAGATTTCTCCCGTGCTTCCCCCATACTCTGGAACTCTCTGCCCCAACACATCAGACTCTCACCCACTGTGGAAACCTTCAAAAGGAACCTGAAGACTCAGCTCTTCTGACAAGTCTACAACCTGCAATGATCCTCAGTCTATTGAACCGCCGAACAACCAGATCTACCCTCTCCTAATGTATTCTCACCTATCCCTTGTAGATTGTGAGCCCTTGCGGGCAGGGTCCTCTCTCCTTCTGTACTTGTGTGTGCCTTGTATTGCTCATGTTTATTGTACTTGTCTATGTATGCCTCTTTTCATATGTAAAGCGTCATGGAATAAATGGCGCTATAATAATGAATAATGAATAATAATGATGGCTTTATTTTTGTGGGAAGAGGCCTCATTCAAACAGCCATGTTTAAACAAATACATGAAAAAATTCGCACTGTGTCATCATTGTTTTGCATTAGTGTGTCATCCAGTGTTTTTCATGAATGGATACATACATGACAAAGCTTCTCCTACACTTGCAGTTTTAACACCTTGTTTCTGCAAACAGCTGTACATTTATGGTGCTATAATTTAATTGGTTCACATGCTGCGCCAGTGAAATTTTCAGCGGGTGTATCAGCCGATACCCTGCTGTAACACCCAAGATTGGTGCTAGCAATGGACATTTAGGCTAGGGTCACACTTTGGACCTTGCATCCGTTTGCAGGATGCATTAAAGGATCTTTTTTTTCCCTTGCCATTTTCATGGCATGTGTGCATACTTGTTGGCTCAATTAACTGATGTGTTTACACATGGTACATGTGTGTACCATGCATTAACGCATCCGTTAACGCATCCGTTAACGCATGGTACATACATGTACCATGCGTTAATGGATGCATTGCCCATAGACTCCTATCCGTTTTTGCAAAAGCACCAAAAAACGCTGCAGACCATGTTTCTTGTTGCAACTTGCAAAAACGCATAGTGTCAAACGCACGTTTTTTTGCATTGGAGTCTATGGGTGCGTTAATGCATGTGTTTTTCAACATTTGCACATGAAAATAACGCATGCTTTTTGAGGATGCATGACGCAAGTGTGACCCTAGCCTTAAAAATCTCCTATGCCGCTGTCAATAGTGATGAGGCGCCCCTTAGGGTAAACCGCCACCAGAGGTACTACACTTCTGCGGTTAGGAGGTGTAGTGCCCCTGTTCTTCAGGTGTTGGGATGGTATGTTTGAGCCCAAAACACAGCACACACACGTAGTGACATGCCCCTGGGACAATGGGTGGACCCTGAGGGAGGACCCAGGCCACAAAAGGTGGATGGGACAGTGTAAAACACATTAGTTCAGTAGGAGACAGGAGGAGTAACATCAACTGACGGAGGAGTGGTAGTCGGGAGTGCAGATGCGGTGTGGTGCCAACTCCCGTGGGCGGGCTGAAGCTATACCAGCCCGCTCGCCCACGGGAGGGAGAGAACAGCCCAGTAGAGACAGACAAGATCCCTGGGGTGTGGTCACCCGTATGCTCGAATCTGATGAGACAGAGGGGTTGGTGGAAGATACAGGGACGGTGCAGATTCTTCAAAGCCGAGCTGAAACCAGAGGCCTCAGACCTCTAACAGGAGCTGTGGCCGAACACCCGACACATCTTGGGGAAGGTGGCCGAACTAGGGAGCCGCTCCCGGGAGAGTGACCTAATGGCGCTCCGGACCTACAAGCACTTGTGGCTACCGGTACCTGAGCTCTGTGCTGCAGAGGGCATTGAGAGTCTAGGGGGCAGAGCGACGACCCGTTCGCCTCAGATGAAAGTTACCCCTTATAACGCCAAGAGGAGAGACCCACCAGAGACTGTGACACTTAGAGGGGAGAGTAAGGGCACCAACCGTGGCTAAACTGTACTAACCAGGCTCTGGAAAAAGGCCAAAGTACTGGAGACTGGCAGAAAGTGTACCTGGCAGCCATGTTTAACACCTGAGTAAAAGTGACGGAACTGCAGCTGTGGTGTGCGAGACTTTTACTTGCGGTGACCATCAGCCACAGAAGCCACATATGACATCGGAGGTACTGCTGACCGAGAGACCAACTGCCAAGATACGAGCCGGGGAAATCACTCCACTGCCCTGGGGATTGCACTCCGCCTGCGGGGAGAGGGACTATCTAAGCTGCCATCATCCCCAGAGGTTCTGAAGCATCAGTGGCTTCCCTGGCCGCATACCGCTAGGCTACACTTGCATCATGACCCTTGCCTGACGGAAATACAAAAAATTTAGAAATTTCAGCCTCAGCCCATCGCGTTAACGGCAAGTAACGCTATGCGGTGTGAGGCTATTGCGCCCTATGACAACCCAATGTTTACCTCAGCAACCGGCTCTATTTAAAAATATGCACTTTTGGACAGCGCGCAGGAATACGCTGCAGAAAGTATTTCCTGTGCGCTGTCCTAAAGCGCATATCCGGGAGCTTTGAATGGAGCCGGTTGCTGAGGTAAACATCGGGTTGTCATAGGGAACAATAGCCTTACAGTACATATCGTTACCTGCCGTCAACGCTATGCGCTGGGGATGAAATTTCTACGTGTTTAGCGCTTTCGTCAGGCTGGGGTCATGACTAGTGATGAGCGAGCATGTTCGCCACTACTTGGCACTCACATGTGTATCATGATACTCGGGATGCTCAGCGAGCACCGAGTAATGGCACGATACTCGTGTTCATGCTCGGGTCCACCTCCCTGCATGTTGGCGCTCTTTACAGAGCCAGCCCACATGCAGGGATTGGCTACCAGACACTGTAATGCCACAGCCATGTTGTTTGTGGTATTACAGTGATTGGCTGGCCGCACAGCGTCATCAGGTCTGTATAAGACCTGACCGCGTTGTGCTCGTCACTCTGTGCCATATAGACAGTCAGTGTAGGGAGAGCTGCTACTGATTCAGGGACAGATTTCGTGACTTTCAGCTAGTGTAGGTGCAGGGCTGTGCTAATCTAACACAAACAACAGTCCTTCTGAGGACTAATTAGCTGTATACAAGCAGGCAGGGAGGCAGGGTATATAGGAAAGTTAGGGGTGCCTGTATACCAACCAGCATCACATCTGTGGCTGGTGTGCTGGCTTTAAATCTCCTCTATCCATCTGAAAACAGTCCTTGTAAGGATTAATGTAAATCTCTATAGGCAAGAGGGGTATATAGCTCCATTTTCTAGACCTCACAAGACGCTGTCTTCCTGTACGCAGCATTTGTAGCACGTCACGTGTGTAGCCGGTAATATCTAATTTGTCATCTCTCCATCCCAAAACAGTCCTGTTAAGGATTAATTTAAATCTCTATAGGTAAGAGGGGTATATAGCTCCATTTTCTAGACCTCACAAGACGCTGTCTACCTGTACGCAGCATTTGTAGCACGTCACGTGTGTAGCCGGTAATATCTAATTTGTCATCTCTCCATCCCAAAACAGTCCTGTTAAGGATTAATTTAAATCTCTATAGGTAAGAGGGGTATATAGCTCCATTTTCTAGACCTCACAAGACGCTGTCTACCTGTACGCAGCATTTGTAGCACGTCACGTGTGTAGCCGGTAATATCTAATTTGTCATCACTCCATCCCAAAACAGTCCTGTTAAGTATTAATTTAAATCTCTATAGGTAAGAGGGGTTTATAGCTCCATTTTCTAGACCTCACAAGACGCTGTCTACCTGTACGCAGCATTTGTAGCAGGTGTCTAGCCTGTAATACTAATTTCATCAATCCATCTAAAACACATTCATTGGAATCCTTCAGTTAGTTGTATATGTCGAGCCCCAGGCCCAGGGATACTCGGGTATCAGGCTTAGAGGGGTTCATGGGGATGTCACGGGTGGCGGTGCCTGAGCCCGTGGCCTGGGTGACACTTCAAAGAGGGCTTATGACCAAGGGATAAGAGTTATTATCACGTGACGCCACCTGTAGTACCTGGTGATGAGCCTAACATCCACTTGCCGTTGGGGAAAATTACACTGCTTTTATTAGTGTAATATCCCGGTGTGACGCCTGACCATGTGGGGCGCTACATATTCCCCTGATGAAACATACTCTTCCTCGAGTATAGGTACCTGTTAAACCGGGGAGTGAAAAGCCTTTTTATATTTTCAGTAATAATATCAACGGGTAAACTATAGCATACTTCAGTTTCTTCCTATTTCTAGGAGGCACATTTTCTTGTAATGTTACACACACATTTGCAGCAATTATTGTAGACTTCACAGTCCTCGGGTCACCCACTGGCCAAGATATTACTCTCCAGTTGTTAATATCTGCATAAAATATAACAAACTTTTGAGTCCACCTTGGCCCAACGTGGGCCGGCACTAGCTGTGCGGGTCCGGCGGTAACATATTGTCCAGCACAGTCCAGTGTGAATTATCACCGCCGGACCGCTATATGTCACACATCATCAACTCAAAAATGATATAAAAAGCTCTTCAAAAAAGTCTATGACTTTTACTCTTCATCAAGGCTCAGGACAAATAGGGACACTGTTCATAATACAAGGAAATAAAGCTGGAAAAAGGGACTATTTACAGTCATAGTCTCTATAACGGGAGTTTATTGTTGGCGTGCTATGCGGATTGCAAACCTGCTTAAGGGGCCTCGATGCCTTTCAAATGAAACCTGCTCACCTCAGTACAAGTCACGATCCGGGTGTCCGCTGCAGGTACAATTCAATGTCTCGTCTGGCAAAAAAGATGTCCTCTTGTAGTCCGGGTTCACGTATGAATCCCCATCCTTCTTCTTGGTAGGAGGAGACTACAGTTCCTTGGCGGCGTAACTCCAATGGAAGCGGGGGCTGTGCTCTTGCTACATCTCGAAGTCTCCGGGTAGCCTGTTCTTTCTGGAACCACTCCTCTCTCCTTTTTTGTCTTGTCAGCTGATCTCGCTGGTCTCGGGATGACTGGTATTCTGGTGGTGGTGAGTTGCCGGTTGGGACTCTTGGCGACGCTCTGGTCTCTGCTGTGCTCACAATGATGGAGGTACCCTCCCGCTGCCATGCAGACCACCATGCGGCCTCCGGGGTACTTCCTCCTGAGGCTCCTTCTACGTCCTCTGGCTCCTCAAAGTCTGTCTCTTCTCCTTCTTCCTCAGCTTCTACGATCACATCCGGTTCTGCTAGGGAAGGTCGCGCTGGCTTTATCTGGAGATAGCCGTGGGTAAGGGACGGTGCTTCTACAGGGGCTCCGGTCTGGGTCCCTGCGTCCCGGTTCTGGACGGGTGGTGGGATGGGTGGTAAGGAGGCTCAGTATTCCACGACTGCTTGTACTGCTACCGCTGCCTCTCACGCTTCTCGGCCTTCTCTCATTGTCCTTAGTTCACAGTCCCTCTCGGCGCTCCACCACCGACACACCCACTCCAGGGCTTCCTCCATGTCCTGGCGGAGCCGTCCAAAATAGGGATGGGCGAATCTACTCGCTAGGACTCGTTACTCGGCGAGTAGTAAGGGACTCGCAGGACTCGGTACTCTGCGAGTTTCCCAGTGATTACTCGCACGAGTCCAATGCAAATCAATATCAATCCTAGTTTTGTCAGAAACGCTGACAAAACTAGGATTGCCATTGTTTGCATTAGACTCGGCTACTGTGCCAGTGATAGCAGGGAAACTCGCAAAGTAACTGCTGTTACATTGCGAGCCGAGTCCAGCTGTCTTCTGTGTGCAGCTCCAGGGTCCTAGAGCCCGCCTGCTGCCTGATGTAGCAGTGCTGAGATTGTTCTCAGTCTGCTCATTCCCTGTGCATAGACATCTATATTTATGCACAGGGGATGTAGCAGAGAGGACATCGCGTTTTGGACTGCGTCGGACGGAAGAGGATTTTTTTAATTAAAGATGGAGTCCCTAATGGCTTTTTTTTTTATTTCAAATAAAAAATTTTCTCTGTGTTGTGTTTTTTTAACCCTTTATTGGAGATTCTTAGTGGCTGGGTCAAACGTGGCCTGACATTAAGAATCTCGGGCTTAATACCAGCTTGTATAACAAAGCTGGTATTAACCCCTTTATTACCCAGCGTGCCACCGCCACCAGGGCCGCTGGAAGAGCGGGGTTCAGCGCCAGAGGATGGCGCTTCAATGAACACGCCATCTTCTGGGGCGGCTGCGGGCTGCAATTTGCAGCGGGGGGTGCCCAGAAAGCTTGGGCATCCCTGCGCTGCGGATTCCAGCCCCCAGCTGCTTAGCTGTACCTGGCTAGACATAGAAATTGCGCGGAGCCCCACGCATTTTTTTTTTATTATTTAATGAATTTCAGAGTCAGAGGCTCAGAGTCAGAGGCTCAGAGTCAGAGTCTCGGAGTCGGAGTCTCCTCAGAGTCGGAGTCTCAGAGTTGGAGTCTCAGAGTCGGAGTCGCCTCAGAGTCGGAGTCGCCTCGGAGTCGGAGTCGCCTCGGAGTCGGAGTCGTCTCGGAGTCGGAGTCGTCTCGGAGTCGAGTCGGAGTCGGAGTCGTCTCGGAGTCGAGTCGGAGTCGGAGTCGTCTCGGAGTCGGAGTCGTCTCGGAGTCGGAGTCGTCTCGGAGTCGAGTCGGAGTCGTCTCGGAGTCGGAGTCGTCTCGGAGTTGTCTGAGTCGGAGTCGTCTCGGAGTCGGAGTCGTCTCGGAGTCGGAGTCGTCTCGGAGTCGGAGTCGTCTCAGAGTCGAGTCGGAGTCGGAGTCGTCTCGGAGTCGGAGTCGTCTCGGAGTCGGAGTCAAAAAAATGCGTGGGGCTCCGCGCAATTTCTATGTCTAGCCAGGTACAGCTAAGCAGCTGGGGGCTGGAATCCGCAGCGCAGGGATGCCCAAGCTTTCTGGGCACCCCCCGCTGCAAATTGCAGCCCGCAGCCGCCCCAGAAGATGGCGCGTTCATTGAAGCGCCATCCTCTGGCGCTGAACCCCGCTCTTCCAGCGGCCCTGGTGGCGGTGGCACGCTGGGTAATAAAGAGGTTAGGGCCAGCTTTGTATTATCAGCTGGCCCTAAGCCCGAAATTTATGGCGGTCACGCCAATATTAGACATGACCGCCATGAATTTCTATTAAATTGTTTTAAAAAAAACACAACACAGAGAAATTTTTTTATTAGAAATAAAAAAAAAAGCCATTAGGGACTCCATCTTTAATTAAAAAAATCCTCTTCCGTCCGACGCAGTCCAAAACGCGATGTCCTCTCTGCTACATCCCCTGTGTATAGATATAGATGTATATGCACAGGGAATGAGCAGACTGAGAACAATCTCAGCTCTGCTACATCATCTCTGTGCACAGACATTCATGTCTGTACACAGGGAATGAGCAGACTGAGAACAATCTCAGCTCTGCTACATCAGGCAGCAGGCAGGCTCTAGGACCCTGGAGCTGCACAGAGCAGACAGGACTCTTCTCTTATCTGTGCGACTTTCCCAGCGATTACAGTTACAAAGTAAACGAGCAATGCAAATAAATGACAAAACTAGGATTGCTTCAGGCTGAAGCTTCCGAGACACATCTGCGATTTGTAAATCTCACACTACTCGCTATTACTCGCTTCCCATTCATTAACATTGGACTCGCTAGACTCACAACGAGTAGCGAGTCCTGGGCTCGGACTCGCTAAAGTCAAGCGATTCCGAGTAATTTAGGATTCGCCCATCACTAGTCCAAAAGCGTCTCTCCAGTAGTCGGCATCCCCTTCTAGTGTTATGAGGGACTCCGCTACCGGGTATCTTTGTGCGGCTCTGGCCTGTTCTTCGACCTCGCGCAGGGCGGCCACACTTTTTCGCGCCTGTGTCTTGACCCCTTCTTCTTCTAGGGGCTGAGGCACACCCCCGGGCCTACACATGGTGTCTAGTACATGGCTATGGCGCCATCTTGGGTCCTCCTGCAATGATGGCGGGAACCCATTTTTGGCGCCAAGCAAAGGCGGGAAAAGTTCTTTTCAATGCAGTTCAAAAATCCAAGGTACACAGTACCCGGTAACATCGGGCACGAGATCCTGTTCGTGAACGCCAGAAATATATGTCGAGCCCCAGCCCCGGGGTTACTCGGGTATCAGGCTCAGAGGAGTTCACGGGGATGTCACGGGTGGCTAAGCCCGTGGCTTGGGTGACACTTCAAAGAGGGGTTATGTACAAGGGATAAGAGTTATTGTCACGTGACGCCACCTGTAGTACCAGGTGATGGGTCACCAGCGCCGCCACAGTCCTCCGGAGGGCGATGGTATCGTGGCAAAGATGGCAAAGCTCCATATAGGTGATGCTGGCCCTCCGGGGAAGCATTGCTGTAAGCATAAAGGTTTATGATGTCGGCACAAAGACATGGAGGCAAAGTCACTCTCCCGGGTACTTTACTGTAAACAGTCATAGGCATACAAGTCCACAGTTCAGCAAAAGTTGTTAAAGAAACAGGTAGCTCTACAGGTGGCTGCAAGTGAATGCCAGGTGGTATGGTGGTACCTGTGGTATGCCTTAGTTGATGAACCCGTGTCCTTTCTTCCCCGCCTAGGATGAGTCTATACCCAATTACTCCTTGAAGGTAGTCTTGGGGCTCCCCTCCCTCGAAGTGAAGAAGCAGGCAGACCGCTCATTGTAGTAGGGTGCCGCAGCCGGGGAACAGACCGCAGCAGCCGGTTGACGACTTCAGAGGTGGACTCTGGCCGTGTCCTCGGGTCCAGCGTTCCCGTGGTGGACTGGGGAATTCCTTGGCGTATGGTCACTCCACGCTGGGGTTCCCCCTTTCTCTCTCGGGCCCAGACTCACGCGTCAGGCACCATCTCTCAGGATCCCCTTAGGATCCCCTTTCATCTTTCCTCAGGATCAGCATGGAGCTGTCCTGTTAGACCTCCCGACTCGCTCCACACTCCTCTTCGACTCCTCTCCAACTCCTAACTCTCTAACTCTCTCCCCAGAGGTGCTAGATCCCTCCCAGGGTAACCTCCCACCACTAGTCTAGTGTGGGAGTCCCACCCACTAGCCTAACATCCACTTGCAGTTGGGGAAAATTACAATGCTTTTATGAGTGTAATACCCCGGTGTGATGCCTGACCATGTGGGACGCTACATATACAGGAAGTGTCACAGAGGGGTACTGCACCCGTAAAAGAGGTGTAGTAACCCCAGCAGCAAGTGGATTTCAGGATGCTAGGCGGAACCCTAAACCCACACCCCACCTTAGAACATGCAGTGGGAGGGAACCCAGGAGGGTATATAGGCACCCCCAAGGGGAGAAAGGAGTTCTTTTGTCCTTTGGCTGGAGGCCCTTTGGGCTTCGGGTCATCGCCTCCAGGGTTGGAGAGTTAGTGAAGTTCCAGGCAGGGAGCCTGAGGGAAGAAGGAGGGTCTCCTCGGCTGAGGGGCCCAGGGACAAGGGAACAGATCCCAGACACGGAGAAAGAGTGGGGAATAGAGGAACCGCAGAGTTCACCCCAGGAGAGAAACCGGGTACCGGAGCCTGCGCCTATAGGAACCTTTAAGGCCTGCAGAAAATCCGAAGCACGGGGGTATATCAATATACGGCCCTGATTCCCAAGCGACCATTAGAGGGGACCAGACTCCGCCAGGCAAGCTGCAGTGATCAACAGAAGGTTACCCGACTGGAGCAAGGGAAGGAAAGAGAAACAGCAGGAGGTCAGACTTACTCTATATGAGGTCAGGCTTCACACAAGCGACTGGGAAGCAGGGAAGAAAAGGAACAAGAAAGGCTCACGCTCGGGGTTCCGTCCAGCTACCAGAGATCTGCTTGCAGCCACCCGTAGCCACTTGTCAAGTAACATCTAACTGCACTGAGGACAGTAATAACGCTGCTGAAGTTCCAGTAAAGTACCCGGTGAAGTGACTTCTTTGCATGAACTCATTCCTTTCACAGATTTCCTGCCCCCGAGGTCCCAGTCCTGCCTGCGGAGGACTAAACCATCTTAGCCGCATTACCACCGACCTCTGGAGGACTGTGGCGGCGCTGGTGACATCTCACCAGGTATTGCAGGTGGTGTCATGACAAACTATAAACTACACATAATCCCTTGTAAATACCCCTTTTCAAGAGAATAGTCCCCCGGGACACGGGGTCAGGCACGGCCGCCATTCCCCATGACACAGTTAACTCCTTCTGCCGCCTGATATCCGAGTACCCCGCACCCTGGGGCGAGACATATATAGCACACCATTCAAAATGTGCAAGGCCGGTGGCAGGGGACCAGGAAGTGGACGTGATGGTGGTGCATGCAGAGGCAGAGGCCGTGGGCAAACTCAAATTGGGCCACGATAAACGCCAACATCATCTCGCTCGACCTGCCTGTCCCAATTTCTAGGGGGCCGCAGCAATACACCACTTTTAAATCAAGAGCAGTGTCAACAGGTTGTTAGTTGGATAGCAGATAATGCTTCCAGTCAGTTAGGCACCACCACAAACACCCTGTCTTCCACACGGTCAAGTGTCAGTAGCCATGAGACTGGACCGCATATTCGTCACCCTGAGCCTCCTTCCTCCCACCATGCCGAGTGTGATCCCACACTTGGACACTCTGAAGAGCTGTTCAGTATGCCCTTCATGAATTTGGACCTCTCGCCCGCTCCACTTGAACTGGGGCCTGAGGAGATCGTATGTAGCGATGCCCATATATTTAAGCGGCCACGGTCGCATGAAGGCGACGGTGGGAATGTGTCACAACAAGAGGTGGACGATGATGTGACACAATTGCCAGACAGTCAGGAGGAGGACCAGGGTGGGGAAGTGGATGACGACATAGTGGATGATCCAGCAACTGACCCAACCTGACAGGAGGACATGCAGGAGAAAACAGCTGCAAACAGGAGGGAGGCGTAGCATCACAACAGGCCGGAAGAAGCAGAGTGGTGTCCGCAGACAGAAGGCGGGCAACCGTTACTCAAAATAGCAACACGACGCAAGTTGCTAGTACAACAGTTAGGTCTTTCCGAGTCTGGCAGTTTTTTAGGGAGTCTGCAGAGAATTAAAAAAAGTCCATTTGCAACACCTACCATGCCAGCATCAGCAGGGGTAGCAAAAGTAGCAGCCTGACCACCACCAGCATGATCAGGCACATGGCAGCAAAGCACCCGACTTTGTGGGACACCGCTGCTTCTTCCACTGTTGTGCGTGCAAGCCAATCCCCTGTCCACAGTGCATGTGAAGATGCCTCCTGTCCTGCACCTGTTGTTGCACAATCAGAAATGCCATCATCATCAACCACGTCCTTGTCCCAGCGCAGCATTCAGATATCAATACCCCAGTCATTGGAATGCAAGCGCAAATACGCTGCCAACGCCCCACACGCCACACTCCTCAATGCGCACATTTCGCGACTGCTTTCGCTGGAAATGTTGCCTTTTAGGCTAGTGGATATGGAAGCATTCCGCAACCTGGTGGCTTCGGCCATCCCTCGTTACTCGGTCCCCAGCCGCCACTATTTTTCCAGGTATTTTTCCCCGCATTACACAAGCACGTGTCCCAAAACATTAGCCGTGCCCTTAACAACGCTGTTTCCGGCAAATTTCACCTGACCATGAACACATGGACAAGGGCTTGGGGGCAGGGACGCTACATCTCGCTGACGGCACACTGGGTTAATATAGTGGAAGCCGGGACCCAGTCGGACTTTGGGACGGAACACGTCCTCCCGACGCCAAGGATTGCGGACCCTAACTCAGTCAGGGTTGCCCCCAAAGTCTACAGCTCTGGAATATCATCCTCCTCCTCTTCAGCCTTCACAACAGTCCCAAGCTGGAAGGTCTGCAGCACTGCCTCGGCCAAACGGCAACAGGCTGCGCTGAAGCTAATATCCGTAGGTGACAAACCCCACAATGCAGATGAGTTGTGGACAGCTCTGAAAGAGCAGGCAGATCAGTGGCTCACACCGCTGAACCCAGAGCCAGGCATGGTCGTGTGTGACAATGGATGGAACCTGGTGAGGTGAGGCGAGCTCACACATGTGCCATGCTTGGCCCATGTGCTCAACCTCGTGGTTCAGCGGTTTCTTAAATCCTACCCGGAGCTGCCAGATCTGCTCGTCAAAGTACGCCACGTGTGTGCCCATTTTAGAAAGTCACCATACTGCTTCGGCCACCCATGCCGGGTTTCAGCAGCGTTTGCAGCTTCTGGCTTACAGACTGGTGTGTGATGTCCCCACATGTTGGAATTCCACCCTGCAGATGTTGGCCAGGATTTATGAGCAGAAGAGGGCAGTTGTTGACTACCAGGATCAACTACGCCGTCGGTATTCAGTTCAAACTCCACACATAAGACCTCTGGAGTGGACATGGATGTTTGACATATGTACAGTCCTCCAAAACTTTGAGGACTCCACCAAGATGGTGAGCAGCGACGACGCCATAATTAGCGTCACCATCCCGCTTCTCGGTATTTTAAAACGGTCTCTGCTCAAAATCAAAGACGATGCATTGCAGGCGGAGCATGATGAGATGGAGCAAGGAACCATAGTGGGTGATTACACACAGCCCAGCCTCATATCATCCCAACGTGTATTGGGGAACAATGACGAGGATGAGGAAGAGGAGTTAGAAGAACAGAAGCTAGTTTCATGCGGAATTGACGGTACTACCTGCACAACCGTCATACCGTCGGTACAGCGTGGATGGCCAGAGGACAGGGACGAAGAGGAGGAGGATGAGGCCAGCATGGTCAGTCATCCTGTTTTTGATGACCCTAAAGTCTTGCCTGTTACCAGTCTGGCGCGCATGGCTGAATTTATGTTACGCTGCTTGTCCCGTGACCCTCGCGTTATCAACATCTTGGCGGACACTCATTACTGATTAGTGACACTTTTAGACCCACGCTACAAGGAGAACTTTATTTCTCTTATTCCACCAGTGGAGAGGTCTACAAAAATGCTGCAGTACCAGAAGGCACTTGTTGAGGAATTAGTCAAAAAATTCCCTTCGGAAAACGCTGGTGGCAGGGGTCACAGTTCGGTGGCCAACCAAGGCGTCCGGGAGAAAGCCACAACTCCAATCCAGCAGAGCTAGAGGAACACTCTCAGAGCTATGGGAGAGTTTTTCTCAGCCCCTTTGATAGCACAGGCCCTGAGGTGTGGGATACTGTCACAAGTACTGCAAAGTTTGTAAAGATGGTGAAGGAGTACCTTGGTGACCGTACAAAAGTGCTCCGGGATTCCTCTGTGCGTTATAATTTTTGGGTATCGAAGCTATACACGTGGCATGAATTGGCTCTCTACGCCTTGGAAGTCCTGGCCTGCCCTGCCGCTAGCGTTTTGTCAAAGGGGTTTTTTAGGGCCGCCAGTGGCATCAATACTTATAAACGCACCCACCTGTCAACTAAAAATGCTGACAGGCTGTCTCTGATCAAGATGAACAAGGGTTCATCTTGGGCCTGACTTCAGCACACCACCAAATGATAGCAGCGTAATGTAAAGTTGAAGCCATTGTATTTATTGGGGATGTATATTCCCACGCCCTTCCTCACACCCACACATGGGTGCAAACTTCCTGATTTGGGCTATTTGCTGTACTCCTCCTCCTTCTCCTCATCAGCCACCACCACATCATCAGAGCGACCGTGGTCCATGATGCCACGAAAATATATTTTATTTAAATGTTGTTTATGATGCCCTTAACCATTAAAAAGTTAGACAGTAGGTTCATATATATACCCCAGGGGTAAATGTTTTAGTCCATACTTAGTGCATGGGCATTACAAGTATAGGAGACACGCTCCTTTGTAATGGGAACAATATTTAAAGAGACTCTTCTCCACGTCTCTTCCTAGGGGCATCGGAGTGCTTCCCAATGTTTGGCAGCCCTGCCTAGGGCAATACGAGAAAAGACCCACTTTCCATTAATGGGCACATTATTTAAAGAGGCCCTCATCCACGTCTCTTCCCAGAGGCATTGGAGTGCCACACATTTCTTTTTTTTTTAAATCTTTCATGTAATCAAAAAAACTATCATATAGCAACACTTTCTCACAAATGAGTATTAGCCCTAAACATTTTCCCCATGAAAATGCATTTTGGTTTCATTATTGGACGTTTTATTGTGAGTCCGTAAAAGTGGCGTAATAGTCAACATTATTCACAGCAGTGACTTGGGAGTCAGGAATGCTGAAAGTAGTCTTCCCCATGCTGTTCCAATGTCATTTGAGCACTGTTGTTATACTTTTGTGACATTTTCAGGGTTTATTCAGGCTGCCAGGGGTCATGCCGGAAAAATGTTCGGGTCTCCCATAGGATAACATTGGGCTCAGTGCTCAGGTCGAGTACCCGAGCATCTTGAGATGCTTGACCTGAGCACCGATTGTTGAGCCCACTGGGACGGGGTACTCGGTACCGGACGGGGTTGCTGCTGGGGATGTCACGGAGGTCCTGGTCCGGACCCTGTCCCGGGCCCACACAAGTAAAAGGGGGAATATTTACAAGGGATCAATGTTTGTCGTGACACCACCCACGGCTTGTGGTCAGTAATGGGACCACCGCTGCTGCAGAACCTCCGGGGACAATGTTAGGCAGCTGTAGATGGAATAGCTCTCCGCGGGTAGAGCTGGGTTCCCCGGGGCAGTGATGTTAAAGTGTATGATGGCTGGTTGTAATTGGTGCAGTTTACTTACTTTCCTGCTGCTGCAGCCTTCTTCCAGCCAGTGTTCAGAGCTGACAGGCTGTTGCTCTCCAGGTGGGACCTTTCTGCTGTCCTGCTGGGATAAGTTAGTCACAAGCAAGGGAACAATGGCATCATAGAGGTCTGGTTGCAGATAATCATACAAGGGAGTCAGAAGCAGGGTTCACCGTGTTTACTGTTCAGTTCTTTCAGCACAACAGTTCCAGTTACAGTTCAGTTCTTACACGGGTTACAAACGTTCCCCTCCAGGTTCCTTTCTACTCCCTGAAGCCAGGTTGTTACTCTGTGACCCCTCACTCTCTCTATCGTCCTTTCCAGGCTTTATTCTCTCTTTCCGTGTGTGTGTCTCTGGACAGTGTTAGCGGTAGCTCGGACCCTTGTGGGTCCTCGTGGTCACCACTGAGCTGCCTGTCCTTTGGGTGGGAACTCCAACCTGGAATTGGAGCTCCCCGTCGGTGAATCTGGGGAAACCGGGTAAATCTTCGGTCCCCTTCAGAGCCGACACTCTGCTTCCAGCCTAGCCTCCAACAGTCCTTTCCCGCAAGGCACTATCAGGCTCCCTCCTGACTCGTGTGACTCTGGCTTCGATATGGAAGGCTACTCCGCCGGGAGTTGGTCAGTGCTGCTATATTGCTAGGACCCAGTGCTACTGGTCCTCTCTGTCCTCAGACTCCTGGGGTGCTGGCTATGGCTGTGCTTTCTCTCCGTGGTTTCACTGGCACTTCGGATTCTGCATCCCATCAACCCCACCCCTCCAGAACGTGTGTTTCCTTCTTTATGCTCGGCTCACTGTGTCCTACTCCGGTGCTTTCAGCTCTTTCTGTGCTTCTCAGCCTACTGCTGGTCTGTGTCTTGGCAGCTCGGCACCCTTGGCCTACTGACCCCTTCCTCCTCTCCTTCCTCTATTTCTACCGTCTGTCACCTGACCTGCATGCTGTCCCACCCACTCTCTAAACCCACCACCCCTTGCCCGCCTAGAGTCCCGGGATCCGGGTTGGGTGCTGCCTCCTAGTGGTGTGTAGGATGTCTGTGAGGGTGTTTGTTTAAACTGTCTTCCTTCCTACCTGGCTGCAGTTCCCTATGTGGCCTCCTGGTCGCAGGGGCGCCAAACGATCACCCGAGCATTTTAGTGCTCGCTCATCACTAGTCATGACGCAAATGTGACCCTAGCCTTAGATCAGTTATCAGGGCATAGGATGTTGGTGTCCTTTCCTGGGACTAGGTAAAAAAGTTTTTCTTTTTTTTTTTTTAATTTTTAAAAATATTAAAGAAAAAAATGAAGGAAATAATATACCAATAACCATATTTTTCTTGCAAAACTAAACAAAAAAGTAGACATATTTAGTGTTGTTGTATTCAAAATGCCCTGCTCTATAAAACAGTCACACTAGTTAACCCCTTTCGTGAACACCATAAAAAAAACAAATAAAAACAAACCTGCCAAAAAATGTGCTGTTGAAAAAGTGGAATAAAACACAGTCAATATATTGCATGTAACTAAAAATTGTATCACTGAAAAGGTCATCTTATCCTGAAAAGAGTAATGGCCACTTTACACACACCAACTTATCTGTCCAACTTCTGAAAAACTTACTGGTTGCAGTGAAATCATGGACACATTGTTGCATTTGTACACAGCCACAAAATGGAGCAATGTGTCCATGATTTCACTGCAACCAGTAAGTTGTTCAGAAGTTGGACAGATAAGTTGGTATGTGTAAAGTGGCCTTAAGCCTCCACTTGCTCCGTCTGCAGAAAAATTAAAAAGCTATAGATCTCAGAATAATGCAAAAACAATTCTTTTTCTATAAAATAGTTTTTATTCTGTAAAACCGGCAAAACATAAAAAAAAGAAATAAATGTGGTATCGCTGTCATCAGGGCCTCACTGGCCTGACACTGGCCAGCCTGAGCCCCTCTTCTGTCAATCTGCTGCTACCGGGGCACAGAGTGTACCTGGATGGGAGCTGGCGAGGGCCATAGGCATACGCGCTGGGCCCAGCCGGGATTGTGGGGCACCATCGGCAGTGTGCGGCATCTCCCCGACACCTGTAGTGTGAGTAAGACGTTCTCTGAGCCGCTGTCAAGCTCACAGTGGCTCAGAAAAAGTGCAGCGTCGGCTCCCACTGATCAGCTGTATGAGCGTCTGTTGGATGCTCGTACAGTTGAATGCCTGACCGTGGGCACTTTCGGGTCAGGGTGACGTCAGCAGCATGGTCAGCATAGCTGATTATGCTGCTGACGTCACTCAGCGTCGCAAAAGGGTGCAAAGAAAGGTGGAAAGTGCTCCATTCTAGTGGAGATAAAGACACCAAAGATCCAGAGTAAGTGTGGAGGCACACTGGCGCAAAACTCGCGCGAGTGCAATGCGTGAAAAAATCGCATTGCACTCGGACCTGTATCTTTAAATGATACAGGTCACACCAATGCGAGTTTCACGCACTACACTTGCTTTGCGAGGGCAATGCGAGTGCAATCGCAGCATGCTGCGATTGCACGCGATTCCCTCGCACGAGAGGCCATTATAAGTATATGGGTGCGAGTCAAACTCGCACCCACACAGCACACGGTGCGATACTCGCACCATGTGCTGTTAAATTATAGTTACCGGTTTCCCGGTACAGTAAGTAATCATCTTGCACCGCTGTGTCAGCGGTGCAAGATGATTATGATAAACCCAGCTGCTGGGCACCTCTTTTTAATTTAGGGGGTTAAACTGCATATGCAGCATCTGTGCGGCATATGAGCACAGATGCTGCATATGCGCTAAATAACCCCGGTCCTAAATGGTTAATATGTGGCAATTAACTTGTCACCATGTCTCTAGGGATTGCCCCCCTCCCTAGAGACATGGTGCTAATAATCATTGGTGGTTCAGGGGTTAAATTTCTCCTTTACTGAATAGCCGGCATTTGTCGGCTTTCAGTATTGAGCACTGACAGCTGGCGGGTCCTGGCTGTCAGAGCACAATACTGAAAGCCGACAAATGCCGGCTATTCAGTAAAGGAGCAATTTAACCCCTGAACCACCAATGATTATTAGCACCATGTCTCCAGGGAGGGGGGCAATCCCTATAGACATGGTGACAAGTTAATTGCCACATATTAACCATTTAGGATCGGGGTTATTTAGCGCATATGCAGCGTCTGTGCTCATATGCCGCACAGATGCTGCATATGCAATTTAACCCCTCAAAATATACAAAAGTGCCCAGCAGCTGGGTGCTTATTAATCATCTTGCACCACTAACACAGCGGTACAAGATGATTACTTACTGTACTGGCAAAGCGGGAAATTTAAACTCTGTGGCTTTGACAGCCGCAGAGCTTTAACTTCCCGACAAATGCTGTCTGCGGTCCTTCAGGACCGTGGACAGCATCACAAACACAATCACAATCACGCACCACACACGCACTCATACCTAACAATCACAGCACACTAACATACATACAGCCAGCCACACTCACCATACGCACCATACTCGCACCATACACACCCTCAAACACGCACAGCAATCGCATCACTGTCATGCATCAAAAACGCGGCGTTTTTGATGCATGATAGTGTGCCTCCACCCTAAACAGGGTAAACAGGAATAGGATGGGGGAGATTATAATGGCCTGAAAATGGATGGGAGATTGGGGGGTGTAATGGTCATCAATGGGGAAAAAGGGAGGGGAGTGTGATGGCCAGCAACAATGGGGAAAGGGATGGAATGTGATGGTCAGCATCGGGGAAAGAGACGGAGTGTGATGGTCAGCAATGGGAAAAGGGATGAAGTGTCATGGTCTGTAATGGGGAAAGGGACAGAGTGTGATGGTCAGCAATGGGGAAGGGGACAGAGTGTGATGGTCAGCAATGGGAAAGGGTGGAATGTGATGGTCAGCAATGGGGAAAGGGGCGGGGTGTGATGTCTGCAATGGGGAAAGGGACAGAGTGTGATGATCTGCTATGGGAAAAGGGATGGAGTGTGATGGTCAGCAATGGGGGAAAGGGACATAGTGTGATGGCCAGCAGTGGGGAAAGGGGGGATGAAGTGTGATGGTCTGAAAACGGAGGGGAAGAGGGTGTGATGGTCCTCAACGGGGAAGGCGGGGAGTGATATTGTCTAAAAAAAAGAGGGGATATGATGGTCCGTAACAGGGTACGTAGGGGAGTGTGATGGTATTAAAACAGAGGGAGAGGTGTGACGGTCTGCAAACGGAAGGGGGAGAGTGATGGTCTGCAAATGGAAGGGGGGAGAGTGTGATGGTCTGCAATGGAAGGGGTAGAGTGTGATGGTCTGCAAACAAAAGGGAGAGAGAGTATCATGCAGCAAATGGAGAGGATTTGAGAATACAGAATGGAGAACAAGGGGGTGACAGGTGAAAAAACAATATGGGGAGCAGGGTGGAGAGAGTATGGGGAGCCATGGGGTGAATTTAAGTACACAGTACAGTTATGCATAGAGATGAGCGATGTTCGATTGAACATGTTCGCCAATTTCATATTCGACCTGTTTTGGGCTATGCTCGAGTCATTCGACGAATGTGAACAATTTGCTAAAAATTTGGTAATTCGAGGTTAAGTTCGATAACTGTTCGTTGACCAAAAGTGTTACTGACTTTTCACAGTAATGCTTTTGTTCAATGTTTATTATGAGTTTCATAGTCTAGGAATAGTGAGCGGGATGGGGGGGGAGGGGGGGCTAGGGAGAGGTCTGTGGTGAAATAATGCAGATCTCTTTTTTTTTTCCTTCCTGCTCTTACTGTGGGTGGTCCGGTCTGTCAGCCTATCAGCATGCATAGAGCAAAGTGCACTTTTAGCACACAAGTGCTTGTGTCATTGGCTGGGCATGTCACATGTCCTTGCCATATAAGAACTGGCCATTTTCCCACGAGGGGTATGGAGCGGAGCTGAGTGAATACTAGGTTATGGAGCGGAGCCAAGTGGGTATAGGTGTACGGAGCAGAGCCGTGTTTGTGCGAGGTGTACGGAGCGGAGCAGTGTGTATACAAGGGATATGGAGCGGAGCCGAGTCGGTACTAGGAGTACGGAGCGGAGCCACGTGTACGAGGGGTATGGAGCGGAGCTGAGTGTGTACGAGGTGTACGAAGCGGAGCTGCGTGTGTACCAGGTGTACGGACCGGGGTACTGCTGGGGATGTCACGGAGGTCCTGGTCCGGACCGTGTCCCAGGTTCTCACAAGTAAAGGGATATTTACAAAGTATAAAGTTTGTTGTGACGCCACCAAAGGGTTGTGGTCAGTAATGAGACCACCGCTGCAGAGCTGCTCTGCCAGGAGGATGGATGGATGATGGGGCTGCGGCCAGATGGATGAGCCCACCGTTGGTATGCAAAGTTCAATATACCTGGAATCAAACACGGACACTCAGGCAGTGTTCACCAGATTTACTTGTCAGTTCTTCACAGTTAACACAGCTCACGGTACAGTTCAGTTCTTAACAGTTCACAGTGCAGTTAACCCTGGGAACACTCGAACCCTCTGCAGCCAGGCTGTCACTCTGAGACCCCTTACTCCTTCTAAGTCTTTCCAGGCTGTTGTTTCTCTCTCTGTTGTCTCCCCGGGTTGTATGGCGGTAGCTTGGATCCTTGTGGGTCCTCGTGGTTGCTGCTGTGCCTTTAACCCTTGTTGTGGGAGCTCCATCCTGGAGTTAGAGCTCCCCGTCGGTTAATCTGGGAAGCTGGTATGGAATCTCTGTTTCCCTCAGAACCGACACTCTGGTGTGTGCCTATTCTGCAGTAACCCTATCTTGCAAGGCGTTACCAGACTCTATCTAACTTGTGCGATTCCAGTCCAAACTAGGGAAAACTACTCCACCGGTAGTTGGTCGTACTGCTGGTCCGGTCTCTTTCCTCACACTCCCTTGGGATGCCGGCTATGGACGAGCTTTCTCTCCATGGTTTCTGTGATTCTGCATCTCCATGAAGCCCAACCCCACCGGGATGTGTGTCACTCTCTGCTTGATGTCTTTTTAGCTCAGTCTACCTTGTCCTACTAACTCCTTCCTCCTCTGTTCCTCTATTTATACTCTCGTGTCACCTGATCTACATTCTTCCCACCCACTTTCCTCTAAACCCACCACCCCTTGCCCGCCGAGAGTCCCGGGCTCCGGGTTGGGTGCTGCCTCTAGTGGTGTATGTGTCTGTGAGGGTGTTTGGTGTACTAACTGTCTATCTTCCTGCCTGGCTGCAGTTCCCTGTGTAGCCACCCTGGTCGCCACATATGGAGCGGAGCCGAGTGTGTGCAGGGCATACAGAGCGGAGCTGAGAGTGTACAAGGTGAGCGGAGCTCAGAGTGTACGAGGTGTACGGTGCAAAGCCGTATGTAGAAAACGTACAGAGCGGAGCTGAGAGTGTACAAGGATAACGGAGCGAAGCTCAGAGTGTACGACGTGTACGGAGTGGAGCCACGTGTGTACGAGGTGTATGGAGCGGAACCGCGTGTGTACAAGGTGTATGGAACGGAGCTGTATCTGTATGAGGTGTACGGAGCGGAGCCGTGTGTACGAGGTGTACGGAGCAGAACTGCATGTGTACGAAGAGTACGGAGCGGAGCCGTGTGTGTACGAGGTGTACGGAGCGGAGTCGCGTGCGTACAAGGTGTACAGAGCGGAGCCGTGAGCGTACAAGGTGTATGGAGCAAAGCCACGTGCATATGAGGTATATGTATCAGTGGTAGCCCCCCGCGGATTCCGCTCCCACTCCTATGGTCCCAGCTGCCTTTGCCAGCAACATTCTTCTCCCGAGTCTCTTCTGCCACTTTCTGCATTCTGCAGCTCAGCATGGAGGGGCACGATGTTGTCATCACTGTGCTGATATGTGCAGAGCAGCAGAGCAAATGTTGAGGAGACCGGAGCAGCGAGAAGAGAGGTGAGGAGAGAGATCCGGATGGCCACACACTCCGCTTGGCTGCGGTGCCACCCATATGGCAGTGCGGCTCCATTGAGCTGCTTGCATTATTTGTGCGCTTCAGGATGTTTGCGTATATACCAAGCATCCTCAGACACACAAAAATGCAACATGTTGCGTTTGAAGGGTACTTTTAAAAAGTGCAAGGGAACACAAACACATTTTAGCCCGCTCCTAACACCGTGTAATATACTCACTGTCACAATTCCAAAAAATCACAATCCAGGAGTCAGGATAAAATAATCAAGAATAATAGTTTTATTTATTCATTACATCAAAAACTGGTTTAAAATGGAGATACAAAAACACACTGTGCAGGATTACCCCACTTGGTACATCATAATTCATATATAAACATAAAGTTCATCCTTCTATTACATGCATCATGCACTGAACCTATTAGACCAATATAACAGGCCCACACTCCTAAAATTTATCCTTTGGCTTTGACAGATGTGGATGATTCATCATGCATATGTGAGAATGAGTACTGTAAGGCCACGTGCACACGCTGAGTATTTGATGAGTTTTTTACCTCAGGATTTGTAGCCAAAACCAGGAGTGGATAATTAAATACAGAAGCGGTGCAGGTGTTTCTATTAAGGTGGCTTCACACCTGGCGACGTCACTAGCGACATCGCCGAAAAAGTGACGTATCAGCGATGTTGCTAGCGAAGTCGCGCTGTGTAAACGCACGGCGCGACTGCGTTTTATCGCCGGTCGCAGGTTGACAGGTTTACGGGAAGAACCATAAACCTGTCAACCTGCGATAAGGCTGGAACGCGCCGTGTGACATCGCCAGAACGATGTCGGCGGCGATCCAGCCTATACCGCAGCGTTGCTGCGGATCGCTCGCTGGACTAAGCCCAGCCCAGCGAGCGATGTCACCGCCCGCATCGCTGAGGTGTCGCCGGCTGCAGCGATTCTGTGTGACAGCTGGCCAGCGATGTCGGAACCGAGCGGGCACCCGCGCATCGCTTCCGACATCGCTGGCCAGGTCGTGCCGTGTGACGGGACCATTAGACTTTTCCTCTGTTTGCTCCACTCCTGGTTTTGTCTACAAATCCTGAGGTAAAAAACTCATCAAATACTCAGCGTGTGCACATGGCCTAATAGTATCAGGAGAGCACTTGGAACCTGTGAGTTTTGCCTGCCTGAGCTAACCAGCAGGGGCCAGGCTGGAAAATCCTGTATCTGTAGGTCAGATCTGTATTGTGGTAAAGGGAAGCGTGGAGTTGGATCTGTGGCGTGATGAGACACAGGTTGCAGACACTGATGACCTACTAGAAGCCATCAGTGGTGAGAAGTGTGGAGCTTGAACTCTGATAAGACTTTATCTGCAAGCTTTTCCAGATAATCCCTGGCCTGACTGAAAATTGTGTCTTTGCTGAAAGACTTGTGCAGCGCTTATGGAAGCTGTGTGGCTCTATGGAGTTGTGTGGAAATCCATGCTGAGTGGACTAGAGACTTTGTATTGAACGGGCCAAGCAGCTAGTGTCTGAGAAAAGACAGATGACATCTTCCCTGTAACTGAGCGAGTGTACGGCATAAGAAAAGACGGGATTCTGGTGCCATACATATTGAGAGGATACTGACAAGCCCTGGTAAAGAGCACTCCCCTGACCGTACCCTAAGGCTACAGAACTGAAATCCTGGTGTGAGAACTTGGCATCGGCTGGCAAGCCACGGAATCTTGTTGGTTTTACAATAGTTGTTTTTGTTTTGGCGCCAAAAGTTTTTTTTCGGGACTTGCTGCAGCCAAGGCACATCACAGGCCTATAAGACAACACATATGAGGTTAACGGTACTGTAGCTTTAAGATACCCGGGTATCCCTATGCTAAATGTATAAGCAACACTGGTACAGTATAATGCCTTGGTTTTGTTAGTGTGATACATTTATACTTGGCAGGGCTGCCTCTAGGAATTTCGGGGCCCTGACTGCCAACATTTTTGGGTCCCCCTGAAACTCCGCCCAGCCCCACCCATGCTCCACCTCCACCTAATGCTCCGCCTCCACCTGAACATACATTATATTTGTAGTGAAAATTTGAAACAGCACCAAAAATTATCTCAATTTATGTGCAAAGCTTTCCCAACCAACAATCCAGATGGTTCCTTACAATAGAGAAAAGAGTGGACTTTATTGCCCAATGCATGGCCACACCATTGGGCAATAAAATCCACTTTTTTCTATATTTTTGTGCTGTTTTTCCTTTTTTCTTACACTCTCTGTCTATTATATCTTACACACAAACACACTTGAGACTGCTGTGGCCTGAATACACAATAGCTGTATATACAATAGAGAATACACAATAGAGACAGCTGCTAGCTGTATACACAATAGAGATGGCTGTGGGCCGTATACACAATGGAGACTGCTGCTGGCTATACACACATTAGAGAATACACAATAGAGATGGTTGCGGGCCGTTTAAACAATGGAGACCAACCACTACAAGGTAGGGTAACAGACTGTGATGTCATCATCAGGGGAGGGACCTAAACCACCCCCACACAAACATCTGCCATGCCTCTGAACTGACAACACAAAGTCCCAGATGAGAGGTGAACAGACGGCAGAATGTCAGACAAATCTGGATGACAGAAGGGAGACGGAGGGGAAAGAGGACAGGAGGGGGACAGAGCAGAAAGAGGACAGGAGGGGCACGGAGGAGAAAGAGGACAGGAGGGGGACGGAGGAGAAAGAGGACAGAAGGGGGACAGAGGAGAAAGAGGATATGAGTGGGACGGAGGAGAAAGAGGACAAAGGGAGATGGTGAAGAAAGAGGACAAAGGGGGACAGTGAAGAAAGAGGACAAAGAGGGACAGAAGAGAAAGTGAACAGAGGGAGACGGAGCAGAAAGTGGACTGAGGGAAACGGTGAAGAAAGAGGACAGAGGGGGACAGAGGAGAAAGAGGACTAACTTTAATGAGTTACCAGACCAGCGTCGGTGCTAGCTTCCGCTGGCTGCTGTACTCCTCCTCCTGCCTGGCTCTCTCCACCATGTGCTGTGGGTCTTGGCGCCGCGTCCCGTCTGTCCATGGTGGGTCACAGCACTGGGTGGGTGGATAATGGAGTTCGTCCAACTTCCACTGTTTCTAAGGTCAGAGTGACAATACTGTAATTACTACAACTTCTGAATAAAATGCGGATAATGGGAGTACATTACACTACATGGAAAATGCCCCATCACACTAAGTGTATAGAAATACAAGCATGATGCAAGCAAAATGTCCACGGTGGAGGCACAGTATGTAGGGGGGAGGGGCACATTATACAGGGGCATTTCCATGTAGTTTAATTCACTCCCAATCATCCACAGTTTATTCAGAAGTTGTAATAATTACAGTAATGTGCCCACTCCCCTGCCACACACACACACACACACATACTGCAGCAGCAAGTGATCTCCTGCACTGCAGAGACACCGGGCTGGGGGCTCACCTGCTGCTCCACAGTCTCCAGGAATCCGAAGCTGCAGCCTGCAAGAGCCATCAGCAGCTCCATCCTGCTCACAGGAGTAGGTGGGCATGGCAAAAGCACTGCTGCCCGCGCTCTGTGTGCTGGGTCTGTTCTGCAGGGCATACCATGGGTGGGCCATGAGGTGGACGCACTGGACAGGCCTGCGTGGGCCACGGACCCCTGCACAGACAGTGGTGAGAGTGAGCCCCTGTGCACAGAGAGAGACTCGCTGCTGGCCAGGGGGGCGGGCTTGGGGGGGGTGGGCCCTGCTCCATGATGCAAACAGCCACACCCCCTACAGTCAAGGTCGGGCCCCCTCTCGCTCATGAAAATGGCCACGCCCCTGCAGGGAGGCCCGGGGCCCCTGACTCCGGGCAGACGTGTCACCCCCTGATGGAGGGCATGATATTTGGTGTGCCATCTCAGGGGTCCTCATGGAGCACTCTCAGCAGATTTACACCCCTCCTTTGTTCAGTTAGTTTAACTCATTGTTGATATAGTGTCTAGGTAAAATTCTTCCAGATCCACACATAATCTGGGAACCTTGAGATTGGCATATCGATTTCAGCATTCGCTGAGTGTGTAATTGATAGAGATAGTATCATGAGGGGACCTTGATACAGTTACATTCCATACTGAACCGTTCCTTAATCCCCATTTCAGTAAAGAAACCACTGTTTATCTCTGCCTCTGTCTCAGTTTGTGACTCACTGGATCTTCTTAAGGGCCTGTCACACGCGTCAATATCGCCTGCACGATATCGGCTGCACGTGACGTTGCAGCGATATTGACGCGTGTGACATACTGAATCAACCAGCGATAAATCGCTGGTTGATGATCGCCAGGTTTTAGAACCTGCTCTAAAACCTGGCGATTGTCGCCCGGTGGACACGCAGCATCGCTGCGTGTGACACCGGGAGTAGCGATATTCCAGCTCCTAGCGCCTCTCACAAGCGCTGGGAGCTGGTAACTAAGGTAAACTGCGGGTATCTAGGCAGCGCGCGCTGCCTAGATACCCGCAGTTTACCTTGGAGACCAGCCTGCTCCCGCTTCCAGCAGGCTGGCAGCGGGAGCAGGACATCATGGAAACGATATTTAAATCGTTTCCACGATGTTTCTGGTCAATTGATCGCTGGTGAGTCTGCCTGTGTGACAGCTCACCAGCGATCAGCCGTCAATGTCGTCAGCGATCATCTCACTGACGACATTGACGCGTGTGACAGGCCCTTTAGGACCTCCAGTCATTACACATATCCACATAGCCCAATGAAATATTGCGCTTGTGCAGTGGTATCGACCAGCTCGCACAGGCACACTTTGCTCTGTTCTACTGCGGACAAAGCATAAAACATAACTGCACTGAAACATGTCATCAGCCCGGACTATTGCCCATCAGACTGGACCAGCCAATGTACATATACAACGTGAACAATTTAAAAGGTATTTTTGGGGAGTTACAGAGGGAATCAGGAGACAATTGACAACTTTGTGAAATGCAGTACAGGTAGGGGCATAACTACAATAGGTTCATGGGTTGCAATCACACCTGGGCCCTAGACCCTAGGAGAACTCAAAGATTCTTTTGGCCTATAGAAAAAGACTAATGCTATTAATGATTTGCAATAATTGGGGGCTCAATTGGAGCTTTCGCGTGAGCTTCAAATTATGACACTGAGTACAGGAGCTGTATAAGGTGGCTGCATTTGTTCAGACACTAAAAACTGGTGACAGATTCCATTTAATAAGCCAAACCTGTAACGGTAGGGTCTGATAGGCTGCCTGTCAAGTTTAAAGTGGCAGACGTAATAGGAGTCGGCTGCAACTGTCACAAGTCTGTTATTCATCGCTGCTGGGAGGGGGTTCGATACGTAAAGAATAACATATTCGGCAACTGCTCATAATACAAAATCTAATAACAAAAATTCTTTAATTTAAGTAGTTTTGGAAAAGTAAGTGATACTTTTTGGATTTTGGTTTATTCTGAAATGTATGTTTGTTCAATCACTGAATAGAGATAAAAGCTGTGCTTCTGCCAGTCATAACGATATAAGTTTCCAGCGCGCTAGCGGCATGGAGTGATGTGTATGAGTCCATCATCTGTACCCATGAGGGAAATATGTCAGTACTTTATAAATATTGCATAATAACTTAAATATTTTATAGGAGGATAAAAGCGCCATGTTTTCCTGGTGAATGATTGCAGCGCTCCTAGTGCTCCATCTGGTGGGCGTATTGCAACTACAGAGGTCGCAAGAACCATAGTAATCCATAATAGATTGTACGAATCTAGAATCTCGCCATTTGAAGATGCTGAGGACAAATAAGCTGTCAACTATTATTTTAAGCATCAGCATACAGTACAGACCAAACGTTTGGCCACACCCTCTCATTCAAAGATTTTCTATATTTTCATAACTATGAAAACTGTAGATTCACACTGAAGACATCAAAACTATGAATTAACACATTTGGAATTATATACTTAACAAAAAAGTGTGAAACAACTGAAAATATGTCTTATATTCTAGGTTCTTCAAAGTAGCCACCTTTTGCTCTGATTACTGCTTTGCACACTCTTGGCATTCTCTTCATGAGCTTCAAAGCAGCAAAGCACCCCCACACCATCACAGCTCCTCCTCCATGCTTCACGGTGGGAACCAGGCATGTAGAGTCCATTCGTTCACCATTTCTGCGTCGCACAAAGACATGGTGGTTGGAACCAAAGATCTCAAATTTGGACTCTTCAGACCAAAGCACAGATTTCCACTGGTCTAATGTCCATTCCTTGTGTTCTTTAGCCCAAACAACTCTCTTCTGCTTGTTGCCTGACCTTGGCAGTGGTTTCCTAGCAGCTATTTTACCATGAAGGCCTGCTGCACAAAGTCTCCTCTTAACAGTTGTTGTAGAGATGTCTCTGCTGCTAGAACTCTGTGTGGCATTGACCTGGTCTCTAATCTGAGCTGCTGTTAACCTGCGATTTCTAAGGCTGTGACTTGGATGAACTTATCCTCCGCAGCAGATGTGACTCTTGGTCTTCCTTTCCTGGGACGGTTCTCATATGAGCCAGTTTCTTTGTAGCGCTTGATGTTTTTTGCAACTGCACTTGGGGACACTTTCAAAGTTTTCCCAATTTTTCAGACTGACTGACCTTCATTTCTTAAAGTAATGATGGCCACTCGTTTTTCTTTACATAGCTGCTTTTTTCTTGCCATAACACAAATTCTAACAGTCTATTCAGTAGGACTATCAGCTGTGTATCCACCTGACTAATGTACAACACAACTGATGGTCCCAGCCCCATTCATAAGGCAAGAAATCCCACTTATAAACCTGACAGGGCGCACCTGTGAAGTGAAAACCATTTCCGGTGACTACCTCTTGTAGCTCATCAAGAGAATGCCAAGAGTGTGCAAAGCAGTAATCAAAGCAAAAGGTGGCTACTTTGAAGAACCTAGAATATAAGACATATTTTCAGTTGTTTCACACTTTTTTCGTTAAGTATATAATTCCACATGTGTTAATTCATAGTTTTCATGCCTTCAGTGTGAATCTACAATATTTATAGTCATGAAAATACAGAAAAATCTTTGAATGAGAAGGTGTGTCCAAACTTTTGGTCTGTACTGTATATTAAACACCTTTGGCTTTTGGAAAGAATAATTGCCATGATTTTGTTCAGGTTGTTTTTTTTTTTTGCACAGCAGTGCATCTGTATAAAGTGAAAAATATAACACCTTCATATGAAAATACTGCATCATATATACGATCGTCAATAGTCTGCTATGAAGCAGAATACTCCAGGGTAGACTTTGGATTTTAAGAACCTTTTTACTGATTTCAACAGTAAAACACTTTAATAATATGTTTATTTCTGTTTTTATTTATTATTATATCATTTATTCCATGATGCTTTACATATGAAAAGGGGGTATCATGAACATTACAAGTCACAGACAGGTACAGGAGGAGAGAGGACTTTGCCCACGAGGGCTCACAGTCTACAAGGGGTGGGTGAGGATACTGTCACGCTGGGAGCGGAGAGACACCCAGCGTAGGACAACGACGGGGGGGGATAAGGAGTCCCTAAAGCTATGGGCACAAGAGGGAGAGGGTGACCCCTAGTCTTCCTGGGGCTGACCCTGTCTGCCCTGACGTCCCTATACAGTTTCCTCAACTGTCGCCGACCACGAACCTCGTCCCTCTCTGATCCTAGCACTACCTTATCTAAGGATCAGATGGGGAGGTTCACTAGACCCCTCCACTAACAACTAAAGACAACACAAGGAAAACAGACAATGGGGAAAGAAAACACTTATCTTGCAGCAGAGCACAGCAACCTCCACAATCTCAGCTTCTGCTTGGAGCAAGGATAATGAGTCCACAAGGAAATATCACCTGCACCGAGGGAGGGCAATGAAACTCCTTATAAAGGAGGGAAGAACCTGCTGGGTCCTAGAGACCCAGAATACTGGTGTAGAAACCAGACCGAGCACAAGACCTTCCCAGCCGTCCTCCCATGATAGGGAGATCTTATCATACCTTCTCTTTATCTACACAGAAGGTAAATGCCCCTGAAAGACGGACCGTCCTCAAACCTTATGGCTGATTGGCCAAACGCTGGGACCGTCTGCGCGTGGCCTCTACCCTGTCATCCGTGCCACCCGTGACAGATACAGTAGGTGCATGGGTTCCCAGTCTACAAGGGATGTGTGAGGATACAGTATGTAAGGAGAGAGGACCCTACCCACGAGGGTTCACAGTCTACAAGGGATGGGTGAGGATACAGTAGGTGAGGAGAGAAGACCCTGCCCAAGAGGGCTCACAGTCTACAAGGGAAGGATGAGGATACAGTAGGTGAAGGGAGAGGACCCTGCCCATGATGGCTCAAAGTCTAGAAGGGATGGCTGAGCATACAGTACATGAGGAAAGAGAATCCTGCCCACGAGGGCTCACAGTCTACAAGGGATGGGTGAGGATACAGTAGGTGAGGAGAGAAGACCCTGCCCAACAGGGCTCACAGTCTACAAGGGGTGGATGAAGATACAGTAGGAGAGGAAAGAGGACCCTGGCCGAGTCGGTTCACAGTCTACAAGGAATGGGTGAGGATACAGAATGTGAGGAAAGAGAACCTTGCCAACAAGGGCTCACAGTCTACAAGGGATGGGTGAGGATACAGTAGGTGAGGAGAGGACCCTGCCCAAGAGGGCTCACAGTCTACAAGGGATGGGTGAAGATACAGTAGGAGAGGAAAGAGGACCCTGCTCGCGAGGGCTCACAGTCTACAAGGGATGGGTGAGGATACAGTAGGTGAGGAGAGAAAACCCTGTCCATAAGGGATCACAGTCTACAAGGGATGGGTGAGGATACAGTATGTGAGGAGAGAGGACCCTACCTGCGAGGGTTCACAGTCTACAAGGGATGGGTGAGGATACAGTAGGTGAGGAGAGAAGTCCCTGCCCAAGAGGGCTCACAGTCTACAAGGGATGGGTAAGGATACAGTAGATGAGAAGAGAGAGCCCTGCCCATGAGGGCTCACAGTCTACAAGGGGTGGGTGAGGATACAGTAGGTGAGGGGAGAGGACCCTGCCCACGAGGGCTCACAGTCTACAAGGGATGGGTGAGGATACAGTAAGTGAGGAGAGAAAACCCTGTCCATAAGGGATCACAGTCTACAAGGGATGGGTGAGGATACAGTAGGTGAGGAGAGGACCCTGCCTGTGAGGGCTCACAGTCTACAAGGGATGGATGAGAATAGAGTAGGTGAGGGGAGAGGACCCTGCCCATGAGGGCTCACAGTCTACAAGGGGTGGGTGAGGATATAGTAGGTGAGGAGAGAGGACCCTGCTTGCGAGGGCTCACAGTCTACAAGGGATGGGTGAGGATATAGTAGATGAGGAGAGAGGACCCTGCCCACAAGGGCTCACAGTTTACAAAGAGATGGTGAGGATACAGTAGGTGAGGAGAGAGGACCCTGCCCACGAGGGCTCACAGTCTACAAGGGATGGGTGAGGATATAGTAGGTGAGGAGAGAGGACCCTGCCCACGAGGGCTCACAGTCTACAAGGGATGGGTGAGGATACAGTAGGTGGAGAGATGACCCTGCCCACGAGGGCTCACAGTCTACAAGGGATGGGTGAGGATAGAGTAGATGGGGGAGAGAGGATCCTGCCAGTGAGGGCTCACAGTCTACAAGGGATGGGTGAGGATACAGTAGGTGAGGAGAGAAGACCCTGCCCAACAGGGCTCACAGTCTACAAGGGATGGGTGAGGATATAATAGGTGAGGAGAGAGGACCCTGCCCACTAGGGATCACAGTCTACAATTTTATTTTTTATTAAAAAAAATTTAAACTGTCCTCATTCAATTAACCTCAGGAAAAATAAGGCCAAGTTCACATATCCAACAATTAACAATTAGATAAGATCCAGCAGCAATTAGCCGACATACAAGTTGTGCAAACAATTATTTTGTTTGCTTTGAAAAACCTGATTTTTGCAGGATCTGTTTATTTAACAACAGAGTCTATGGAAAACGGATCTGTTAACTGATTGCATTCTAATTTCCATTTGCAACTGATTCAATAAGCAAAAATCAGATCCTTTAAAAGATGAAGGAAAAATGGATGGCTAAATAGCAATGTTTAAGCATCCGTTTTCCATAGACTCCCATATTAAAAAAAAAAAACAAATTCTGCAAAAATATTTTTTTTTCACAACAGACTAAAAAGGTGTGCTTGCACAACTCTTTTGCCAAGTGGATCCATTCTAACAGATGATTACTGGACTTGTAAACTTTTACTAACATTTTAAAGTCTTAGTTTTAGAGGAGACAAAATCAATGCAGCAGCCAGTAGGTGGCAGCATCATTCAGGTTTGGTGTCTTCTGCACAAGGGCTTTATGTAGGGAAAAAACTGGAAGTAACTGGAAATTAGTAATTGATATGCAAACTGAATCTATAGTGGGCTCTCGTGGAGGATATGTAGCGGGAACATTATATGGTATCTGTGTTTACTGAAGTCATCTTTTCTGGTAGGGGATGTGCTTTGCACTGGATGTGGGAGACCTGTGACCAATTCTGTATACAGTGGGTGGCACAGAAGAGGGCTCCTGTAAAAGAAAAGTATAATGGCCCATTTCAGTCCCCTAATATGATTGTGGCTGAAGCTGGTTGTGGCTTTTCAACTGAATGTGCACCCCTTTAAATCTTGGGCCTTTGTGTGACTGCACAGGCTGCACCAATAGTATTGTCAGGGTGGCTCAGGGGGGTAGTCGTAGGCGATGGCTTCCTCCTATAGACCCCGTCCTGGCCATGCTTACAGATCAAGGAAGGGGAGTTGGTTGTCGTGATGTCATGCCCCGTTCCGTTCTGCGCTCACTTGGTGTCCTGGCATCTTCTGACTCTGTTCACACTATGGAGTCTTATATGCTACCTTGTCCTTCTTTGTTGTTCAGTCACAGTCAGGGCATCGACTGTTTTGTGCACACTGGTGATCAGTCTTGCAGTAGTTAATGTTCTGATGGCTGGTAATTTGTTGCTGGAGTATGCAGTTGCTTTTGTTCTATAACAGCCGGTCTCCACTCTATAAGTATGGTGGAGCAAAGTCTCCTATGCAGGGCCGTATTTGGAGTTTCTGCTGCCCTAGGCACTGTCAGCGGCCGCCGCCCCCCCCGTAACGGCTCCTCCCCCTGTTGTGGCCCCTCCCCTATTGCAGCTCCTCCCCCATAATGGCTCCTCCCCCCATTACAGACAATCTTCCCCCCATTCGCGGCCTTCCCCCCCCAAGCTTCATATAGCTTCTCCCCCACATTTCATCATGTAGTACATATAAAAGGTTCGTCCAACCACACTACAGAGACATACTGATAGGATGTTTACATTGTGAGCCCCAATGGGGACAGTGTTGATGATGTATGTAAAGTGCTGTGGAGTTCATAGTGTAATATAAATGCAAAAAGTATTATTCTTAATATTATGTCACAATACCGGGATCTGAGGATCTTGTATTTCGAGGTCAGGGGCTCTCTGATACCATGTTGCTGTCTGTCTCGCTGTCATCCTTTTTTGACACTGCAGTGCGGTGGACAAGAGAGCATTAACTGGTTAATAACAAGAAGTATGGAGTGTGTACTAACTGAGCCATAAACCCTCCCCATACCATTAAGTATGGTGTGTGTACTAACTGAGCCATAAATCCTCCCCATACCATGAAGTATGGTGTGTGTGTACTAAGGCTACCTTCACATTACGATTTGTAGGGAGCCGATGCTGTCCAATATAAATCGGACAGCATCGGCTCCCTTCTGATGCCTGGAATCGGGTGCCAAATAGGCACCCGATTCCGGCATAAAATCGCCACCTCCGGGCTGAAAAAAAGAAAAAAAAAAACCTTATGCTCACCTCTCCCCGAGCCCCCGCTGTCTCCCTGAAGGTTCCCGGTGGCTCCCGCGGGCTGCAGAGGTCTTCTGCATGTGTTCAGGACCTGCGGTGATGTCACAGTCACGTGACCGCGGGTTCCACCATGGTAACCCGTGGGTCACATGACTGACATCACCGCAGGTCCTTTACACATGAAGAAGACCTCTGCAGATACCGGGAGCCTGCGGGAGCCACCGGGAGCCACCAGGAAGACGGCGAGAGACGGCGGGGGCTCGGGGGGAGGTGAGCATAAACTTTTTTTTTTTTTAACCCTTGTGCTCCCAGGAGCAGTTTTACTGTACTGAGCATGCTCAGTACAATAAAATCGGGTCCGAGGAGACATCAGATGTTTCCTCGGACCCTTCTCCATAGGGCCCCATGTTATAGGGATCGGGTCAGATCGGATGTGCACTAAATGCCATCCGATTTGCTCCGATCCGAATCTGTCAGATTTTATTTTCGGTGCAAAAATCGGAGCAGGCTCCGATTTTTGAACCGATAATAAAATCGGACAGAATCGGATCGGACCAAATCGGATGGCATTTAGTGCACATCCGATTCGGTCCGATGCCCATAGGGCTGCATGGGGCCAAATTCGGATCCGATGCTGTCCGATTTTGATCGGACAGCATCGGATCTGAAAAATCCGTAATGTGAAAGCAGCCTTACTGAGCCATAAACCCTCCCCATACCATGAAGTATGGTGTGTGTACTAACTGAGCCATAAACCCTCCCCATACCATGTCCAGCAGACATTGTAGGATTACTATATGGATTTTATTATTAGGGTACGGACACACTGGCGTGAAACTCGGATGAGTGCAATGCATGATTTTATCGCATTGCAGTCGGACCAATGTTAATCAATGTCTGAGCGCAGATTGGCGAGTGTCGGACACTTTTTTCTCAGCCAGATTCAGGATGAGAAAAAAGTCGCAACATGCTGCGACAGTATGTAATTCACGTACAAGACTCGCCGATGCAAGTCTATGGGTCTGACAAAATTACATACCGCACACTGACAGCACACGGACCATCCGAGAGGCATCATTTTTTTTCACGGATACATTATCATTCTGTAACTGAGAACACTGTAAAATGTTCCTGTAAATGATTCTACACTAATAGCTGCTGAGGAAAGAACAGATTGCACACGGATGTGATCTGAGAGGAATGTCGGACACTCGCACAGCAGTTGGATGCCAAACGGACCAAAAAACGGATGACACTCATCTGACTCTCCTGGATGAGAAACAGACCAAATTTAAGGCGGCGGGAGACAGTGTACCACCATGTCCTCAGCTCCCTGCTGTGCACAGACAGTGTAGCATCATGTCTTCAGCTCCGTGCTGTGCACAGACAGTGTGCCACCATGTCTCCAGCCCCGTGCTGTGCACAGTCTACCACCATGTCCTAAGCTCCGTGCTGTGCACATATAGTGTACTGTACACTGTCTGTGCACAGCACAGAGCTGAGGACATGGTGGTACACTGTCTGTGCACAGCACAGAGCTGAGGACATGGTGGTAGACTGTGCACAGCACGGGGCTGGGGACATGGTGGTACACTGTCTGTGCACAGCACAGAGCTGAGGACATGGTGGTACACTGTATGTGCACAGCACGGAGCTGAGGAAATGGTGGTACGCTGTGCACAGCATGGAGCTGGGGACATGGTGGTACACTCTCTGTGCACAGCACAGAGCTAGGTACATGGTGGTACACTGTGCACAGCACAGAGCTAGGGAGATGGTGGTACACTGTCTGTGCACAGCACAGAGCTGAGGACATCCCAGAAGAGACAGACAGGCCACAGACGGGTGGCGGGACAACACTGAGCCCACCTGGAAGAACAACAACTCCCAGCACCCAACACACTGCCCAGAAATCATATAGGACAGGCAGAAGAACTACAACTCCCAGCATGCCACACCCTGACAACACAGGAAGGTGGCGGCAGCTGCATGGAGGCAGACACACGGTACAGCTGCCAATATCACAACACACAGCGCCAGCCACAGCCCTCCTGCACCCCCATCCTCCTCTCCTCTATCCCTCCTGCTGCTCTTCTATCCTCCTCTCCTCTGCCCCTCCTGTTGCTGCTCTATCCTCCTGCACCCCCATCCTCCTCTCCTCTGTCCCACCTGCTGCTCCTCTATCCTCCTGCACCCCCATCCTCCTCACCTCTGTCCTTCCGCACCCCCGTCCTCCTCTCCTCTGTCCTCCTGCACTTCCGTCCTCCTCTCCTCTGTCCTCCTGCACCCCTGTTTTCCTCTCCTCTGTCCTCCTGCACCCCCATCCTCCTCTCCTCTGTCCCTCCTGCTGCTCGGCTGTCCTCCTGGACCCCCGTCCTCCTCTCCTCTGTCCTCCTGCACCCCGTCCTCCTCTTCTCTGTCCCTCCTGCTGCTCCTGTCCTCTTGCACCCACGTCTTCCTCTCCTTTGTCCCTCCTGCTGCTCCTCTGTCCTCCTGCACCCCAGTCCTCCTCTCCTCTGTCCCTCCTACTGCTCCTCTGTCCCCCTCTTTCCTCTTCCCCTGTCCCCCTGCACCTCTGTTCTCTTTTCCTCGGTCCCCCTGTTTCTGTTTTCCTGCCCCTCTGTCCCCCTGTTTCTGTCCTTCTGCCCCTCTGTCCCGCTGTTTCTGTCCTTCTGTCCCTCTCTCCCCGTTTCTGTCCTTCTGCCCTCTGTCCCCCTGTCTCTGTCCTTCTGCCTCTGTGTCCTCTTCTCTTCAGTCCCAATGTGCCTCTGTCCTCTTCTCCACGGTCCTCCTGTGCCTCTGTCCTCTTCTCCTCCATCCCCCTGCACCTCTGTCCTCTTCTCCTCCGTCCCCCTGCGCCTCTGTCCTCTTCTCCTCCGTCCCCCTGCGCCTGTCCTCTTCTCCTCCGTCCCTCTACGCCTCTGTCCTCTTCTCCTCCGTCCCCCTGCGCCTCTGTCCTCTTCTCCTCCGTCCCCCTGCGCCTCTGTCCTCTTCTCCTCCGTCACCCTGCGCCTCTGTCCTCTTCTCCTCCGTCACCCTGCGCCTCTGTCCTCTTCTCCTCCGTCCCCCTACGCCTCTGTCCTCTTCTTCTACGTCCCCCTGCGCCTCTGTCCTCTTCTCCTCCGTCCCCCTGCGCCTCTGTCCTCTTCTCCTCCGTCCCCCTGCGCCTCTGTCCTCTTCTCCTCCGTCCCCCTGCGCCTCTGTCCTCTTCTCCTCCGTCCCCCTGCGCCTCTGTCCTCTTCTCCTCCGTCCCCCTGCGCCTCTGTCCTCTTCTCCTCCGTCCCCCTGCGCCTCTGTCTTCTTCTCCTCCGTCCCCCTGCGCCTCTGTCCTCTTCTCCTCCGTCCCCTCACATGGCCTCCGGACTGCTAGCGATCTTCCCCCCGTTTCTCACTTGGCTGCCCCCCAGATCTGCCAGTCAGCCCCTGGGGGTCAGGTTCCCTTTAACATAAGAAGAGCAGACTCAGCAGAGGTGAGCAGGACTATGACCTCTGACACCACAACTGAGCCACAAATCACTGGATGTGGGGATCTCTCTGTCCCCTGTCCTGCCAGTGCTGCTGGCCAGTGTTACCTATAGCTCCATCATGTCAGGAGAGCAGCTCACCTCATCTCAGTGTCCGGATCTGCTGAGGTGAAGTGCGCTCTGACCTCTGCCTGTGATGGAGTTATGGACAGTGCAGCAATCACCAGGACATGAGGCAGAGTTATTAGCACAGCCTGTCCAGAGATCAGCACTTCCCTGCCTGGTGCTGCAGTGCTCAGTGCTATCTGTATCTCCATTGCAGGCACAGGTCGGGAGCGCACTTAGGACTTTCACTTTTCCCTCTCCTGACTAAAGCAGCAGTGAATGTGCTGCAGCACAGGGAGACCCGATCTTCATATTCCTGAGTATGGTGGCACCCAGCGTCACCCGACACCAGTTAGCACCAGACATATGGCACACAGTGCATCTGTGTGACTGCAGGGGATCGCATCCCCGCACTGTCTACCAGCCATGTCCTGGCTGGCACTGCCTGTAGTGTGCACAGACAGGCAGTTTCCTTGCCAGGACATCGTGGTCAGTGCACACACAGAGCGATGCATCCCGCCGCCCGCCATCAGGCAGCTCGCTCAGCTAATTTCACATACCGCTGTCGCTGAACCTCCGGCAATGTGGCTGCGCGGGAACTTTCAAGTCCTCCGAGTCTTCCAGTCCTTACTCCATGACGTGGGAGGCCCCTGCAGCAATACTTGAGGTACGGGGCGGGTGTGGGACGATGGGGTGGGCGGGGCTTAGGGGGCGGGGCGGTCCCACCAGACCCCGGAGGTTAATTTAAAAAAAAAAAAAAAAAAAGAACTTGTTTAGCCGCCGCCCTCCCCGCATCCCCGGTGCCCTAGGCACGTGCCCAGGGCCGAGACGATAGGTAGGCGACCCTAGGCGATCGCCTAGGGCGCCATCTTGTGGAGGGCGCATTGCCCGCCCCCTAGAGGGCCCCGCACCCCCTGGGGGGCCCTGTGCTGACCGCCAGCGGCCGCGCCGGCCAGAGAGGAGGGAGGAGGGGACTTCCTGTCCTGCAGCTCTGCCCGGTGCCCGCCCCTCCTCTCCTCCAACATGGGGCCTATGGAGCGCGGATCCGAGGAAACAGCTGAGTTCCTCGGACCCGATCTTAGTGTACTGAGCTGCTCAGTACACTAAAATCGCTCTGTGCCATAATATCACTTCTGCAATGTATATTCATACATTGCAGAAGTGATATCCTGTGAAATGAAAGGGTTAAAAATAAAAAAATCATTATCCTCACCTCTCCACGATCCAGTGATGCCTCCTGCGCTCGGCTCTGTGCTTCCAGGACCTGGCCTGACGTCACAGTGCAGTCACAAGACCGGTTACCGCAGTAACCGGTCATGTGACTGTGACATCACGCCAGGTCCTGTGCATCAGAAGAAGAGAAGCTGGAAGCACCGCGGGAGTCGTGGAGAGGTGAGAATAAAGATATTTTTATTTTTTAAGCTCTGCAGAAGGAGGACAAAGAGGGGGGCAAAGAGGGGGGCAAAGAGGGTCTGCAAAGAGGGGGGAAAAGAAGGGGTCCAAAGAGGGGGTCCAAAGAGGGGGTGCAAAGAGGGGGGCAAAGAGGGTCTGCAGAGAGGGGCTGCAAAGAGGGTCTGCAAAGAGGGGGTCCAAAGAGGGGGTGCAAAGAGGGTCTGCAAAGAGGGGGGCAAAGAGGGTCTGCAGAGAGGGGAGCAATGAGGGGGCAAAGAGGGTCTGCAAAGAGGGGAGCAAAGAGGGGGTCCAAAGAGGGGGTGCAAAGAGGGGGGCAAAGAGGGTCTGCAGAGAGGGGAGCAAAGAGGGTCTGCAAAGAGGGGAGCAAAGAGGGGCTGCAAAGAGGGTCTGCAGAGAGGGGAGCAATGAGGGGGCAAAGAGGGTCTGCAAAGAGGGGAGCAAAGAGGGGGTCCAAAGAGGGGGTGCAAAGAGGGGCTGCAAAGAGGGGGCAAAGAGGGTCTGCAGAGAGGGGAGCAAAGAGGGGCTGCAAAGAGGGGAGCAAAGAGGGGGCAAAGAGGGTCTGCAAAGAGGGGAGCAAAGAGGGGGTCCAAAGAGGGGCTGCAAAGAGGGGCTGCAAAGAGGGGGGCAAAGAGGGCTGCAAAGAGGGGCTGCAAAGAGGGGGGCAAAGAGGGGCTGCAAAGTGAGGGGCCGAGGGCAGACAGAGGGGAGAAGGGTGACAGGAGGGGGACAAGGTGACAGGAGGAGCAGGGAGAGGATCCAAACTGATGCTGCAAAACATCGGGATCGGATGCCTATTTGGCATCCGATTGCAGTCATCAGTTTGGATCAGTTGCTGTCCGAGGGGTGCTGCAAAAAGTCTGATCCCCTCGGACAGCACAAATACGCTGTGTGAAAGCAGCCTTATTTGGCACGGATCAGGTCGGATCCAATTCGGTCCGATTTGACCCGCTGTGCCAAAAATCGAAGCAGGCTGCGATTTTGGGCACAGCAAAAAATCGGCCAGAATCGGATCCGACAAAAATCGGATGCCAATAAGGCCAAATCCGATGTGAACCGTGCCCATAGGATAACATGGGGCCAAAATCTGATCCGTGGCTGTCCATTTTACAACGGACAGCCACGGATCACAGAAAAATGCAGTGTGAAAGCAGTCTTACAGCAGACGCACGGTGACGGCGGCCGCGGTGAGTGTGCAAAGGCGCGCTTCCCCCCCCCCGGCCCCCGCATACTGGGCCCTGTATACACCACTGGGCCCTGTATACACCACTGGGTCTTGTATACACCACTTGGCCCTGTATACACCACCACTGGGCCCTGTATACACCACCACTGGGCCTGCTGTATATACTGCTGGGGCCTGTATATACCACTGGGGCTGCTGTATATACTGCTGGGGCCTGTATATACCACTGGGGCTGCTGTATAACCCCTGGGGCTGCTGTATTACCCCTGGGGCTGCTGTATTACCCCTGGGGCTGCTGTATAACCCCTGGGGCTGCTGTATAACCCCTGGGGCTGCTGTATAACCCCCTGGGGCTGCTGTATAACCCCCCTGGGGCTGCTGTATAACCCCTGGGGCTGCTGTATTACCCCTGGGGCTGCTGTATTACCCCTGGGGCTGCTGTATAACCCCTGGGGCTGCTGTATTACCCCTGGGGCTGCTGTATTACCCCTGGGGCTGCTGTATTACCCCTGGGGCTGCTGTATTACCACTGGGGTCTGTATATACCACTGGAGAGGCTGCTGTATACCACTTTGCTGGGGGCTGTATACCTGTGCTGGGGTCCACCCTCGGCTTATACACGAGTCAATAGGTTTTCCCAGGTTTTGGGGGCAAAAGTAGGGGGGTCGGCTTATACACAGGTCGGGTTATACACGAGTATATATGGGTAGTAATCCTACAATGTCTGCTGGACATGGTATGAGGAGGTTTATGGCTCAGTCAGTACACACTCCATACTTCATGGTAAGGGGAGGGTTTATGGCTCAGTACACACTCCATACTTCTTGTTATTAACCAGTTAATGCTCTCTTGTCCACCGCACTGCAGTTTCAAAAGAGGACAACAGCGAGACAAGCAGCAACATGGCATCAGAGAGTCCCTGACCTCGAAATAGAAGATCCTCAGATCCTGGTATTGTGACATAATATTAAGAATAATACTTTTTGCATTTATATTACACTATGAACTTCACAGCACTTTACATACATCATGAACACTGTCCCCATTGGGGCTCACAATGTAAACAACCTATCAGTATGTCTCTGTAGTGTGGTTGGACGAACCTTTTATAGGTCCCCGTTAAATTTAATTTACTTTCAAAGTATGCTGACATTTTTATTCCCAGACATATTTCGGGGGGGGGGGGGGCGCCGTTTGCCTTACCTGCCTAGGGCACCAAAATGCCTTGTCCCGGCACTGCACGTGCCTACGAGTGCCTAAGGGCAAATACGGCCCTGCTCCTATGCCGATTATAGCTTCAGTGTTACTCCAGCCGTACTGGTTCTCTTCTTGGTTTTACAGTAACCTGGTAACAGTTGTCAATTGTTTGGTGTTTGGTGGAAGCTTTCTTGTTGTATTTTTATCTCCTACTTGTACTTGTTTTCTCCCTTATTATTGTATTCTCCCTGTGTGTGTGTGTGTGTGGTGTGAGCTTATGTTTTGGTTCTCCCCTATCTATCCTTATCTGTGGGTTCCTTTACCTCAGGTCCAGCTGGAGGCGGAGTAGGAATCAGTTCAGGGCTGCACAAGAGCAGAGCCAGGGTGGAGACTCAGACCTCCCCACCATCAGGAGTACCCCTGAGTTAGGGAAAGTTCAGGGCTCCTTAGCTTGAGTGGCAGATCAGATGCCCTGAGTTTCCCTTTTCCCACTGGTATCATGACAGGTGTCACTGGCTGGGTGTGTGGTCTTTCTGGGTACAAGTTAGAACTTGTTTCAGGCAATCTTTCTAGCCAGGATCCATCCGCTTTGGAGTCACTGACAAGGATTCGAGGTTATTTTTGAACAGTCTTTTACTTAATATTTTATTAAGTACTGTGAGCACACAGAACACTTCCGTATAAACACATTTGATCCTTATAAACACATTTTGCTTTAAGGCAGATTTTTCCTTTAGATTGCTGCATAACTCCTGGTACCATTCTTTCTTCTTTACACCACACTCCCACACATCAGTCATTTAGTCCCATTTCGACCTAGGGGCTCCTCCCTCCCACTATTGACACAATTACAACTGTCAATTGGACTCTCCTCTTCTAACATCCATTGTTTAGCTTAGAAAAAAGACACCTCAGAGGAGATCTCATTTATATGTATAAATGCATGTGTGGTCAAAGGACAGGGGCGTAACTACAATAGGTGCAGGGGTTGCGATCGCACCCGGGGCCTGGAGCCTAGTGGGGCCCCAAAAGTCCCTTTGGCCTATAGAAAAAGACTAATACTATTAAAGATTTGCAATAATTAGGGGCCCCATAGGAGCCTTCGTATCGGGGCACCAGGGCCTGAAGTTACGCCACTGGCAAAGGACTAGCACGTGACTTATTCCTTCCAAAGACTAAAATAAGGACCAAGGGGCACTCACTGTGAGTGGAAGAATGGCGATTCCAGCCGCTACATAGGAAAGGGTTCTTTACAGTTAGGGCATTCCACAGTCTAACTGCCCTATCACAAGAGGTAGTAATGGCAGACAGTATAACAGCTATTCAAAAAGGACTGGATGGTTTCCTTAGTACATAACATCGTCGGTTATAGTGATTTAGTGACAAAAATGTATAAATGAAGGAAAGTTGAACTTTATTGACCTAGTTTTCTTTCAACCTCATGTAACTATGCAATTCAAAATGAACAAAATACATTAAAAAAATATCAGTGATCAATGTAGCTGCCTTTCTTTTCAATAACAGTCATAAACCTGACATTATTGGGGTCTATCAGTTTCTTAATCTGTTGACAATCAACTTTTTGGGTAGCACCAACCACATCCTCCCAGTGATCAGTGAGATGTACTGTTTACCATAACCATAAATGTCCTGTTTAAAAAGGGCCCACAAGTTCTCAACTTACGTCAGATGAGGAAGGGGCCATGTCATTATTCTTTCATCTTTAAGGTCTTTACCGACAGCCAAGCAGAGGAGTATCTCCACCTTGATAACATTTGAGTTGCAAAGGAGGGGTGTATGGGTGGGCACAGATACACGATACACTGGTCTCACGTAATTTTAATAATATTATACCAAAGAAAAGACACGTGTTAGGATTGACCGGGATCTGGGGAAAGACACTCAAGTAATTACAAGTATCATCAATAAGCTTTACTAAGTAACAAATAAGGCATATATAACAAGGGAACAAGGTTAAAATCAATTAAAAAACAGTGTAGAGACACTGTGCACAAAAAACCTAGCCCCACTTACAAGTAGAATAATTTGTTTGTAATGGCTCACAAAGTAGTGATATAATTGAATAGAATTCAACTGGTGGTAAAGACTGGTAGTCACTGAATAAAAGTGTGCCTAAATCGCCTAAACCCACCAGGAGGTCATGGAAACGGAGGTCCGAGTGGAGGAGGAGGCTGAGCAGCATGACCCTGCGGTCACAGGTGGGGGTCTGAACCTGGTCGTGAATATACCAGATTATACCCTCTCCCCCACAGAATTGACTGTACTTAATAAAGGTTTATCTTTTTGCCCAACACCACGATGGGACGCATTCACACTCAAACAAGACCTACATCGATTCTACCGTCAGACTCAAAACACACTTCAACCCAGATACCTCCCCCAATAGGGGACCTGATTGGACACTATGACTACACCACCACTATCACTAAGATCACTGGGCTTATACAACCGAAGTAACTTCAATCCCCCACATACCTACCAGCAACGGAGGCATTTATTGATATCTTTGACAGAGACATCAATGACCTGATTAAGGAACAACAACTAGGGTTATTCCCAGTCCGGAATAACACACTAGGAGGAGAAACAAGCAATTGAAAGCCTAAAGTCCAATTCCCATATCATTATCAAACCCGCAGACAAAGGGGGCGCCATAGTGGTCCATAACAAATATCAGTATGTAGAGATAATCCAAAGACAACTAGATGATAGTGTAACCTACCAAATCATTCCTCATGACCCAGTATACAAAATCAGAAAAATCATCTCTGACACATTACAGAAATATGTGGACAGTAAAACCATTGACAATAATACCAGATCATTCCTGACCAACCAACTTCCAGTCACACCGGTCTTTTATACTCTTCCCAAAATCCATAAGAATCTAACAAACCCCCCGGGCAGACCCATCGTAGCCTTGACGGACTCTATACTAAATCCGCTATCTATATATTTAGAGAAAATTTTAACCCCTTTCATAAAGACGACCAAATCTTTCATCCGGACACAGGCGATTTCCTACAGAAAATCAGAACACTAGCCCACATACCAACCAATTACATTTTGGCCACACTAGACGTAAACAGTCTTTACACTTCCATTGACCACAATAAAGACATTGATGCAGTTAGACTAACGCTGAATAACTCAGACCTTTACACCAACCAGAAAAACGTGTGCCTTGACCTGCTAAACATAGTCCTAAAAGAAAATTATTTTTTATATGGTGATGTGTTCTACGTTCAACGTTGTGGTACTGCGATGGACGCAAATGTAGCGCCTGCTTACGCAAACCTGTATATGGACCAGTTTGAGCAATCTTACATTTACACAGTATGCTGCTATAGGTATATCAACGACATTTTTTGTATTTGGGATGGTCCGCTCGATAGCCTCCAAACCTTTCACCACAGAATCAATTCTATCAGGAAAGAACTACAATTCACCATGTCTACCGTAGCAGCCCTACAGATATAACCTTTCTTAGAAAGGCAGGTAATACACGGCCAAGATGGACTCCTTACCACAGACCTGTACACGAAACCTACAGACTGCAACGGGTTGTTATTATACAGTGTTAGCCAGAAGTATTGACACCCCTGCGATTCTGTCAGATAATGCTCTGTTTCTTCCTGAAAATTATTGCAATCACAAATTCTTTGGTATTATTATCTTCATTTAATTTGTCTTCAATGAAAAAAACACAAAAAGAATTGTCCTAAAGCCAAATTCAGGGGCGGACCTACTGTGGTGCAGCTGGAGCAGCTGCTCCAGGGCCCCGAGCGGCTAGGGGCCCCTCAAGCCTGCAGGGGGGCCCCAGCCGACCCCCATGACCCTGTGCCAGTGTGGCAGAGGGGAGGGGGTTAACCGAGGGAAGCTTCCAGCTTCCCCTGGCTGAGCCCGCCCTCCTCTCCTCTGCCGCCCCGGCTCCCAGCGCGGCTCCCAGCATGGCTCCCAGCGCGTCTCCGCACAACGCAGGTAGGAGAAGCTCACACAGCCCCGCTCACCGCCGTTGCCTGGCAGCACCCACCCATAAGCCCCGACGGTCCTCGCGACCGACCGATAGTACCCCCCCCCTCTCTCACCGTCATCTGCTGCTGCACCAGGGCCCCCGGGATGCAAGGTCCGCCACTGGCCGAATTGGATATAGTTCCACACCAAACATAAAAAAGAGGGTGGACAAAAGTATTGGAACTGTTAGAAAAATCATGTGATGCTTCTGTAATTTGTGTAATTAACAGCACCTGTAACTTACCTGTGGCACCTAACAGGTATTGGCAATAACTAAATCACACTTGCAGCCAGTTGACATGGATTAAAGTTGACTCAACCTCTGTCCTGTGTCCTTGTGTTTACCACATTGAGCATGGAGAAAAGAAAGAAAACCAAAGAACTGTCTGAGGACTTGAGAAACCAAATTGTGAGGAAGCATGAGCAATCTCAAGGCTACAAGTCCATCCCAAAGACCTGAATGTTCCTGTGTCTGCGGTGCGCAGTGTCATCAAGAAATTTAAAGCCCATGGCACTGTGGCTAATCTCCCTAGATGTGGACGGAAAAGAAAAATTGACAAGAGATTTCAACGCAAGATTGTGCGGATGGTGGATAAGACCTTGATAACATCCAACAAGTTCAGCTGCTGCAGTCCAAGGTAAACAGTGTCAACCCCTACTATCCACGGTCTGAATGAAAGACTGTAGGTAGAGCCAGGAAGACCCTTCTTACCGAGACAAAAAGCAGTTGGAGTGTGCAAACTTACCTGAAAAAGCCTAAAACGTTTTGGGATAGCAAGGCATTAACTAGAGTTACAGGAGAAAAAAGAGGCATTCAAAGAAAAGAACACGGTCCCTACAGTCAAACATGACGGAGGTTCCCTGATGTTTTGGGGTTGCTTTGCTGCCTCTGGCACTGGACTGCTTGACCGTGTGCATGGCATTATGAAGTCTGAAGACTACCAACAAATTTTGCAGCATAATGTAGGGCCCAGTGTGAGAAAGCTGGGTCTCCCTCAGAGGTCACGGGACTTCCAGCAGGACAATGACCCAAAACACACTTCAAAAAGCACTAGAAAATGATTTGAGGAAAAGCACTGGAGACTTCTAAGGTGGCCAGCAATGAGTCCAGACCTGAATCCCATAGAACACCTATGGAGAGATCTAAAAATGGCACTTTGGAGAAGGCTCCCTTCAAATATCAGGGACCTGGAGCAGTTTGCCAAAGAAGAATGGTCTAAAATTCCAGCAGAGCATTGTAAGAAACTCATTGATGGTTACTTACCGGAAGCGGTTGATCGCAGTTATTTTGGCTAAAGGTTGTGCAACCAAGTATTAGGTTGAGGGTGCCAATACTTTTGTCTGGCCCATTTTTGGAGTTTTGTGTGAAATGATCAATGTTTTGCTTTTTGCTTCATTCTCTTTTGTGTTTTTTCATTGAAGACAAATTAAATGAAGATAATAATACCAAAGAATTTGTGATAGCAATCATTTTCAGAAAGAAACTGAGTATTATCTGACAGAATTACAGGGGTGTCAATACTTTTGGCCACAAATGTATGACAGTTGCCACCCAAGGTCAACTAGGGCCAGTCTACCAAGATCCCAATTTAAACGTATCTCAAGGATAGTATCCAACCAAGAGACCAAGACACTGAGACTGACAGAGATGGCTAACAAATTCAAGGACAGAAACTATCCCAAACAACTCTTAAATGACAAACTAAAGGCAGCCATGGAAACATCAGCTGACCCACTACCAAGACATAAGACTGACAGACTACCATTTGTACACCATTTCCATCCCACCATGTACAACCATGTACAAGGTACAGAACCTGATAAGAAATCACTGGCCATTACTCAATAAAGGCTATCCTAATATAGAGGCCTTTGAAGAACCCCCCTCATGTGCACCAAAAGACCTACCAACATAAAGGACCAAATAGTGACGGCGGACATTGGTAAATCAGGGTCATCCATGACACAGACGTTCTTACATCCAAAAAGAACTGGTACATTTCCCTGCCTGAACTGCTCTAACTGCTCTAATGTAATCAAAGGCAACATGGTTACCCACCCTAGGACAGGTAAATCTTATAAAATACCTGATCATTACACCTATGACACAAATTTCGTGGTGTACCTGATCAAATGTCTTTGTGGCTTATTATACGTGAGGGAAACCACTCAATCAGTTAAGGATAAAATATCAAGCCACAAATCGACAATTCGTTGTGGTAAGTTATGGCTCCCACTCCCCCACCGCTTCAAGGAAGTCACTTCCAAGTCATTGAAAAGGTAACATGTCCTGTGAAACTTTTGAAGGAAAGGGAGTCGTTCTGGATATACTGTATAAACTTGACACCCTTTTTCCTAAGGGTCTTAACAGAGAAATTGACTGGTGATAACGGTAGTAACAATGTTGCTCTGATTTTTTGCAGACACATTGAAATGTTTCCCCTCCCAACACCTCCTACCCAGGACGGTAAGCATTATTAGGGATTATTGGTTGATATCAGTGCTTTTAAAATAATTCTTTCCTTTCATAAAATCTAGATAGTGACAATGGTTTGGACCTCTACCAACCTCCTCTCTCCACAGATGTACCAACGTTGTATTAGTGTATGGTGTATTTTCTTTACAGTGTATTGTGATATAATCTGTTCATCGCATCTTGTCTAAGTCAGGAGATTTGCTATATATTGTAATGTCTGACGTCTACATTAATGGAAACCTATCCACAGTTACCCTATGTATTATTCTATATACAGGCTACTATATATGTGCCTCACACATACACCACCACCAACACCATAACATTATACAACAAACCAGATCCCAGTTTAACACCACAAGAGTCCTACATGTATACCAGACCACGGTCTCTCTTAACACCCCTGACCCTGATTAAATCCCTAGCACTCTCCACCATTAACTAATAGGGCGCCTTTATACTCATATCCTGCATGAGATCACCACATACCGATGTGAACCCCTCCACACCCTCTCATTTAGTGCGCTGCTGACACTGACAATGCCAGAACCAGCCCCTTGGTTACTGTTGCCAACCGACAACAGTATCCTAGTAAACAGCGCTGTACTGCGCATGCGCGGCCGGTGACGTCACTTCCCGTCACATGAGCGCTTCCCATCACTTTTAACACCGCTCCTCACACAGTGCCTGTCACTGACTTCTGCCTAGGCGTAGGACACGCTGGCATCAGCACTACTGAGGCAAGGACCCCTCCACACAGACTCCCTAAGATATGTACAATCCAATGCCTTTTCTCTGAAGTATATCTTCTATTCTAGTGCTCATAACCATCCCCACACAGGGAGATACTCCTTGCAACACCTTTAAGACAGAGACAATCCTTTCCCCACTATTATGCATTAAGGTAATCCATATAACCCTAAGCTAAGGAGCACTATTAGCCATGCGACCTTTTCTAAAAACACAGGTCTCTTCACAGCAACCATAGTGGATTTACACCAAAGAATACAGCACATTGGTACTGGGACAGGTTCCAACCTGTATACAAGCTGAGAGGTCTCTATAGGTGCCAAAAGGACTACAGGTATCTTACCGTATCATATCACTACCTACCTCACCAATGTCCTCTTATTCTTACCACATACTACCTCTTAAACCTAGCCTTATTTTGGATAGATAATATGGTTATAATTCCTTGCATTCTTATAACATTGAAATCCATTTGATGATTAGTTATTGTCATAATTCCTGTTGCCAACCATGACAACACTTTCTTCATCTAAATTTTTGTACATATCTATGTATCGATGTCTTACACTATTGTCTTTGTATTTACCCACAGGTGACGCTTTGATAAAGATCACAGAGTAGTGGTCGAAACGTCAGCTCCACTGTCGCACCTGTCTGTTTTGCACCAAGATTCTAAATAAATTACCACCTTCACTTGAACTACATTGGGAGTGTGCAGTGTTCATTAAACTGTTATATGTATCGGGTCATAGAACCACTTGCACCTCGAACTACATCCTTGTGGTGTGCACGCCACTTACCTATATTTACCTTATGTCTACAAAAGTACGTCAGGAATGCCTTGGCTGCTGTTCTTGCCGTTAAGTCCTTCACGGGCAGCCCTACTAGGAAATGGGAATAGTGGTCCACTATGGTCAAGGCATAGAGATAGCCGGATCTGCTTGGTGTCAATTTGACGTGATTTAGGGCTACTAATTCCAGCGGTTGCTTGGTGACTATGGACTGGAGTGGAGCTCTCTGACTCTCTTGATCCTTCCTCCTTAGGTTGCACGGGCCACATTTTCTACACCAATCTTCAATTGATTTTCTCATGCCAACACAGTAGAATCTTTCTCTTAAGAGCACTTCCAACTTTTTCCTATCCAAAATGCCCTTTACCGTCATGATAGGCTTCCAAGACCATTTTGACATCTCTCTTGGGTACAATGATCTGCCAGACCAATTCATGAGTTTTTGGATTGATATGTCTCCTACACAGCTTATGTTTATAAAGGAACAATCTACTCCTCTCTTTCAGAGTTGCTGAGCTTCAGCAGAAGCATTCTAATCAGGGTATGCACCTTCCTGCGTCAGCAATTCCTTGACTAGCCTCACAGCCGGGTCACTGTCCTGTGTGTCAGCCCATCCATGATGTGATAATGGGTTGAGTGTTGCCTTCTGATGCTTCTGGTGCACACCTGGTGTTCTGTATTGGTTTTCCCTAGGGCAGTGAAAGGCCAGTAGCTCTATTTCTTCCAGCTCCTCCAGTTCCTCTTCCACGGCCCTTAGGTGTGGCATCTTGGTTAAGGCATCTGCATTCCCATTCTTGCGGCCTGCTCTGTATGTGATGATGAAATTGTAATTAGACAGCCGGACTATCCATCGCTGTTCCAGTGAACCTAATTTTGCTGTATCCAGTTGGGTAAACGAGTTATTATCGGTATAGACAGTGAATTTTGCAGCGGCTAGATGTTTAAAACGCTTTGTTACAGCCCAGACTACTGCCAGTAGTTCTAATTGAAGGAACTGTAATTCTCCGGGTTTCTTTCAGTAGGCCGGAGCTTTCTGCTTGCAAAAGCGATGACTCTCTCTTTTCCTTCTTGTACCTGGGACAAAACTGCTCCCAATCCCTCGTTGCTGGCATCCGTGTACAGAATGAAGGATTGATGAGTAATCCGGGTATGCCAGGATCTCTTCTCCTGTCATGGCCCACTTCAACTTCTTGAAGGACTCTTTCTTTTATCACTCCACTGGAAGGGGAACTCTGGGCCGGAGACTTCTTAGACTATTCTACCAGGATGTCTTGTAGGGGGGCTGCCAACTTTGTCAACCCTTTAATAAACCTTCTATAGTAGCCGACCAGTCCCATGAATTGCCTCACCTCTTTCACGCTGGTGGGTCTCGGCCAATCCCTTATCACGGTTACTTTCTCAGGATCCAGTGCTACAACTTCTGAGCTTACTACGTGGCCGAGGTACTGTACCTTTGGTTTGAGCAGGTGACATTTAGATGGTTTTATTTTCATACTGTACCCGGACAAGGCTTCATACACTTCCGCCAAGTGTTGCAGATGCTCTTCATATGTCTTGAAGTAGACTATGATGTCATCCAGGTTCAGGAGAACAGTTTCAAAGTTCTTGTGTCCTAAGCAGCACTCACTCAGTCTCTGGAATGTTCCGGGTGCGTTGCAGAGTCCGAACGGCATACAATTGAACTCGCAGAGGCCCATCGGCATGGTAAGTGCTGTCTTCTCACAGTCAGCCTCTCCACAGGAACTTGCCAATACCCACTAGTCAGATCTAAGGTGGAAAAGTAGTTAGCATATTTTAATGCAGCTAATGATTTTCTATTCTGGGTAATGGGTATGCATCCTTGTGTGTAATGCGGTTGATCTGCCTATAATCTACGCACATTCTCATGGTCCCATCCTTCTTTTTAACCAGCACTAAAGGAGCTGCCCAGGGGCTACTACTGTCTCTTATTACCCCTGCTTCCTTCATCTCTTTGAGCATGTGCTTTGCAAATTGGTAGTGAGCTGGTGGTACGGTTCTATACAGCCCCTGTTACACGGGGCGACATCGCCGCCTATTACATAGGCGAGGTAGGGGCGTGGCCTATCGGTGGTGACACCTACGTGCTCATGAAAGAAGCGATGTCGGCGGTGCCGGGCGGTCGTCTGGTTTCAGAGCAGTGCTCTGAAACCAGGCAACCATCTTGGGGAGATTGTACACATCGCCCCATGTAACCGGGCGCCGGCCACCTGTCAGGCGATGGGAGCCATAGGCTCCCATTGTCCTGCATCGCCGCTGGGGTTTCCAGACACCCCAGCGGCAATGCCACCTGACAGCTCGCCGGCGCGGGGCTGGAGGTGTCACCCCGTGTAAATGGGGGACAGGGGACGCTGGCGGGGCGCCAAAAATGTGTGCGCACCCTCCAGTCGCCGCCGACATCCACTAGCCCCGTCGCCAGGAGTGACGGAGCCTTAACTCTCCTTAATGGGTGGATGATTACCTGTGGGTATGTTGTGTTCTACCCCTTTGATCTGCCCAAAGTCTAGTGGGTGTTTACTGAAGATCTGTTTGTACTCTGTCACTACCCGGTATACTCCATGCTTTTGATGAGAGGGTGTAGAACTGGTACCTGCATGTAACTTTTGGCACCAATCCTCCCGCTTTTTCTCTGAGCCATTGCACTCCTCCGAGTTTGACAGGCTCAAGGGTTCAACTGTTGAGATGGCATTGTTATCAACAGTGTATAATTTAGCCATGGTAGCATACTTTGGTATGGTCACTTCATCTTCCCCACAATTTAAAAGGCGGATTAGCACTCTACTCCTGTGTACCTCAACTACACCTCTGGCTGTCAGTACAGTGGGCCTACTGTCTGAGTACACGGGTTCTATCAGGGCCTGATAATCTCGCCCCTTAAGGCCTGTTGCGGCTTTACACCAGACTAACATTTCAGTTTTGGGAAGTATCACAATGGGTATGGGATCACTTACCCTTGCACTACCAATTTCTCCTCCAGACAATTCTACCTGCTGTCTCATCATCAGTCTTTATTTCTTTCTGCAGGATAGGTTGTTGTCAGGAATTAGCAGTATCGGCCAAATGCTGTAAAACAACAATAATTTCTGCAAGACAACTTTCCATACATTAATTCCTAGCAGAATAGTTGGATCATGTTCATGCAGATCAACATCAACAATTATCACCCCTTGATCTTTTAATTCTACTCTTGCAATTTTAATGGTCATTTCTTTAAACCCAATCTGTGATACTAGTTTACGATTACTAGCCCATGTATTAAAGTCATCATTTGGACCACGCGTAATGTCCAAATCAGCCCAGTACCGTTATAAAGGATATAAGGTATGGAGGAGATCTGCAAGCCGGTGTCCAGTAGAGCGTTCAGGGAACAGCCATCCAGCACGACAGGTATAATTGGAGGTCCTCCCACGTACCTGTCCCGCCAACGTGGTGGCCTTGTGAGTTCATTCCTGAGGAGCAGCCTGCTTCCCCAGGGGATCCTCGTTTAAAGCACATTCCCTGGCAAAGTGGCCTGCCTCCCCGTAGCAGCTACAAATGGGCTGTTCATACAGGTGGTAGTGATCACTGGGCCATCCTCTGGTTGCTGGATACTTCCTGGGCTCATCCATGGGACATCTTTGCTTGTAGCCAGCTTGATCTTTCCCACGGGCTTGGATTCATGCAGCTCCTGCATAGCCTTGGCCATCTCTGCTACTGTTTTGGTGAGGGCCTCAATCTTTTCATCAAGAGCCTCGTTGGTGATGGACTCCTGAGGTTTAGCATTAGCCCCTGACATGGCTGGTGGGATCTGCACGCCTGGTTGCTGGTACGTTGCATCTAAACATTGGACAGAGTCTGTATCATGAGGCTCTTCTGCCTGCAGTATGCAGATGGCCCTCTCTTTAAATTGGCAAAGTTCAAATCAGGGTTCTGGATAGCCATCATCCGCAGCCGTTCTCTATGAGGAAGGTATAAGAGTCCATCTCTAAACTGGTCAATCAGCAATTTATCTTCCCCTTGTGCCAAGGTGGGTTCTGCTGTTTGAGTGCCCTGAGTGCCTCCTGTAGATTTAACGCAAAGTCTCTCATATTCTCCTGTGGTTTCTGCCGGCACCCAAAGAATCTCATCTTTGCTGTGGCATCTACACTGGTCTCAAAAGTAGCTTTCAGCCTGGCCATTACATGTTCTACAGTGTCTTTGTCATCATCCGACCAGGACTTTGTCTCCCGCTCTGCATGACCAGTTAACTGTCCCATTAGTATGCTGACACGCTGGCCCTCCATCAGGGGGTATATGCTGTAATAACTGTCCAGCTTCTCTTTAAAGTCTGTGAGGGTATTGGGCTCACCTGAGTATTGTGGCAGCCACGTTGCCCCCAGGGTGTACGGCATCAGGAACGGCATGATCGGTGACATTCCTTGTGCTGCAGCACCGCTGGGTGCTCCTTCCATGCGCTGTTTGGGGTCCACCGGCTGCGACATCTTTCCGCCCCCTTAGTTAATCGTGACCCTTTTGGTCTTCTACTCCCGTCAGGGTGTACAATAATCATTTCGCTGGTGCAGTAGGGTTTTGCATCCCCGCCGGATGTCGTCAGAGCGCAGGCCGGGCCTCACTTCGCTCTCTTTGGAAGGGTGCCGCCCATGAAGACACGCCCCCTCAGCTTCCTGCGTGCGACAACAATGGCGACAGTTAGATCACGTATTCCACACAATTCACGGCACACATTACCCGTTTAACGGGCAAGGAATCCTGTTCGTGATGCCAGAGAACTGATGGGCCCCCAGGCCATGGTGTACTCGGAAACCGGGCCAGTGCTGTCTCTCAGGGATCACGGTAGTCGTCACCTGATCCCGTGGCCTGGGCTCAGTTGAAAAAGGGGGGCATTTACAGGGAATTTGTCGTGACGCCACCTGTGGGATGTGGTCAGTGGGGACCACTGCTGCTGCAGGAACCTCCGGGGATGATGGATGGCAGCTGGGGATGGAACGGCTCTCCACAGGTAAAGCCAATCCCCGGGGCAGTGTGGAATGTCTATGTACAGGTTTCAGGGCGATGGGCACAGGTAACAGGCAGACTCACGGTTTTGTAGTTTTCTCAGTTCTTTACTGGAGCAGATGGTAAAAGCTGTCCATGAAGTTTTGAGAGCAGCTTGTGGTTATTCTCACCAGGCCAGGTCTTTGGCTCCCTTACTGCGCTTGTACTTTGGCTCCTGCACTTGCTTAAGCTAGGCTGCTGGCCTTGTCTCTTCCTGCGGGGTACCAGTGTAACAGGCAACTCGAGTCCTTCACTTTCTCTACCCTGCTCCTGGGTGTCAGTGTTACTAGAGACTATGCGTTGCTGTGTCTCTGGTACAGTGTAGCTGGAGAATTTGGAATCCTCACTTTCCGGTGTTGACTGCCGGGATGTGTGACCCTGCACAGTCTCGGACTCCGGTGTCCGTTCTATGCGCTTTTTCTCTGGGGAGAGCACAGAGCTGCTCAGACTCCAAGTAGTGCTCCTTCCTCGCCTTTCCTCAGACCTAGCCTTAGGCATGGTACTAGTTGGTAGACCTTGAGATAAGCTTAGCACCGCTCTTTTACACTCAGGTCCTCTTCACAGTCCTCCCAGGAAATGCAGTCTTCACATCCTCTCGGGAGCTGAGCTCTTCACAGCCCTCTCAGGAGCTGAACTGAACTGCTCCTCTCCAGACCAGAATATATAGGAGAGCTCACCCTAAACCTGGGCTTGGTCTCCCTCTTCTGGCTTGGAGGTGTTGGTGTTGTGTGTGTGCTGCCTGATCAGAATACTCTTTATTGCTCTCTGGTGACTCCACTACCCGGGGGCAGTGATGACACTGTGGCACATTGACCCTGGGGTGCCATATAAGCACGCAGCAAATACATCACTGTCATGCCCCACGCTCTATAAGCAGTCAGCCGCTGGCATAAGGAGATGTCGCACTGCTGGGGAGTGATGGATGGTGAGTATTATCATCCATCTGCTGCCACCTACCAGGATATTCACTGTTCCCACACCGCATGTATGGAAATCAGTGAAACTCTACTTTTTTTAATAGCGGGCACACGTGGAGGCTGGTGATCATGTGTGCCCACTGTTTAAGAAAATTTAATTTGTGCCATTCATCATTCCACTTAGTGCTGAGAGGTATTGGTTGGGGGGTGGGCAATGAATATTAAGTTTACATAAACAGCGGGCACACATGATCACCCGCAGGCACTACCTCCAATGACCTGCTGCCTCCCACAGCTACACCCAAACATTTGGACTTTAAGGGTGCCGTCACACCTGGTGATGGCACCGATGATGTATTAGGCGACGCAGGGGCGTGGCCTAACAGCGCTGATATCGCCCCCGGCTTCACCTAATGTAAAGGGGTGATGTCGGTGACTCTGAGTGGTCGCTTGGTTTCACATCAGTGATGTGAAACCAGGCGGCTGATCTGGGGCGATGTGTCCAAATCACCCAATGTAAACGGCCGCCGGCGACCTGACAGGCGATGGTACTGCATCGCAGCTGGGGTTTTGAGACACCCCGGCGGCGATGCCGCCTGTCAGATCGCCACTAGTGGTGTCGCCCCATGTAAATGGGGGACGGCGATGCTGGCGTGGCGCCAAAAACATGCGCATTCTTGCCAGTCGACGCCGACATCTCCGGCGCCATCGACAGGTCTGACGGTACCCTAAGATGCACCTCCATTTTCCTCCCAAATTTTGGGGAAAAAAGTGTGTTTTATAGTCAAAAAAAATATGGTAAATAATATTTGCAACAGACCTTTTGATAATTCTGTGATTATGCCCCAATATCTTAACAGTTTTAATAGTGCTGAATCCCTCTGTAATTTTTGACTTAACAGTCAGTGTAATCTTTTTTTTTTTCCATTTTGCCTGAGGAAAACAAGCTGCTTAATATTTCTACACACATAGCTTACTGCTGCCATTTGCACCTATTGCTTCCTCTCCCCTATTTCACTCCGTAAGAGCCGTGACTGCAGTTTTATGAAGATTTGTCAATAAAGAAGATTTTATACTTATATTGAGTGCCGCTGTTCTGTTTTCCATGGACATTTGGTATTTCCTGCTCCTGGGAGTTTACAGCTAATCACCACCAGATACATCAGAAGCTTGAAATAGATGAAAAGCGAGTGGTAAGTGAACCAAGGGTAATGCCAAAATTGTGTAATTAGAAAGCAATACTAGTGAAAAATGATATCAACTGGTTCAACTGATGGCCTATAATATTACAAAGGTGCCACACAAGAAACCTCTCATATTCAGTAACACCAGTGAGCTGTCTCAAACCCTTCGCAACCTTATTGTTAAAAAACATACTGATGGCATTGGTTACAAAAGAACTGCAGATAAGGCCCTATAGGGATGTTACATTTAAGCTACAAAAATCAAATTTACGGTATTTTTGTAGGGAGAAGTGCCATTTTAGTTTTCTCTTAATGCAGTAGTAAAAGCTAGAATTGACCCATACGTAAACATACATTTACCATACATAATTATAAGCTATCCAACTGTGAAGTTGAGATTAGACAAAAAAAATAGAAGGCTTTAGTTTAAACCAAACTATATTTATTTAGTGGTCACATTTGTCTTTTAATAGATTTCCCCTTTGAGTAAAATTCTGCCTGTTAACCACATAGAAGAACCAGAGTGCATTGCAGGAAAGAAGGCACATAGAGACACATGCTTAATTATATCTTTTTGTTTCCTGTTCTATGGATTTTTTTAGTTGATCCAAGGAATGACCTTCGTTCATGACATTATCAGTTTTGTCTGTTTTTTTTATGCAGTACCTTTATTATGTGACAAAAGTACTTGAAGAAAAATGACCTAGAGGACAAATAATAGGAGATATTAATTAAAATAATTATGGTAAAAACTGTTTTTTAGGACTCTCGCATATTTACTATGTGTTTTAACTACTTTCTGTGCCTTGTCCATCAAAGGATATGGTTTAGTTGAAAAAGGGTGTGACACTGTGAAACAGGGACGTGGCTTTACAAGTGCCAAAAGATATGCAACATTTTGTGGATTTTCTGACACAAACTAAGCCAACAAGTGGTGTAAACTTAAAGTAAAGAGTCTAGAGATGCACAAAATGTATCAAACCATGTGTCACTATGATAAACTAGCACAATTAAAGAAAAAAGAGCACATCTACCTGTGGCCACGGGCGTAACGATGGCAGTCGCAAGGGTCACAACTACGACGAGTCCTGGACCTATAAGGGGTCCGCAATGCCAGCTGCCCCCTGCGCCTGCCGATCCCACCGCCCGCTTCACAATGAATGTGCATACCAGAGGACGCACATCCGTGTGACTGTGCGGCAGCACATGCCACTTTGGGGCCCGTGTGTCAGGGAGAGGAGGGGAACTCCTGCTTCCAACTACTGCCCCTCCCCTCGCTTCCTCTTACCTTAGCGGTGCCGTTGTGTGTTCCAGTCTAGAATGCATATAGCATGCTAGTGTCGCCTCTTCCACACTAGGAGAAGGCGGCACTTCCTGCTTTATGCATTCCACAGTGGAACACAGGCTGGTGCCACCTCCTCCTGAGTCTTCAGTTTTTGAAAAGGAGACCAGAAAAGCAGGAGAACTGGGGAAGGTAAGTACAGATTTATTTTTTGAGTACACAGTGGCCGGAGGACTATGGGTGGAGAAGAGGAGTGCATTATACAGTATGAAGAGTTATGAAACTGTATATATAAGGCTGCACGATATGGAGAGATATGAGTCTGCACTATATGGATTGATATGAGGCTGCATAATACTATATGGAGGGCTATAAGGCTGTGTTATACTATATGGAGGGATGTGAGGCTTCATTATACTATATGGAGGGCTGTGAGGCTGCATAATACTACAGTGTTGGCCAAAAGTATTGACACCCCTGCAATTCTGTCAGATAATACTTAGTTTCTTCCTGAAAATGATTGCAATCACAAATTCTTTGGTATTATTATCTTCATTTAATTTGTCGTCAATGAAAAAAAACAAAAGAGAATGAAGCAAAAAGCAAAACATTGATCATTTCACACAAAACTCCAAAAATGGGCTGGACAAAAGTATTGGCACCCTCAGTCTAATACTTGGTTGTACAACCTTTAGCCAAAATAACTGCGATCAACCGCTTCCGGTAACCATCAATGAGTTTCTTACAATGCTCTGCTGGAATTTTAGACCATTCTTCTTTGGCAAACTGCTCCAGATCCCTGATATTTGAAGGGTGCCTTCTCCAAACTGCCATTTTTAGATCTCTCCACAGGTATTCTATGGAATTCAGGTCTGGACTCATTTCTGGCCACCTTAGAAGTCTCCAGTGCTTTCTCTCAAACTATTTTCTAGTGCTTTTTGAAGTGTGTTTTGGGTCATTGTCCTGCTGGAAGACCCATGACCTCTGAGGGAGACCCAGCTTTCTCACACTGGGCCCTACATTATGCTACAAAATTTGTTGGTAGTCTTCAGACTTCATAATGCCATGCACACGGTCAAGCAGTCCAGTGCCAGAGGCAGCAAAGCAACCCCAAAACATCAGGGAACCTCCGCCATGTTGGACTGTAGGGACCGTGTTCTTTTCTTTGAATGCCTCTTTTTTTCTCCTGTAAACTCTATGTTGATGCCTTTGCCCAAAAAGAGAGAACATTCTTCCAAAACGTTTTAGGCTTTCTCAGGTAAGTTTTGGCAAACTCCAGCCTGGCTTTTTTATGTCTCGGGGTAAGAAGTGGGGTCTTCCTGGGTATCCTACTATACAGTCCCTTTTCATTCAGACACCGATGGATAGTACGGGTTGACACTGTTGTACCCTCGGACTGCAGGGCAGCTTGAACTTGTTTGGATGTTAGTTGAGGTTCTTTATCCACCGTCCGCACAATCTTGCGTTGAAATCTCTCGTCAATTTTTCTTTTTCGTCCACATCTAGGGAGATTAGCCACAGTGCCATGGGCTTTAAACTTCTTGATGACACTGCGCACGGTAGACACAGGAACATTCAGGTCTTTGGAGATGGACTTGTAGCCTTGAGATTGCTCATGCTTCCTCACAATGTGGTTTCTCAAGTCCTCAGATAGTTCTTTGTCTTCTTTTTTTTCTCCGTGCTCAATGTGGTACACACAAGGACACAGGACAGAGGTTGAGTCAACTTTAATCCATGTCAACTGGCTGTAAGTGTGATTTAGTTATTGCCAACACCTGTTAGGTGCCACAGGTAAGTTACAGGTGCTGTTAATTACACAAATTAGAGAAGCATCACATGATTTTTCTAAGGGTGCCAATACTTTTGTCCACCCCCTTTTTTATGTTTGGTGTGGAATTATATCCAATTTGGCTTTAGGACAAATCTTTTTGTGTCTTTTTCATTGAAGACAAATTAAATGAAGATAATAATACCAAAGATTTTGTGATTGCAATCATTTTCAGGAAGAAACTGATTATTATCTGACAGAATTGCAGGGGTGTCAATACTTTTGGCCATGACTGTATATGGAGGGTTGTGAGGCTGTATTACATTATATGGATTAATATGAGGCTGCATTATGCTATATGGAGGACTTTGAAGCTGCATTATACTACATGGAGTATAATGAGGGTGCATTATAATAAGTGAATGACTATAGGGGCTACCTTATGAATGAGGGACAATGAGATGCATCATAATACATAGAGGACTATGGGGGTATATTGTAATATATGGAAGAATATGGGTATACATTATAATAATTGGAGGACTATGGTGGTGGGAGGAGGAAGACTATATATACCAGGATCAAGGACATATATATTATGATAAGGGCCATATTCCTGCATGTGGGACATTATTACATAATGAAGTGGAAGAGCGGTCAATTTGTGAGTCTTTATATGCTTTAGAATGTTAAACAGGGCCCATACAACTGACCAATGTTAAAAAAACATCAACTCCCTGAGCCCATTAATTGGTCATCCAGTGAAACACCCTTTAACACAAGTAATGCATATTAGCATGTTTATTATATTGTGAAATAAAAATTCCCAAATGGATGACTTTTTTATGTGCTTTTCAATATTCATAGCTAATATTTATGGGTTTTGACTGCTGATTTGGATTGCTGAACTGAAATGGCTGAAAGGTTTTAAAAGCTAAAGGCAATTAAGACTTTTCTACACAAATTATTTGGCAGGATCCCTAGTCAGAATCATTTTTCTCCTTATTACAATACTTTATGAACTTTCCCTTTGTCAGAGAGATGAGATGTATTTTCCATTATATCTATGCTGGCAGCTTATCAGTCAGGATACTTTCAAAGCATGTTGACAACAGAACAGAGCTTAAGGCTTCGTTCACACATTTGCGTATTTTGCTGCGCTTTTTTGCGCGCGCTTTTTGCCCGTTTTTCGGCCGCGCAACAAAGCGCAACAAAATACGCAGGGGCTTTCACACACTGCGCTTTCTTTACTCCAGAAAGCGCAGTGATGTCACAGAGGGGAGGAAAAATCCTGCTTCCTCCTCCCCTCTGTGACATGTGTGACAGCCCCATTAGATTTCACAGTGTATTAATATACACTGTGAAATCTAAATTAAACAGAGGCAAATGTATGGAAAATAAAAAACAATGAATACTTCACCTGTCCGACGCCTTCTCCCGCTGTGCGATCTCCGGTTCCAAGTGAGATGTGTTCTGCCAGGACCTGTGGTGACGTCAGAGGGGGCGTTCCCGGGGCGTTCCCAGCGCTGATTAGCTGTTCGTGGTCATGTGATATGTATCACATGACCGCGAGTCCCGGGAACGCCCCTCTGACATCACCACAGGTCCTGTCAGTACACCTCTCACTTAGAACCGGAGACCGGACAGCGGCAGAAGGCACCGGACAGCGGGAGAAGGCGTCGGACAGGTGAAGTATTCATTCTTTTTTATTTTTCATTCACTTGCTTTTGTTTAATTTAGATTTCACAGTGTATATTAATACACTGTGAAATCCAATGGGCGGCCACAGCTGTCACAGAGGGGAGGAGGAAGCAGGATTCTTCCTCCCCTCTGGGAGAATACGCAGGAGCAGCTGCGTAAACAATTGACATATCAATTGTTTACGGAGCTGCGCTTTCTCCCGGAAAACGCAGTGCGTATTTTTGCGCAATGTCTGCACTGCAAAGTGAATTTCACATTCACTTTGCTGGCAGACAAAAGGCACATTGCGTATTTTGAAAAGCGCGCGTAAAAAAGCGCAGCAAAATACGCAATGTGTGAATGCAGCCTTAATTAGCAATAAACAGGTACAGATATGATAGGCTTTGTGGAATAAGGAATATACATATTTTAAGTGTCTTAAGTCTCTAAAAGGGAACCTGACCCCTCAAAATCACCCCCAACCCTATTAATACCTGTCTCTGCACCCTAACATATCAGTATTAGTGCTCCTTTTCTATATAAAAAAAAAAGCGCTCTGTAACATTGGATTAATCAACAATATACACTTACAAATCTGAGACTTTTTGTCCCTGAATAAGTCTTTGTCCCTGAATAAGTCTCACAGGGCGTCCCCTGTGAGACTCTAAAGCCCTCCCAAGGTGCTCATTTTCACACCCCGAATGATCCACCCTCTCTCTGTCTGTGCTGCTGGGATGTGGAGCTGAAGGCAGGACTAATGATTTGCATTCTGTGAGTGATAGAGAGGGGGGTGGACAATGCCTGCACAAGCAGAGCACACAGACAGAGAGAGGGTGGATCATTCAGGCTGCAAAACAACACACCCTAAGGGCTAAGAATATAGCCCCTGCTAATTATAATCACTAATGAGTAAGTATTAAAACATTTTTATGCACTTACACAGGATGCTTTTAGGAGACAAAAGAAGTGTGAGATTAGTGATAATATGCTGCAGAGACATGTTTTGGTAGCTTAGGAGGCGTTCTGGAGGTGACAGGATCCCTTTAAGGGCATCAGCAGGCTGCTTCTCCTCTCATGCACAGACACAAGAAAGTGGTAGCAGTCACATGATATTCACATGGTGTGTGAACCTCTGGGAGTGTCTTTTTTTTATCTAACTTTATAGACAATACCCAAACCTAGCAATAGAACACTTACATATACAAGAATGGAGTTGTTGCACTAAACATATTCCCACAACCCCACTCAACATCTACTTATCCTGTTAGTCCCATTGCAGTTCTGAAGTCCTCAAACTTGGCTCTTGGGAATGGTTTTGTCATACCATCTGCTAACATCTTGTCACTCGCATTAAACAAACGCTAGTACACCACGTTTCACTAAGTCACTTAGTGGTCCTGTGTCACCCTGGGCCCCTAACCTGTTGGAAGCAGATCATTCAGGGTACATGCAAAGCGTGTTGACAACAGAACAGAGCTTTAATTAGCAATAAACAGGTACAGGTATGATAGGCTGTGTGGAATCAGGAATATACATATCTTAAGTGTCTCTGTACAGCATCAGTAGGCTGCTTCTCCTCTCATGCACATACACAGGAAACTGGTAGCAGGCACATGGTCTTTCCTGTGTGTGAGTTTCTGGGAGTGTCTTTTTTTAATCTAACTTATGCAATGAGACAATACAAACCTAGCAATAGACACTACAATACAGGAATGGAGTTGTTGCACTAAACATATTCCAACAATCTACAATGTAAAGCTGCTGGTGTCCATCATTACTGATGTGCGGGAGTCTCTGATTGAGCCACAGTACCGAGCATAAGTGGCCCTAGAGATGCAGCCAAAATTCTTCAGTAGCAGAAAGATGTCCTTCCTGAAATTCACTCCAACAAAAGCATAGATGATGGGATTGAGGCAGCATCTTGTGAAAGCTAGGTTGCTGGTAATGATGATGGCAATATCTTTACTCTTTCTGACATCACAAGACATTTGAAGGCTTCCTAGAAAGTCTGTGGTTTCCAGGAAAATTACTAGTGCGTAAGGGAGCTGAAAGATAATAAAGACCACCACAACAGAGACTATAACCTTCAGGGCTTTGTGCTTCTTAAAGCTTCTACCAGTTAGGAGGGTTCGAGTAATAGTGGAGTAACAAACAACCATTACAGAGAAAGGGATGACAAAACCAAGAAATATTTGAAAAAAGTTGCACATGCTCTTGACGGTTTTTGTGATGTCTTCTGGGAATATCATCTTGCATATGTACAATCCATCATGCAGTTTGGACTGACTAAAAAAGAATTCTGGAAGACTGAGTAAAAATGACATCAACCAAAGACAGAGTGTGACCCACTTGCTTCTGTAAATGGATTTTTGGCGCATTGTAAGGGCTTCAACTGCTCGGACAATTGCAATGTATCTGTCCACACTTATACTGGTCAGGAACAAGAAGCCGCTGAAGAAATTGATGGCATATAAACCTTGTACCACTTTGCACATTTCATTTCCAAATACCCAACCTTTAACTGCACTGGCAGACAAAAAAGGAAGGGTCAAGAGTAGAAGAAGGTCAGCCATTGCCAGGTTAATCAAATAGATATCAGTCATGGATTTTATCTTCTTAGCAAAACCATATGTCAAAAGGACCAAAGAATTGCCAGATATACCAATCAAAAATACAAGACTTTGTACATATGGTTGAAAGCTTTTGCTGAATTCATGGATGGTGCTCACATCACAGATTTCAGGAATATGATTATTATAATCTGTTGATGCATAGTAATCTGGTGTGAAGTAGTTGTATTCTGAGTCCTGTAAGAAAGAAAACCTTTTTAGTTAATCACTGGATACAATGCAGATTCCTTTAAAGCATCACTTCAGCGTTTCTTTTCCAGCACGAAGTGGCATTATAAATCTAAGTCCCCTTCCCTCTCTCATATATTCACCTACCGGCATCTTCAACTCTTACCAACCCCGTTACGATCCCATCTTGTGCTCACAATATCTGACTGTTTGAAAGTCAGAAGTTAACTCACAAAAGCTTAAGGCATCTCTATGAGAGCCAGCATAATGCCAGAACGATGCTCCCATAGAGATGTATTGATTTGTAACTTCAAGGGGCTCCATGAAACACTAGAGCTGTCGGCAGGTTACAAATCACCGGAGTCTAACGGGAGTGATGCTGGAAAAAGGTGAAGCCGCCGGAAGGTGAGAATAAGACCGGGGACATGGGACTTAGATTTAAAGCACCAAGACAGCGCTATAATAAAAAAGAAACACTCGAGTGATGATTCAAGCTTGTATGACAGTAAAACGGGGTGTCTCAGTAAGGGTGCTTTCACTTCTGTGGTAAAATGCAATTCCCAGCAGATCCGGCAGATGTCGCCACATCTGCCGGATCTGCCGCGTAACAGCCGACTTGCGGCACCGATCCGGCAAGCACTATTCATTCTCTATGGGGCTTGCGTTCAGGTGCAGCAAGTGTGGTATTGCTGAATCCTGGACTTGCTTGCGGCACCGCAAAAAAACACTTCTAGCAGCGATTTTTTTGTATGGCCGCAAGTGCCGGATATGCCGATCCTGCTTTGGCACCGCAAAAAAACACTTCTAGCAGCGATTTTTTTGTATTGCCGCAAGTGCCGGATATGCCGGATTTGGCAACACCACGCTTGCCGCACCCAACCAAAAGCGCCATAGAGAATGAATGATATATACTGGCTATCCGCTGCACACTAAACATTTAATGAGGTATAGCTTAATGGCTAAAGAATGAATGGCTAGCTTCTACAAAAGCTGATGCAAATTTGGATGAGGAAAAATGACATTGCAGAAACTCCTAAAGAATACATAGGAAAAATGAGAATCTTCGCTAATGCAGTGGCCATTGCATGTTGAGCCCGATAACCCAGTCACGGTGTTCTCATGTATATCGGTCCCTAGCCTTATGTCTCTGTTTGCAGTACAAAATGCATGTGAGAATCTATGTGTCTCTTAAATGCAATTAAACCTGTGTGTATGGGTGTGGCTGGGAACTTGACAGTCAAATACTGTATAATATTAATAATAAAGATCGACTGGCACACCTGTATGTGAAGGTGCTAGCTAGAAAATACATTGTCATGAGAACACCTTGACGGAGTTATTGAGCTCAACATGCAATGGCCACTGCATCAGCTAAGATTCTCATTTTTCCTATGTATTCTTTAGCAGTTTCTGCAATGTCATTTTTTCTCATCCAAATTTGCATCGGCTTTTGTAGAAGCTAGCCATTTATTCTTTAGCCATTAAACTATACCTCATTTAATGTTTAGTGTTTAGTGTGCAGCGGATAACCAGTATATATGACAATGTATTTTCTAGCTAGCACCTTCACATACAGGTGTGCCAGTCGATCTTTATTAGTAATAGAGAATGAATGGGGCTTGCTGGATCAGTGCCACAAGTCGGCCGTTACGTGGCAGATCTGGCAGATGCGGCAACATCTGTCGGATCTGCCAGGAATTACACCTACTGCAGATGTTAAAGCAGCCTAAGGCATCACTTTTTATTGCCACAACTGTAGCAACCTGAGTTAAAGGGTTACAATTATGCTATAGAAGTCACAGTGTCATGTTTTTTGTTATAACTCTGGTGCGCTTTTGGTCTGTCTCTACAGGGAAGATTCATTAACCCCTTCACCAACAAGCTTGTGTTGACCTTCCTAATAACTCTGGAACACTTCAACACATCCCAGTGATTCTGAGATTGTTTTTTCATGACATATTGGGCTTCATGTTAGTGGTAAATTTAGGTCAATCATTTTTTGTGTTTTTTTGTGAAAAAAATGGATATTTGGTGAAAATTTTAAGAATTTTGCAATTTTAAAATTTTGAATTTTTATTCTGTTAAACCAGAGAGTTGTGTCACACAAAATAGTTAATAAAAAAACATTTCCCACATGCCTATTTTAGGCCCCTTTTTATCAGCGTTTTTTCCAAATTCCGTCAGGTTTACTACGGGGCTTGTGTCAGGTGCTGCAACTGCAGCATTGCCGCAGTTTCGGCACTTACGGCCAAATGCCGCGAAAAAAAATGCACCTGCCGCAAGCCCCATAGACAATGCATGGGGCTTGCCGCAAGTGTGCCGCAAGTGCGACCGTTAGGCGGAAGATGCGGCAGATGCGGTAAATCTGCCAGATCTGCTGCAATTTGAAAATAATGCTGATGTGAAAGGGGCCTAACATCAGCACAATTTTGGAAAGAAAATTTTTTTGGTTACGAAGTTAGAAGGGTTCAAAGTTCATCAGCAAATTCTCATTTTTACATCAAAATTTACAACATCATTTTTTAGGGACCAGATGACATTTGAAGTCACTTTGACGGACCAATGTGACAGAAAACATCCAAAAGTGACACCATGCTAAAAATAGCACCCCTCAAGCTCCTCAAAACCAGATTCAAGAAGATGATTAAGGGTGTGTGCCCACATACCGGGTTTGTGCCGGTGGGTGGCTGGGCGGACCCGACAGGAAGCTCTGCAGGCGTCCACCGGCTTCCTGGCGGGTATGTGCGGCGGGTGACGGGCGGGTGCTGCGGGTGGGTGCACAGCGGGTTAGCGGCGGCGGTTCTGCAGCGGCTGGAAGCAGCACATGATTCTGCTTGCAGCCGCTGCAGAACCGGCCGGTTTATAGGACATGCACATTTGTTGCTAACTCGCTGGGAACCCAGCGGGTTAGCAACAGATGAGCATGTGTAAACCGCCGCTGTGTGCACAGCGGGTGTCGGTTTACATAGGTTTTAATGTTAATCCAAACGCCGGTTTGGATTAACATAAATTTACATAAAACTTATGTAAACCGACCGGCGGTTTACACATCTAAACCGACCCTCACCCGGCATGTGGGCACACACCCTTACCCTTCAGGTGCTTCACAGAAACTAAAGCAAGGTGGAAGGAAAGAATTAACATTTTAATTTTTCCAACAAAAATGTTATTTTTGCCTCAATTATTGCATTTTGACAGAGGTAACAGGAGAAAAAGGACCCTAAACTTTGTTGTCCAATTTCTGCTGAATACAGCAATACCCCATATGTGGTCAAAAACCACTGCTTGGGCGTAGAGCAGGGCTCGGAAAGGAAGGAGCGCCATTTGACTTTTTGAATCGAAAATTAGCTGCAATTATTAGCTGACACCATATCACGTTTAGGCTAGGGTACACTTGGCATGCGTTTTTTAAGGTGATTTTTGGCAGCCTGCGTTTTTGCTGATAGGTGTGGGGGACCCTTAAAAAACGCATGCAAAAATGCATGAACCATTCAGTGCCATATAAAAACGCATTCGTTTCCCATAGGGCCCCATGTTAAAAAAACGCATGCGTTTTGTTAAAAATGCATACGTTTTTGAAAAAGCGCCAAAAACGCATCCCAAAAACACATTGGTACATTCAGACATGCGTTTTTGCTATTGGGGCATGCGTTTTTTGCATGGGGTCCTATGGATGCGTTTTTGCATGTGTTTTCACAAAACGCAAGTCTCAAAAATGCATGTAAAATCTGCAAGTGTGACCCTAGCCTTAGAGAGCCCCTGTATGCCTAAACATTGGAGCTCCCCAATAAGCAACCCCATCTTGGAAACTAGACCCTCCAAGAAATTTATCTAGATCGGAAATTTAGACCTGTCCTCTGCATTCGACACAGTCGATCATTGTCTCCTATTACAGATCCTCTTTTCCATTGGCATCAGTGACCTTGCCCTCTCCTGGATCTCTTCTTACCTTTCCAACTGCACATTTAGCATCTCCCACACAACCTCCTCATCCCATCCCCTCTCTGTTGCGGTCCCTCAAGGCTCTGTCCTAAGGCCCCTCCTTTTTTCAATCTATACCCTTGGTCTGGGACAACTCATAAAGTCCCATGGCTTCCAGTATCACCTGTACGCTGATGACACTCAGATCTACCTCTCTGGCCCTGATATTACCTCTCTCCTGTCCAGAATCCCAGAGTGTCTATCAGCCATATCCTCCTTCTTCTCCTCTCGTTTCCTAAAACTCAATGTAGATGAAACCGAACTCATCATTTTTCCTCCATCTCACAGACCTTCCTTACCAGACCTATCTGTCACGATAAATGACACCATACTTTGCCCTGTATCTGAAGTCTGCTGCCTCAGAGTAATCCTTGACTCTGCGCTATCCTTCAAACCACACATCCAAGCCCTTGCCACCACCTGCCGCCTCCTACTCAAAAATATTTCCAGAATCCGTCCCTTCCTCAACCCTCAATCTACTAAACTACTAGTGCATGCCCTCATAATCTGCCGTCTCGACTACTGCAACCTCCTCCTCCAATTTGTCTTTAAGTCTACTGCCCAACTAATCCACTTCTCTCCTCGCTATTCCTCCACTTCTTCCCTCTGTAAATCCCTCCACTGGCTCCCAATTCACCAGCGTATCCAATTGAAACTACTAACATTGACTTACAAAGCCGTCCACAATCTGTCCCCCATATATATCTCTGAACTAATCTCCCGATATCATCCAACTCGTAATCTTCAATCCTCCCAAGACCTCCTTCTTTCCTCCACACTTGTACATTCCTGATCCAACCGCCTGCAAGACTTCGCCCGAGCATTCCCCATTCTCTGGAATTATGCACCCCAAAACGTCTGACTGTCCCCCACACTCAGAACCTTCAAGCAGAACCTGAAAACCCATCTCCTCAGAACAGCCTACAACCTGCAATGACCATAGTGCCACCTCACCACCACTGAACCTGGCGCTCCACCACCATCGGACCCGGCGCTCCACCACCACCAGAGCAGACCCAAACTACTGTCTCTCTACCCATTGCCCTGTAGAATGTAAGCCCGCAAGGGCAGGGTCCTCCTCCCCTCTATAACAGTCTGTCACTCTTAGTGTGTTCATAGTATTTTTAACTTGTTTGTACTTCTCATGTACAGCACCATAGAATCAATGGTGCTCTATAGATAAATAAATAATAATAATAATAATAGCAATAAATAATAATAATAAATAATAATAATCTAGATGTGTGGTGAGCATTTTGAACCCCCAAATGCTTCATATATTGAAGCTGTGAAATTGAAAAAGTATTTTTCTTTCACAAGAATGTTCTTCTAGGCTCAATTTTTTCATTTTTACATGGGATGAAATGAACCCCAAAATTTGTTGGCCAATTTGTCCTGAGTATATGGATACCCCATAAGTGGTGGGAAAACTGTGTAAGGGAAGGAGTGATGTTTTTGAGCTGGTACCAGATGTGTGTGTGTGTGTGTGTGTGTGGTGTAGTGTACGTCAGGTTGGTGTGTGTCAGTGTGGTGTAGTGTACCATAAGCTTGGTTTCTGATGTAGTGTACGTCAGGTTGGTGTTTGTGTAATCTGGTGTACGTATGGTTGGTGTGTATGTGGTGTGGTCTGTCAGGTTGGTGTGTGTTCCTATATAGGGAAGATGGTGTGTCACGTTCCGCGCTGCTGTCTCAATGGAATCACAAGGAATGGATGTCTCCAAGAAGCCACAAGGAAGGCAAGGTTCCAAAGTAATGATCTCTTTTATTCACCAATGCGTTTCGGCACCTATCCTGGCACCTTCATCAGGGTTTCAAATATCATGATGAAGGTGCCAGGATAGGTGCCGAAACGCGTTGGTGAATAAAGGAGATCATTACTTTGGAACCTTGCCTTCCTTGTGGCTTCTTGGAGACATCCATTCCTTGTGATTCCATTGAGACAGCAGCGTGGACCGTGACACACCATCTTCCCTATATAGGAGCGTTTTTTCACGTACGAGTGGTTGGTGGAGGTCCTGCAGCAGCTATAAATCGAATGCTTATAAACCAGTTGTGGGTCACACAACTGGACCAGGTGAGTGTACACCTATTGATATACTCACACAAACAGTGTCACTAGTGATAGGGCACTATTGCGCCTCTTGTCTCCCCCCTTTTTTGTATTTATACAGGTTGGTGTGTGTGGCGTAGTGTACCATCAGGTTGGTGCGTGGGTTGTAGTGTACGTCAGGTTGGTGTGTGTGGTGGGGTGTATGTAAGGCTAGGGTCATACTTGGCTGCGTTTTTTAAGGTTGTTTCTGGCAGCCTACGTTTTTGGGCTGCATTTTTGCTGTTAGGTCTGGAGCAGCCTTAAAAAACGCAAGCAAAAACGCATGCGGTTCCCACAGGGCCCCATGTTACAAAAACACATGCGTCTTTGAAAAAGCACCAAAAAATGCATCATGATGCATTTTTTGGCGTTGAGCCAAAAAACTCATCCAAAAAACGCATGGCACTTTAGCCATGTGTTTTTGCCATCGGGGCATGCGTTTTTTTTGTATTGGGTCCTATGAATGCGTTTTTGCATGCATTTTTCACAAAATACAAGTGTGAAAACGCATGGAGAAACGCCTCCACGACGCCAGTGTGACCCTAGCCTAAGGTTGGTGTGTGTGGTGTAGTGTACGGTAGGTTGGTGTGTATGGTGTAGTGTACGTCAGGTTGGTGTGTGTGGTGTAGTATACATCAGGTTGGTGTGTGTGGTGTAGTGCACAATGTTCACTTGCACATACAGTGTTGGCCAAAACTATTGACACCCCTGCAATTCTGTCAGATAATACTCAGTTTCTCCCTGAAAATGATTGCAATCACAAATTCTTTGGTATTATTATCTTCATTTAATTTGTCTTCAATGAAAAAACACAAAAGAGAATGAAGCAAAAAGCAAAACATTGATCATTTCACACAAAACTCAAGAAATGGGCCAGACAAAAGTATTGGCACCCTCAGCCTAATACTTGGTTGCACAACCTTTAGCCAAAATAACTGCGATCAACCGCTTCCGGTAACCATCAATGAGTTTCTTACAATGCTCTGCTGGAATTTTAGACCATTGTTCTTTGGCAAACTGCTCCAGGTCCCTGATATTTGAAGGGTGCCTTCTCCAAACTGCCATTTTTAGATCTCTCCACAGGTGTTCTATGGGAATTCAGGTCTGGACTCATTGCTGGCCACCTTAGAAGTCTCCAGTGCTTTCTCTCAAACATTTTCTAGTGCTTTTTGAAGTGTGTTTTGGGTCATTGTCCTGCTGGAAGACCCATGACCTCTGAGGGAGACCCAGCTTTCTCACACTGGGCCCTACATTATTCTGCAAAATTTGTTGGTAGTCTTCAGACTTCATAATGCCATGCACACGGTCAAGCAGTCCAGTGCCAGAGGCAGCAAAGCAACCCCAAAACATCAGGGAACCTCCACCATGTTTGACTGTAGGGACCGTGTTCTTTTCTTTGAATGCCTCTTTTTTTCTCCTGTAAACTCTATGTTGATGCCTTTGCCCAAAAAGAGAGAACATTCTTCCAAAACGTTTTAGGCTTTCTCAGGTAAGTTTTGGCAAACTCCAGCCTGGCTTTTTTATGTCTCGGGGTAAGAAGTGGGGTCTTCCTGGGTCTCCTACCATACAGTCCCTTTTCATTCAGACGCCGATGGATAGTACGGGTTGACACTGTTGTACCCTCGGACTGCAGGGCAGCTTGAACATGTTTATATGTTAGTCAAGGTTCTTTATCCACCATCCGCACAATCTTGCGTTGAAATCTCTTGTCAATTTTTCTTTTCCGTCCACATCTAGGGAGATTAGCCACAGTGCCATGGGCTTTAAACTTCTTGATGACACTGCGCACGGTAGACAAAGGAACATTCAGGTCTTTGGAGATGGACTTGTAGCCTTGAGATGGCTCATGCTTCCTCACAATTTGGTTTCTCAAGTCCTCAGACAGTTCTTTGGTCTTCTTTCTTTTCTCCATGCTCAATGTGGTACACACAAGGACACAGGACAGAGGTTGAGTCAACTTTAATCCATGTCAACTGGCTGCAAGTGTGATTTAGTTATTGCCAACACCTGTTAGGTGCCACAGGTAAGTTACAGGTGCTGTTAATTACACAAATTAGAGAAGCATCACGATTTTTCTAACAGTGCCAATACTTTTGTCCAGTGGCGTAACTTCAGGCCCAGGGGCCCCGATGCGAAAGCCAATTATGGCAAATCTTTAATAGTATTAGTCTTTTTCTATGGGCCAAAGGGACTTTTGGGGCCCCCCTAGGCTGCAGGGCCCGGGTGCGATCGCAACCCCTGCACCTATTGTAGTTACGCCCCTGCTTTTGTCCACCCCCTTTTTATGTTTGGTGTGGAATTATATCCAATTTGGCTTTAGAACAATTCTTTTTGTGTTTTTTTCATTGAAGACAAATTAAATGAAGATAATAATACCAAAGAATTTGTGATTGCAATCATTTTCAGGAAGAAACTGAGTATTATCTGACAGAATTGCAGGGGTGTCAATACTTTTGGCCAACACTGTATATGGTGTAGAAATACTTCCACCAGTATATGTGCTCTCTGCAAATGCGCTTCCCAAATTTAACTCTGATTGGAGTTAATGTGATTCTGAACCAATGTTTGAGATGCTGCAATAGCAAACAACACTGTTCCCTACTACCAGTGCACGAATAGAAATAGCAAAACAGAATTTTTGGGTTGCTATTGCGCAACTAATGTTAGCACAAGGAGAAGAGTACAAACTGAGTTTACACACGTAAGGGGATATATGTCCCTCATAGGCAAATAACAACCAAGAGATTGTTTAAAAATGAGAGTAAGGCTAGGGTCACACTTGCATGCGTTTTTTAAGATTGTTCCTGACAGCCTGCGATTTTGGGCTGCGTTTTTGCAGTTAGTTCAGAAGCAGCCATAAAATTTGCATGCGAAAACGCATTGTGCCATTTTGTGCCATGCGTTTTCGTATGCATGACCCATAGGGCTCCATGTTAAAAAACACATGCGCTTTTGGAAAAGCACCAAAAACGTCAGGAGACGTTTTTTGCTGCTGAGCCAAAAACGCATGCCAAAATCGCATGGCACTTTAGCCATGTGTTTTTGGCATTGGGGCAAGCGTTTTTTGTATTGAGGTCTATGGATGCGAATTCACATGCGATTTTCACACAATCTAAGTGTGAAAATCGCATGGAAAATCGCATCCACAACGCAAGTGTGACCCCAGCCTAAGGCTAGGGTCAGACTTGGCTGCGTTTTTGAGGTTTTTGGCAACCTGCGTTTTTGGGCTGCGTTTTTGCTGTTAGGTCTTGAGCAGCCTTTAAAAACGCAAGCAAAAACGCATGCAAAAACGAATGGTACCATTTAGTGGCATGCGTTTTTGCATGCGTTTCCCATAGGGCCCCATGTTACAAATATGCATGCGTTTTTTAAAAAGTACCCAAAAACGCTGCATACCGCGTTTTTGAGAGGTGACCCAAAAACGCATGACATTTGGCAATGCGTTTGTGCAATTACAACATGCGTTTTTTGCATTGGTGCCTATGGATGCATTTTTGCTTGCGTTTTTCACAAAAGACAAGTGTGAAAAACGCATGGAAAAAATGCATCCACGACGCCAGTGTGACCCTAGCCTATGTTGGAAAATGGAGGCAAATATAAACATACAAATTTAACAAATAAATCTTCCTTCTTACCAATTAATGAATATTCCAATGCTATGCATACTTTTGAAGCAATGATAACACACGGTCTCTATAACCTAAAAGAGCCCCGAAAGGAAACACATGACAATAATTTATCCTTTCATGAATGCAGAGCATTGCTGAATTTACAAAAGGAAAACAACATCACTATCCGCCCCGTGGACAAGGGGGGAAAGTATCGTGGTGTTGGACACAAATAAGTATGATTTGGAGTGTAAAAGAATATTAGGGGACTCAAAAACATATAAAAAAACTAAGAAAGGACCCAACCATAAGCTTTGGAAGTGAATTAAAAACATTATTGGATAGGGGACATTCTCTGGGTATCCTAAACAGAAGCGAATATGAGTATACATATAATAAAATGCCTACATTAGCTATATTTTACTATCTGCAAAACTACATTAAGATGAAGGTTAATCACCGGGGCCGCCCAAAAATATCTGGGGTAGGGAGCCTAATAGTGAATCTATCAAAATATATAAATTGCCAACTACAACAGAATGTTAAAAAACTACTGGCTTATTTGAGAGATTCAGGTCACCTAATACAATTATTATAAAAGTTAGAATAGCAGGAGGATTATGTTCTGGGCACACTAGATGTCACCTCACTGTATACTATTAGTGAAAATACTAAATGTTGTGAATAGAGATGAGCGATGTTCAATTAGAATTGTTTTCCAATTTCAAATTTGACCTGTTTTGGGCTCTGTTCAAGTCATTCGATGAATTCAAACAATTTGCTAAAAATGTGGTAATTTGAGGTTATGTTCGATAACGCTTAATTGACCAAAAGTGTTACTGACTTTTCACAGTAATGCTATTGTTCAACGTTATTATGCGTTTCAGTGTCTAAGTGTCTAGGAATAGTGGGCAGGGGGATGGGGGGCTAAGGGAGAGGTGTGGGGTGAAATAATATAGATCTCCATTTTTTTTTCCTATTCGCACTTACTGTGGGTGGTCCGGTCTGTCAGCCTATTAGAACGCATACAGCAAAGTGCACTTTTTGCATACAAGGGCTTGTGTCACTGGCTGGGTATGTCACATGTCCTTGCCATATAAGAGACGGACATTTTCCCCTCCTCGCCATTTCCTCACTGTTGCAGCCCAGTGTCGGACGGTTAGATAGCGATTCAATTGCTAGGTTTAGGGACTACTTCCAAGAACAGCCTTTTTCAGGGCTTAAAATCACTTTTTGCCAGGTAGGTCTGTTCCAGTGCTGTGCAAGTGTTTTTTACAGCATCTGGCCAAATTAGCCAGAAATCCTTTTTGGCTAGTAGCAGTGTGTGTCAGGCACTGGTGTAGCACTGTTGTGAAGAAAGCTACACCACCTGTCTTTAATATGCATTTTTTTACTGCATTTAGTCCAAACAAATCCTTTTTGGCTAGTAGCAGTGTGTGCCAAGCATGGTTAGCACTGTTGTGAGAAAGTACCCACCTGTCTTTCTAGCTTTTTACGCATCTAGCAAGCAACTTTGGCTGTGCAGTGTGTGCCAGGCACTGTGTAGCCTGTTGAAGAAAGCTACACTGCCTGTCTTTTACTTTATCTAGCCAAGCAAATTCTTTTTGGCTAGTACCACTGTTTGCATCTGCATAAACCTACTTACCAAAACCTATTTAGGGTAGTACCACTGTTTCATTAGGTAGCTGTACTTTAGTGTTCTTTTGAAATCTACCGCCACACAGCGTAGAAAACTCTTTGTATTGCATCTGCCCAAACCTACTTACCAAAACCTACTTAGGGTAGCACCACTGTTTCAATAAGTAGCTGTGGTCCAGTGTTCTGTTGAAATCTACTCCACACAGCGCAGAAAACACTTTAGTATTGCATCTGTCCAAACCTAATACCAAAACCTATTTAGGGTAGTACCACTGTTTGGCCACTCAGCTCTGCTAGTTTTGCATCCATAGTTTTTTGTGCCAACAACTACAGAGTTGCTAGTTCGTTACCCTCCAAAATAAGTGGTAAAAGGTCTGCTGATGGTGGAAAGGGGAATAGGCGTATTGGAAAGGGTAAAAATCTTTGTGTCCTTGGGATAGGTGCTAAAATAACAGAAACATCTGCTGAACAAATACCGTCTTCAAGACAAACTAAAATGTCTACTTCTTTTAGTGGACAATCTGATATTATTCCTTTCTCACGCAGCAGAGCATCGCTAAAACTTGTAGGTGAGGCCCAAAAACAGCATGTGCTTCAATGAATATCAAGCGCTCCATCAAGTGGGCTCTCCTCCACCTCAACTACAACATCACAAACACTCCAGTCCTCATAGATGTCACCCCATTGCCTTGATTCCTCACAGCTCACAAGTCTCCATCTGCCCTACTGACCATGGGTTAACACAGATCGGTGAGTCTGCAGAGCTGTTCACTCATACTATAGCCTGGGAATCAGAGGTATGCTCCAAAGCTTCATTGAGACAAGGCGAGAAATGATCTGCACCGATGCCCAAAATCTTTGTGAGTTGGATCTAGGCCCAGATGAAGAAGGGTCCGAGCATAATGTAGACCCTCATTCCCAAGCTGTAACCCCTGTTGGTGTGATTTTTTTCTGATGAAGGGGCCAGAGAGCCCAGAAACGTGTAGAGAATAAAAACCACAATGAATCCAAGAATTATTTGATTGTCATATACAGTATGGTAGCGCGGTCAATATTCCCTTTCTTTTTATTTCTATTTTATTGGTGGAGACAATGAGGCAGATGATGTTAAGACTCAGATACCTGATTGGACTGACAACTTGACTTTGCGCTAAGGACGGAAGAGTTTGGTTCTGAGGACGACAAGTGTGATAACACACAGGGTGATGATGAGGTTGGAGATCCCACTTACTGTCAACCCATAGGCAGACAGTTGATGAGCTCAGCAGAGAAGGTGGGGAGGATGCTAGTGACGAGGTTAGGTTGCGGCTTCCTGGACAGACACGGAGTCCTGGAAGCACATCAAAAACTGCATCCTCAGCAACAATTATGCCTCTGTGCAGAAGTTGTGGTAGCAGGTCGCTAGGTGCTAAGCCTTGCCTAGCCTGGGCCTTTTTTCAGATCGCAAAGGATGACCCAACTCATGTTATCTGCAAAATTTGTAAACAAAAACTGGGTAGAGGCTAAAAAATCAATAGTTTGAGTACTTCATGCATGAATCGTCACGTGGACATGAAGCATAAGTCACAGTGGGAAGCTCACTGTGCTACAATGCGGCCTAACGGGCAAGGCCAACCACCGTCTGCCCCATCAAGTGCATCTGCGGATTCTTCATCCTCTGTGACTGTGGGGACAGCTGTCACACAGGCTTTCAGCCGCAGAACTTCCACCTCTTTCCCTGCAACAGCCAGTGTGATTGACAGATCGTCAGCTGTTTTGGAAGTGAAAACACCTGCTGGTGTTGAGTGCTCTCAGACATCGAGAGCACCACCTTTTTATGAATGCGACATAATATGTCTGCCTGCACCTCCCTCACACACCAGAAGTTTTTCTGTGACACCCTACTCAACTCTGTCTCAGCACAGCAGCCAGCCCTCGATCCCTCAGATGTAGACAAGTAAAAGACCATGTCCTCCAACCCATGCCAAAGCAAGAGGTAGAATTTCACCATCTGCAAGCTGTTGGCTAAGGAAATGCTGCCATTCCGGCTGGTGGATACAGAGCATTTTCGAGACCTTATGGCCATCGCAGTGCCTCAGTACCAGATGCCCAGTCTCCCCTACTTACCTACTTCTCGAAGAAAGCTGAGCCTGCTCTACACCAGCATGTTGCACACAACATCACCACTTCCTTGATAAACTCTGTGTGTGACAGGATGCATTTCACCACAGACACTTGGACGAGTAAGCATGAACAGTGGCGTTACATGTCGCTGACTGGGCACTGGGTTACTATGGTGACAGCAGGAGAAGTGGCTACTGTACAAGTCTTGCCATCCCCACGGGTTGTGCATCAAACCTCTGTATTTAGAAGCTCCTCCACTGCTTCTGCCTTCTCCTCCTCTTCTAAGTCCTCCACCTGCGCCCAAAGCCTGTCTGGTAATGTGGCCCGTGTTGAAACTGCACAGAAGGAATCCTGCACACCTCCTTACTATGCTGGCAGCAGGGCTCAATGCCATCAGAGGGTGTTTACATTAAAATGTCTGGGAAATGTGAATCACACAGCTGAGGAGTTGTGATCAGCTCTGGAGACCGAGTTTAATCAATAGTTGTCTCCACTGAACCTGCAGCCAGGGAAGGCCATGTGCGACAATTCTGCAAACCTGGGTGCGGGGCAAGGTGACACACGTGCCTTGTATGGCTCACGTCTTGAACCTGGTCGTCCAGCAATATCTAGCCCACTATCCCGGCCTAGACACACTTCTGTAGAGGGCACAGTCGCTGCGTGCTCACTTACGCCGTTCGCATCCCGTAGCTCAACGACTTGCATCTCTACAGAAGTCGTTTGGTCTGCTGGTTCACCACCTGAAATGCGATGTGCCGACATGATCAAATTCCACTCTGCACATGTTGCAGCTACTGTGGCAGCAGCGACGAGCCCTGGTGCAATATGTTATGACATATAGCCTGGGCCAACGTGATCCAGAGGTGGGGCAAATCACGCTGCTGGAGGGGTCTCAGATCAAGGACCTCTGTACCCTTCTGCAGAGATTTGAAATGGCTACTAAGATGTTTAGCACTGACTATGCCATTATCAGCATGACTGTTCCGGTCATCTACATGCTGGAGCACACTTTAACCGGTATTCGGAGTCAGGTGGTAAGCCAAGAGAAAGGGGTAGCATTAGAGGAGGAGGCATATGCAGAAGGGATAACAAGATCTCAAAGATCCAGATGGTCGGCAGCACCAAGGCGGCTGACATGGGAGGGTGGGGGAGAGGGATTAATTAGGGCGCATGGTAGCAGCCAAACTGTTGATGAAGGTGCAGGAGCCGAGAAAGAAATGGAGGACAAAGAGGCGATGGGCATGGAAGACTCAGCAGATGAGGGAGATCTTAATCACATTTCTGTTGTGCGAAGTTTGGGGGAGAGGGCAGTGGAAGGAAGCGTGAATGTTACCTCACCGCTACCAACAAAACAAGAACTTGGTCTTCCTGCATGCGCAAGACACATGAGTGCCTTCTTGCTGATCTACCTGTAACATGATCTTCGGATTTATTCAAGAGAAAAGCAACACATAATTATGGGCGATCACCGAATAAAGTGCAAAATATTTTTATTCAGACAATGCAGTGATTTAACACACGAGACATTTAAAATCAATTAAAACAGGGACATTGTCCCTATACATACAAAAATAGAGGGAGGTCTTTTAACACATGAAATGGCTACATCTCAACAAGTTAACATACCATGTACAAGAAAAAAGGCACTAAATCAATCATTAATCAGCCCCAGGGCTTATATGAGGGAACGTCCAAGGGGTGAAAGACCCCTACCTTGTTAGTCTACACATGAACAGTTTTTGGGCCCTTAAAAGCATTGTTTTGTCAATCTCCCCTGTCCACTAGGCCTATACAGGTCACTGACCTACCTGACTAGTTCTTCCTGTAATACTCCATGAAACTGATAGTGGTCCCACCTGTGTGTGGCAAGGTATAACATTGATGGGAGCGCTTGCATGAGCTTTGAGTTTATCCAGCCCAGTAGGCCTAAACAGGTCATTGAGCTACCTGACTAGTTTTTACGGCAGTACTCCACGAAACTGATAGTGGTCCCACCTGTGTGTGCAGGGCATATTATTGATGGGAGTGCTTGCATGAGCTTGGAGTTTATCTGGCCTACTAGGCCCAAACAGGTCACTGACCTAGCTCTCTATTACCTGTAATACTACACAACACTGATAGTGGTCCCACCTGTGTGTGGCAGGGCTTATCATTGATGGGAACACTTGCATGAGCGTTGAGTTTATCCGGCCCACTAGGCCCAACAGGTTACTGGCCTACCTGACTACTTTTTAATTCCGGTAAATGGGGACACCTTCCCTATTCCGAATTATATATCATGTAAAACAACGGGCATAATATATTTAATTATACGCCGGGATCGCGATGACGACTTCCGCCTGGTTTGGCGGATGTTTGGGCCTCGTATCCATGGCGTCCGTAATGACGCATTGGGGCACTCTGATTTAAGCGTGGGACTTAGCGCATGTGCCGCACTTTGGTTTCCATGGTGAATAGAAACCTTACATGGAGGCAGCCATGGAACCGGAATTCCTTATATGGTCTGGTGGAGGAGTATAATAGAGGCAGATGACAGTCAGCTGGGCACAGGTCAAGTGGCGAGTGGCTGCCCGGGAATAGGTCACTTCACATGATATAATGGTGAACCTTGGGAGCTGTATTCACTCCTGGATGAAGGCGTGAGCCGAAACGTGCATGTAGAGTGCAGCTATATCTGTATACACACCAGGTAATTAGCCCCTCTTGATCTTTGTTTTTGGTTTCACTTTTTAATATTCTTATCTATGGTTAGCCACCTATGTGAGAGATAGGTGACAGATATTATATTATTAAAAAAATGTTTTGTTTGATCTGACACATAGATTTTCTAGTATAGGGTAACTGTAACAAAGATCACTTTTTAGTGTTTAGGGTTGTGTATACAGTTTTCTTTTCTTTTCTTTTATGTAATGACATTTTTGTTGATATTTTTTCAGTGTACTTCTTGATTAAAAAACTCACTGTTATTATTGTAATTTCTATATGCATTATTGACTTTGTTCAATTTTTTAAAAACTTTTTAATAAATTTTGATTTTTATTGCATAAATCACCTTGTTCTTTCTGATTGTATAATGTTTATGGGTGAGCACCTTTTCCATGATTTAGAGGGGTGATGAATTGATTTATTAATCATCTTCTGTAAGCCTAATTCTGGTGTACTTTTTAATTCCGGTAAATGGGGACACTTTCCCTATTCCGAATTATATATCATGTAAAACAACGGGCATAATATATTTAATTATATGCCCGTGTGGAAAAATATATGGTGGAAGAACTTGCAGAACCCTATACACAAGAAATGGAGAACATTTCAATAATATATGGAAGGGGTACAAATCCATGCTTTTAAAACATAATAGATCCTTAAAACATACACAATTTTTAGGCGTGGAAAAAAATTACAAAGGATTGGACGGGGGGAAAATTATATGTAAAAAATGTTATGTGCTGAGTCCAGATGGGTATTTAAATGTACCGTAATACCATTATCCCTAATGAACTCAATGCGGAATTGTAGATTTTTGCTTTTAAATAGGGCAAATATATGTGCTATAAATAAACAATTTCAGACATAGTTGGATGGGATTATTATCCTTTAATATCTTTTATTGTCCTCAGGATGTCGCATTTGTAATTATATACATACATAAATATTCCCATACATATACGTACTTAAATTCTTTTCTGAATCCCTTATATATTTTTTAGTTTCTTTGGTCATTATTTTGTATATTTTTATTTGCTAAGCAGGGTCGTTTATAAATATTATCCTTGCGGTATACATTGATTACATTTCATTTGTAATAGCTTTTTAATGGTATAAGTAAAAATAAAGAGATTCATGTAATGTTATATGTGTTTGTTATAGATTGTTCATAAGATGTGATACTAAACAGAGTATTTATGGATATAATTCCTTTGAGAGTTAGGCTCTTTAATTTATTGAGGGTATATGTTTTTTCCCAAATGGGGGCTGTTGACAAAGATTCCCATGGAGCATTAGTGGGAAAGGTCCAGTGGATGAGGAAAACCCGGTCTCTTTAATGGTGCTAGCACAGCAAGCACAAACTCCTCTGGTCATAGATTGGAGGAGAGATTGAGGTGTGGTACTAGGTATCTTTATTAATACCGGACTTGGTGGGAGGAGCCTAACCCTGATGAAGGAGCAGAAACAATTCTGAAACCGGTTGTTTCTCGGCCCCCTGTGATGTCACTGCTAAGCCCCACTCCTCTGTGCCACACCTGTTGCTTTGAGCGCTGAATGGCTGAGGCGTCAAGCACTGGTGCTGCTCAAGACCGGGCACCTACATCATTGGGTAGTGGAGGATCGACCTCCATCTACCAGCAGGTAGTTTAAGCTTTTTAAGCAACGTTCATCCTCAGTACACAGAAGAAAGGAGAAGTGAACAATGTTGTCAGACTATTACACCACTTTTACGGACTGTCAAGAAAACGTTACAAAATTAAACCAAAATGGATTTTCCTGGAGAAAATATTAAGGGCTCATACCCACTTGTGAGACAGAGTTGGTGTATGTTAGTTTTTTGGATTACATGAAAGATTTTTTAAAAAGAATTGTGTGGCACTCCCATGACCCTGGGAAGAGACGTACATGAAGGCCTCTTTAAATAATGTGCCCATTTTAAGGAAGTGGGTCTTTTGTAGTATTGCCCTTCGGCAGGGCAGCCAAAAATTGGGAGGCACCCCAATGTCCCTGGAAAGAGACGTGCATGAGGGCCTCTTTAAATATTGTGCCCATTTCAAGGAACTTTGTCTTTTGTAGTATTGCCCTAGGCAGGGCTGCTAAACATTGGGAGGCATCCCAATGCCCTGGATAGAGACGTGCATGAGGGTCTCTTTAAATATTGTGCCCATTATAAGGAAGTGGGTCTTTTGTAGTATTGCCCTAGGCAGGAAAGCCAAAAGATGGGAGGCACCCCAATGCCCCTGGATAGAGGCGTGCATGAGGGCCTCTTTTAATATTGTGCCCATTATAAGGAAGTGAGTCTTTTATAGTATTGCCTTAGGCAGGGAAGCCAAAAGTTGGGAGGCACTTCAATGCCCCTGGATAGAGGTGTGCATGAGGGCCTCTTTTAATATTGTGCCCATTATAAGGAAGTGGGTACCCTGGGGGGGGGGTATACATGAAGCTACTGCCTAATGTTTGAATGGTTAGGGCCATCATCATAATATGATGTAAATAAATTATGTTTTCATGGCATCATGAACCACGTTCGCACTGATCATATGATGGTGACGGATGAGGAGAAGGAGGAGCAATACAGCAAGTAGCCAAAGTCATGAAGTGTGTACCCATGTGTGGGTGTGCAGAGGTGCATGGCAATTAACCGGCAGAAAATGTAAATTACGCTACCATTTGGTGGTGGTGTTATGAAGTCAGGCCCAATCCAACCCTTGTTCATCTTGTTCATCTTGATCAGAGTCAGCCTGTCAGCATTTTCAGTTGACAGGCGGGTGCGTTTATCAGTAATGATTCCACCTGCGGCACTAAAAACACGTTCTGACAAAACGCTAGCGGCAGGGCAGGCCAGAACTTCCAAGGCGTAGAGAGCCAATTCCTGCCATGTGTCCAGCTTGGATACCCAATAAATATAAGGCACAGACGAATCTAGGAGCACTTTTGTACAAGGTACTCCCTCAGCATCTTCGCAAACCTTGCAGTCTTTGAGACACTACCCCGCACCTCAGGGTCTGTGCTACGGGAGGTGCTGAGAAAACTGTCCCAGATCTTTGAAAGTGTTCCCCTACCTCTGCTGGATTGGACTTGTGCCTCTCTCGGTCAGACGCCTTGGTTGTCCACCGAATCGTGACCTCTGCGTTTTCAGAAGGGAATTTTTTGACTAATCCCGCGACTATGGCCTTCTGATACTGCAGCATTTTTGTTGACCTCTTCGCCTCGGGAATAAGAGAAATTAAGTTCGACTTGTAGCGTGGGTCTAAAAGTGTCACCAACCAGTAATGAGTGTCCGTCAAGATGTTGATAAAGTGAGGGTCACAAGACAGGCAGCGTAACATAGCCATGTGTGTCAGACTGTTAACAGGCAAGACTTCAGGGTCCTCACCAACAGCATGACTGTTCATGCTGGCCTCATCATCCTCCTCATCCTCCTCTCCCCTGTCCTCTGGCCATCCACGCTGAACTGACAGTATGACGGCTGTGCTTGTATTACCGTCAATTCCGCATGAAAGTAGCTCTATTTCTTCATCCTCCTCCTCCTCGTCATAGTCCTCCAATGCACGTTGGGATGAGATGAGGCTGGGCTGTGTGCAATCACCCAGTACGGTTTCTTGCGCCAACTCATCATGCTCCACCTGCAATGCATCGTCTTTGATTTTGAGCAGAGAGCATTTTAGAAGACAGAGAAGTGGGATGGTGATGCTAATGATGGCGTCATCGCCGCTCACCATCTTGGTGGAGTCCTCAAAGTTTTGGAGGACGGTACATATGTCGGACATCCATGTCCACTCCTGAGGTCTTAAGTGTGGAGTTTGAACCGTATATCGACGGCCTAGTTGATGCTGGTACTCAACAACTGCCCTCTTCTGCTCATAAATCCTGACCAACATGTGCAGTGTGGAATTCCAACATGTGGGGACATCACACACCAGTCTGTGAGCCGGAAGCTGCAAATGCCGCTGAAAGCCGGCAAGGGCGGCAGAAGCAGTGGGTGACTTTCTAAAATGGGCACACAGGCAGTGTACTTTGATGAGCAAATCCGACAGCTCCGGGTAGGATTCATCAGGGGGAAGTGACCCAGGCACCTGCAGGGTCACAAAACGCGTTGGAGTCCTGTGGTCCCATGTCACTCCCTCTCTGTGTGCCCTAGGACAGATGGCCACCGACGGACTGGGTAATTATATGAATTTCTGATGGTGCTCGGTTACCAGAGTTAATTGTTCACAGTATCACCTGTGATATATAAGTCCACATATTCAGGGTCTGGGGATGTCAATATTAAGGGCATGTTAGCAATAGACACTAGGCACTTTATACTGGGGCACCTTTAACCCTGCATGTTTGTATCTACTCTTTCAATCTGTAAATGGATGGATTTATGCTATGTAAAGGGATTTAAGTGTGCTTTATTTTTAATGCCTGTCATGAATGCCTACTTATTGCTGAACTGCTGGTAAATGGACTATAATCTTCCCAGACTCATGTGGGAAGGTACACGCAGATAGAGGGATATAGGTTTTACTAATTGATTTTGGTACTGGGTAATTGACAATAAGCTTTGTAACCAGATTCTGCGGTTGGTATCTGCTCTTTGGCACTTTACACCTCTCCCTTGTCCTTGCTGTAAAGAATAAATGAATTTTCTGAATATGCAAACTGGAGTATATACCGTATATACTCGCGTATAAGCCGAGTTTTTCAGCCCAAAATTTGGGCTGAAAAGTCCCCCTCGGCTTATACGCGAGTGTATAAAAAAAAAATACCGCAGCAGCCCCGGAGGTATACAGGCCCCCCATCAAGTTCCAGGGCCCCCCCCACCTTGCGCGCAGCCTGTAAAGGAAAATCATACTTACCAGTGTCCAGTCGCGCCGTCCGCAGCTGCCGACATGACGATCCCGGGCTCCATTCAGCGTCTTCCGCATTTCCTGTAGTCGCGGGCAATGACGTCATTGCCCGCGCGCACAGGAAGTCGGAAGCTGGAAGACGCTGAATGGAGCCCGGGATCGTCATGTCGGCAGCTGCGGACGGCGCGACTGGACACTGGTAAGTATGATTTTCCTTTACAGGCTGGCACGCAAGGTGGGGGGGGCCCTGGAACTTGATGGGGGCCTGTATACCTCCGGGGCTGCGGCTGTATACAGCCCTGGGGCTGCGGCTGTATACAGCCCTGGGGCTGCGGCTGTATACAGCCCTGGGGCTGCGGCTGTATACAGCCCTGGGGCTGCTGATGTATACAGCCCTGGGGCTGCGGCTGTATACAGCCCTGGGGCTGCTGCTGCTGTATATACCTCTGGGGCTGCATATGGGCTGCATATACCTCTGGGGCTGCATATACCTCTGGGGCTGTATATACCTCTGGGGCTGCATATACCTCTGGGGCTGCTGTATACTACCACTGGGGCTGCTGATGTATATACCACTGGGGCTGCTGCTGTATATACCTCTGGGGCTGCATATGGGGCTGCATATGGGGCTGCATATACCTCTGGGGCTGTATATACCTCTGGGGCTGCATATACCTCTGGGGCTGCTGTATACTACCACTGGGGCTGCTGATGTATATACCACTAGGGCTGCTGCTGCTGTATATACCTCTGGGGCTGCATATGGGGCTGCATATGGGGCTGCATATACCTCTGGGGCTGTATATACCTCTGGGGCTGCATATACCTCTGGGGCTGCTGTATACTACCACTGGGGCTGCTGATGTATATACCACTGGGGCTGCTGCTGCTGTATATACCTCTGGGGCTGCATCTGGGGCTGCATATGGGGCTGCATATGGGGCTGTATATGGGGCTGTATATGGGGCTGCATATACCTCTGGGGCTGCATATACCTCTGGGGCTGCATATACCTATGGGGCTGCATATACCTATGGGGCTGCATATACCTCTGGGGCTTCATATGGGGCTGCATATACCTCTGGGGCTGCATATACCTCTGGGGCTGCTGTATACTACCACTGGGGCTGCTGATGTATATACCACTGGGGCTGCTGCTGCTGTATATACCTCTGGGGCTGCATCTGGGGCTGCATATGGGGCTGCATATGGGGCTGCATATACATCTGGGGCTGCATATACCTCTGGGGCTGCATATACCTATGGGGCTGCATATACCTCTGGGGCTGCATATGGGGCTGCATATACCTCTGGGGCTGCATATACCTCTGGGGCTGCATATGGGGCTGCATATACCTCAGGGGCTGCATATGGGGCTGCATATACCTCTGGGGCTGCATATACCTCTGGGGCTGCATATGGGGCTGCATATACCTCTGGGGCTGCATATACCTCTGGGGCTGCATATGGGGCTGCATATACCTCTGGAGCTGCATATACCTCTGGGGCTGTATATACCTCTGGGGCTGCTGTATACTACCACTGGGGCTGCTGCTGTATACTACCACTGGGGAGGCTGCTGTATACCTCACTGCTGGGGGTTGTATACCTGTGCTGGAGTCCACCCTCGGCTTATACGCGAGTCAATAAGTTTTCCCAGTTTTTGGGGGCAAAAGTAGGGGGGTCGGCTTATACACGGGTCGGTTTATACACGAGTATATACGGTACTCATCTTTTATGTTTAACTGCACCACCATCATGTCCAGTTCCTTGTCCCTTGCCACCGGCCTTGCGCATTTTCAATGTTGTGCTGCCTGTATACAGCTAAATGAAGGCGTCCAAAAGATGGTTTTTAGCTGCACACTGAGATTACAGATTACAGCGATTTAATCCCGGCAGCTGGAACGGTCAGACTCTGACACGTATACAGTGTTTTGGCGTATACTACTTGGAGCTACAAGCCACTCCTGCCGCACTAAGATGGTAAATGAATGCAGACAAGAGTTGGTTTTTAACTGCACACTGAGATTACAGATTAGAGTGGTTTAATCCCAGCAGCTGGAACGGTCAGACACAAACGCTGTCGCATATACAGTGTTTTGGCATATACTACTTGGAGCTACAAGCCACTCCAGCCGCACTAACATGGTCAATGAATGCAGACAAGAGATGGTTTTTAGATGCACACTGAGATTACAGATTAGAGCGGTTTAATCCCGGCAGCTGGAACGGTCAGACACATACGCTGACGAGTATACAGCGTTTTGGCATATACTAATTGGAGCTAACCCCTTACTGCCTATAGAGAGCTAAATTAATCCTTAAAAAGACTGTTTTGGAGATTTCCTGCCTGTACACCAGCCACAGATGTGATGCAGGCTGGTATACTATGTGGTGATGTGGCCCCTGGCCGGGGGCATCACACGGGTTATCAGTGCAGGTCTCTGTCCACATGGGCCGGTTTTCCTGTGTGTGTGTGCTGTGTGAAACCTGTCCGTTGTACAGTGGGTTAACATCTGAAGGGTTTTCATGAGCTGAGTAAAACAGCTGAATGTGAGTGCTGAAGATCTGCGAGATTCATGAGCCTAATGAGCGGCTGAACCTGTGTGTATGAGTGCTTTGCTGGGCTAAACCTGAATGGTGCACAGCGGGATAATCACATCTCAGGTCTGTGTGTGAATGAGATGTGCTGATTGACTCACTGTGTTGCAGCTGTGGGTGAGGCAGCCTGGATAAAGCACCTGCAAGGTGTCTGAATGAGAGAGAGGACGATGGGAATCAGAGCAGTCCAGACCACTGCCATGTGAGGATATGCTGGAAGTGATCTGTCCCCGGTGGGGGAAATGAAAGGAGCCTGCCAGCTCAATGCCGGTGGCACAAAGATGCGTACATGCTAGCCAGTGTCCAGGACCGAGGACGGCTCAAGGGCCAGGCGGTCATATGTGTGATGAGGACTGAGGACGGCTCAAGTGCCAGGCGGTCAGATGTGCGGTGTAATAAGGACTGAGGCCGGCTCAAGGGCCATGCGGTCAGAGGTGCGGTGTGAGAGACTGAGTACGGCTCAAGGGCCAGGCGGTCATAGCCGACTTTGGGACTGACTGAGTAAGTCATGATATGGTCCTGTTGATCCAGATGTTAGTGTCCCGGATCCCGGTGGATCCGTGGTGGTCTTGTGTGTACTGAGTGGCAGGGTTCCTGTTACTATTGTGGGCCCTGAGTATGTAGCATATTGGTTTATGTAAAAATGCCATGAATGCTGTGTCATGCGTGAGTCATAATGGTTCATGAAAAAGCACCATGTGTGATGACTCGTGTGCAATAGGATGGGGAATGATCCCTGACAGGGTGTTAGGCGGAGGTAACCGCCATTGCGACCGACAATAAATCATGATATGGTCCCGTTGATTATAATGTGAATGTCCTGTAATGTAATATAATGTCATGTGATGTACTAATGTGGAAGTTATGTCATATGAAAATGTAAATACGGTATTATGTTTTATGTGATGAAAGCGGTTTATGACAGAAAAACAATAAATCTGCTGGTTATGTTCCATTGAAATGTAGGTGCTAATGTAATTTTCCCAATGCCAAGCAGGTTCCCCTGGGGCGCTACCTCACAACTAGCACAAAATATTTACTATATACCCTGCCTCCCTGCCTGCCTGTATACAGTTGTATTAGTCCTCAGAAGGACTGTTGTGGTATTAGATTAGCAGCCCTGCACTTACACTAGCTGAAAGGCTGCAAATCTGTCCCTGAATCAGCAGCAGCTCTCCCTACACTGCCTGTCTGTGGAGCACAGTGACGAGCACAGTGCGGTCAGGTCTTATAAAGACTTATCACGCTGTGCGGCCAGCCAATCACTATAATGCCACAACCAACATGGCTGTGACATTACAGTGTCTGTCAGCCAATCCCTGCACGTGGGCTGGCTCTGTAAAGAGCGCCAACATGCAGGGAGGTGGACCCTGAGCATAGCAAGAGTATCGCGGGATTACTCGGTACTCGCCGAGTACCCCGAGTACCGAGTAATTCATGCGAGTACCGAGTAGTCACAAGCATACTCGCTCATCCCTAGTACTTATGCCTAGCTGACATCTGTAGACGTAAACCAGGAATAAGCCCTGGTGTGCCGCCCGGTGACCAAAAATCTCTAGGGTTTCAGCTACCAGTGGTAGCTGAGACCCTTGAGATTAAGGATTGGCTGCACTTTTACCAGCATCAGTAATGTGATGACCGGTAAGCACCATTTACCGGTCATCACATTACAAAAAATAACATTGTCCGTAAAATGCTTTACTTTAATCCGACATGAAAACACGTCAGAATAAAGTGAAACATTAACCCCTTAGCCCTCCAAGACCCCCGATACCGGAGATCACCCCCCATCCCTCTCCTGGATCATCTCAAAATGGCAGGCGTCTAAAAACGCGCCACCTCCCTGCAGCTCCATGCGATCTGACATGTCACAAGTCAGCTCGCATGGGTAACACATCCCCCTGTGCCCCCAACACTTTCTGCAGCCTCTGACCCCCTCCGCTCCTCCAGCCCCATCTCCAGCCCCCCTCCTCTCAGCTCCTCCAACTCCCTCCTCCGCTCCTCCAAATTCCCTCCTCCGCTACCCACAGCCCCCCATCTCCAGCTCCTCCAGCCCCCTTCTCTGCTCCTCCAGCCCCCTCCTCCGCTCCTTCAGCTTCCCTCCTTGCTCCTCCAGCCCTGCTCCTTGCTCCTCACAGCCCCGCTCCTCTGCTTCCCACAGCCCCCCTCCTGCTCTCCCCACAGCCCCCTCCTCCGCTTCCCCATCCCCTCTCTCTTACCCACCTCCAGTCCTGCTCCTCGATCCTGGGGTCCCGTTCCTCGATCCTGTCTCCTCTTCCGTGCATGCCGCTGTGTGCGCGCACTCTCAGGGGAATGATAGGTCATGAACTTACAGAGTTCATGACCTGTCATTCCCCTGGGGTCACACAGGGGTTAACTGATCTTCATGGTGATCTGCTTTAGAGATCGTGAAGATCAGTTAACCACTGAGTGACCCTGGTTTGTGATGGGTCATGAACTTAAAGAGTTAATGACCTATCATTCCCCTGGGGTCACACAGGGGTTAACTGATCTTCATGATCTCTAAAGCAAATCACAATGAAGATCAGTTAACCCCTGTGTAACCCCAGGGGAATGATAAGACATGAACTCTGTAAGTTCATGACCCATCACAATCCAGAAGTCACACAGGGGTTCACTGTGTTCTTCATGGTGATAGGCTTTAGAGATTATCATGAAGATCTGTTAACCCCTGAGTTCATGACCTATCATTCCCCTGGGTGAGGGCCTTCTCTTATAGCATATGGTGGATGCCCCCATATGCTATAACACTGAGAAATGTCGCGGGACCGCCCATTGGACTACGTCGGACATCACCACATCACCACCCACTGGACTATGTCGGACGCCACAGAATAATAAAGATGGGGTCTAAGTTGTGTTTTTTTTCTAATAAAAAAATCTTTCTCTGTGTTGTGTCTTCTTTACAATTTACTAGAGATTCCGAATGGCCCAGTCTAATATTGGCCATACATTATGAATCTCGGACTTAGTGCCAGCTGCCAAAAAGCTGGCATTAACCCCTTATTACCCAGTCTGCTACCGCTACACGGTGGATACAGCGCCAGAAAATGGCGCTTCTATGAATGCGCCATTTTCTGGGGCAGCCGCGGACTGCAATTCGCAGCGGGGGGGAGGGAAGCTTGGGCCTCCCTACGCTGAGGATTCCAGTCCCCAGCGGCGTAGTTGTACCTGGCTGGCCCAAAATCATGGCGAAGCCCACGCCGTTTTTTTTTTTTTAATTATTTCATGAGACAATTAAAAAAAAGGGCTTTATTTTTGACTTCCAGCCAGGTAAAATTAGGCAGGGTTGGTGGCAGCCCGTAGCTGCCTGCTGTACCTGGCTGGACCAAAAATATGGCGAAGCTCTACGTCATTTTTTTTAAAAATTTAATAAAGAACTAATAAAAAAAAAATGCAGGAGAGGAGACGACCAGGACACAGTATCACCGGATCTTGTGCACATGCCCTAAAAGTGAGAAATTGTGTAAAAAAAAGAAAATGTTCAATATGACGACCTATTGTTATGAAATTCTGTGAAGTAGCTGTAGGTTCCAAATGCTTACTATACCCCTAGTTATAATCCTTGAGGCGTCTAGTTTCCAAAATGGGGTCACTTGTGAGGAAGCTCCAATGTTTAGGCACACAGGGGATCTCCATACGCGACATGGTATCCGCTAACAATTGGAGCTAATTTTCCATTCCAATTGTTAGCGGAGACCATGTCACGTATGGAGAGCCCCTGTGTGCCTGAACATTGGAGTTCCCGCACAAGTGACCGCATTTTGGAAACTAGACCCCCCCAAGGAACCTATAGATGCATAGTGAGCACTTTGAATCCCCAGGTGCTTCACAAATTGATCCGTAAAAATGAAAAAGTATTTTTTTTTCACTAAAGTTTTCTTTTGGCCTTAATTTTTTCATTTTCACATGAGCAACAGGATAAAATGCATCCTAAAATGTGTTGGGCATTTCTCCTGAGTACACCAATACCTCATATGTAATCATAAACCACTGTTTGGGCGCATGGCCGGGCTCGAAAGGGAAGGAGCGCCATTTGACTTTTTGAATGGAAAATTAGCTCCAAAAGTCAAATTGCGCTCCTTCCCTTCTGAGCCCTGCCATGCGCCCAAACAGTGGTTTATGACCACATATGAGGTATCAGTGTACTCAGGGAAATTGCCCAACAAATTTTAGGATCCATTTTATCCTGTTGCCCATGTGAAAATGAAAAAATTGGGGCTAAAAGAACATTTTTGTTTGAAAAATTAAAATGTCAATGTTTTCCTTCCACTTTGCTTTACTTCCTGTGAAGCACCTGAAGGGTTAATAATCTTCTTGAATGTAGTTTTGAGTAGCTTGAGGGGTTCAGTTTTTGGAATGGTGTCACTTTTGTTTTTTTTCTGGCACATTGGCCCCTCAAAGACTTCAAATGTGATGTGGTCACTAAAAAAATGGTTTTGTAAATTTTGCTGGAATAATGAGAAATTGCTGATGAATAGGGATGGGAGAATCTACTCGCTAGGACTCGTTACTCGGCGAGTAGTAAGGGACTCGCAGGACTCGGTACTCGGCGAGTTTCCCAGTGATGACTCGCACGAGTCCAATGCAAATCAATATCAATCCTAGTTTTGTCAGAAACGCTGACAAAACTAGGATTGCCATTGTTTGCATTAGACTCGCGAGTAATCACTGGCTACTGTGCCAGTGATAGCAGGAAACTCGCAAAGTAACTGCTGTTTCTTTGCGAGCCGAGTCCAGCTGTCTTCTCTGTGCAGCTCCAGGGTCCTAGAACCTGCCTGCTCACAGAGATGATGTAGCAGTGCTGAGATTATTCTCAGTCTGCTCATTCCCTGTGCATGTAGCAGAGAGGACATCGCGTTTTGGACTACGTCGGACAGAAGAGGATTTTTTTAATTAAAGATGGAGTCCCTAATGGCTTTTTTTTTTATTTCAAATAAAAAATTTTCTCTGTGTTTTTTTAACCCTTTATTGGAGATTCTTAGTGGCTGGGTCAAACGTGGCCTGACATTAAGAATCTCGGGCTTAATACCAGCTTGTATAACAAAGCTGGTATTAACCCCTTTATTACCCAGCGTGCTACCGCCACCAGGGCCGCTGGAAGAGCGGGGTTCAGCGCCAGAGGATGGCGCTTCAATGAACGCGCCATCTTCTGGGGCGGCTGCAGGCTGCAATTTGCAGCGGGGGGTGCCCAGAAAGCTTGGGCATCCCTGCGCTGCGGATTCCAGCCCTCAGCTGCTTAGCTGTACCTGGCTAGACATAGAAATTGCGCGGAGCCCCACGCATTTTTTTAAAATTATTTAATGAATTTCAGAGTCAGAGTCTCAGAGTCAGAATCTCAGAATTTCATGAAATAATTTAAAAAAAATGCGTGGGGCTCCGCGCAATTTCTATGTCTAGCCAGGTACAGCTAAGCAGCTGGGGGCTGGAATCCGCAGCGCAGGGATGCCCAAGCTTTCTGGGCACCCCCCGCTGCAAATTGCAGCCCGCAGCTGCCCCAGAAGATGGCGCGTTCATTGAAGTGCCATCCTCTGACGCTGAACCCCGCTCTTCCAGCGGCCCTGGTAGCGGTGGCACGCTGGGTAATAAAGAGGTTAGGGCCAGCTTTGTATTATCAGCTGGCCCTAAGCCCGAAATTTATGGTGGTCACGCCAATATTAGACATGACCGCCATGAATTTCTATTAAATTGTTTTAAAAAAAACACAACACAAAGAAAATTTTTTATTAGAAATAAAAAAAAAAGCCATTAGGGACTCCATCTTTAATTAAAAAAATCCTCTTCCGTCCGACGCAGTCCAAAACGCGATGTCCTCTCTGCTACATCCCCTGTGTATAGATATAGATCTCTATGCACAGGGAATGAGCAGACTGAGAACAATCTCAGCTCTGCTACATCATCTCTGTGCACAGACATTCATGTCTGTACACAGGGAATGAGCAGACTGAGAACAATTTCAGCTCTGCTACATCAGGCAGCAGGCGGGCTCTAGGACCCTGGAGCTGGCAGCCAACACAGAGGAGACAGGACTCTTATCTGTGCGAGTCAGCGATTACTTACAAAGTAAACGAGCAATGCAAATAAATGACAAAACTAGGATTGCTTCAGGCTGAAGCTTCCGAGACACATCTGCGAGTTGTAAATCTCACACTACTCGCTATTACTCGCTTCCCCATTCATTAACATTGGACTCGCTAGACTCGCAACGAGTAGCGAGTCCTGGGCTCGGACTCGCTAGAGTCAAGCGATTCCGAGTAATTTAGGATTCGCCCATCACTACTGATGAACTTTGAACCCTTATAACTTCCTAAGCAAAATTTTTTTTTTCCAAAATTGTGCTGATGTGAAGTAGACATGTGCGAAATTTTATGTATTAACTATTTTGTGTCAGATAACTCTCTGGTTTAACAGAATAAAAATTCAAAATTTGAAAATTGTGAAATTGTCAAACGTTTTGCGAAATTTTTGATTTTTTCACAAATAAACACAAAAATTATTGACCTAAATTTACCACTAATATGAAGCCCAATATGTTACGAAAAAATAGTCTCAGAATCACTAGGATCCGTTGAAGTGTTCCAGAGTTATTACCTCATAAACAGACACTGGTCAGAATTACAAAAAATGGTCTGGACATTAAGGTGGATATTGGCTCCGTCACTAAGGGGTTAAACTATCTCTTGGTTGTTATTTGTCTACGAGGGATATATATATCCCCATAGGTGTGTAAACTCAGTTTGTACACTTATCTATGTACTAACACAATTTGTGCAATAGCAACCCAAAAATTTTGCTTTGGTGTACAGTGTAAGTCAGGTTCCTGAGTGTGGAGTAGTGTATGTCAGGTTGGTGTGTGTCTGTGTGGTGTAGTGTACTTCAGGTTGGTGTGTGTGATGTAGTGTATGTCAGGTTGGTGAGTGTGGTGTAGTGTACGTTAGGTTGGTGTGTGTGTCTGTGTAGCGTAGTGTACGTCAGGCTAGTGTGTGGTGTAGTGTACATAAGGTTGGTGTGTGTGGTGTGGTGTACGTCAGGTTAGTGAGTGTTATGTAGTGTATGTCAGGTTGGTGTGTGTTGTAGTGTACGTCAGGTTGGTGTTTGTGTAGTGTGGTGTACTTCAACTTGGTGTTTGTAGTGTGGTCTATGTTGGGTTGATGTGTGTGGTGTAGTGTACATCAGGTTGGTGTGTGTGATGTAGTGTACGTCAGGTTAGTGCATGTGTTGTGGCATATGTCAGGCTGGTGTGTGTGTGGTGTACGTCAGTTAGGTGTGTGTGGTGTAGTGTACGGCAGGTTGGTGTGTATGGTGTAGTGTACGTCAGGTTGGTGTGTGGTGTAGTATACGTCAGGTTGGTGTGTGTGTTGTAGTGTACGTCAGGTTGGTGTGTATGGTGTAGTGTATGGCAGGTTGGTGAGTATGGTGTAGCGTACGTCAGGTTGGTGGGGTGTAGTGTACATCAGGCTGGTGTGTGTGGTGCTGTGTATGTCAGGTTGGGAGTATGGTGTAGTGTATGTCAAGTTGGTGTATGTCTGTGTAGTGTAGTGTATGACAGGCTAGTGTGTGGTGTAGTGTACATCAGATTGGTGTGTGTGGTGTAGTGTATGTAAAGTTGGTGTGTGTGTCTGTGTGGTGTAGTGTACATCAGGATGATGTGTGATGTAATGAACATCAGGTTGGTGTTTGTTCAGTGTGGTGTACGTCATGTTGGGTGTGTGTGTTGTGTGGTCTATGTCAGGTTGGTATGTGTGGTATAATGTACATAAGGTTGGTGTTTGTGGTGTAGTTCATGTCAGGTTGGTGTGTGTGGTGTACGTCAGGTGTGTACGCTTAGATTGCGCTAACATTGCTGGTTAATGCTGTGTGTTGTTTTTCTTTAAGAGCTGCATGAGGTATAGATGTGAAGGTCCTGACTTGCCTCCTGTGTTGTGTTCCAGAGCTGCACTCAATTTATGTTCAGCTGCTGGTTGAGGGGTTGATGTATGACTAACCTGGAATCCCCTCCCTCTGGCTTTAAATAGCCTTCCCTCTCCTCTGTCAGATGCTGCTGATAGAGTTATCTACTGGCTGGGAACCCAGTGCTAGTGTTAGCAAAGCAGGTAGTTTTCTGGGCTAGTACCAGTATGTGAGAACAGCTGCTGTTAGTGATGAACTCACACTGGCTGGGACACCTGTTCTGTTGACAGCTACGCAGGTGGTGGCTGGACTCGTGTCGGTGTTAGAGACTGGCTGGGAAATCTAGTTCTGTTGGGTGCCAGATATTGGTGGTCTGTGCTCCATTCTCACAAACAATAGTCGGTTGTTCCCTTGCTCAAGTGTGACAATATCAGCAGCCTATTACCATTTTTGTCTCTGAGCCATTATGTCTCAGACATCCTCTGCAGATGCCTTCTCACAACTGATGCAAACCATCTCAGCTGATGTCACTGGTCTGCGGACGCAGGTGGTGCAGCAGCTGCAGTAGGTTGTGGGGTATCTGGCCTCGGCTCGCACCCAGGCCATACCTGAACCCAAGATATCTCTTCCAGATAGGTTTTCTGGGGGGAAAGATAAATTCTTGGTGTTCAAAGAGGCCTGTAAACTTTATTTCAGGCTTCAGCCCCGTTCATCTGGGAGCGGGGAACAGTGGGTTGGGATTATAATCTACCTTCTTAAGGGGATCCCAGACCTGGGCCTTCTCCCTCCCGATTGACTCACCATCGCTGCGGTCGGTGGACGGGCTTTTTGCTGCTCTTGCTCAGGTGTACAGTGAACCAGATAGGGTGACTCTTGCTGAGTCAAACCTTCGTAAACTCAAGCAGGGGTCACGAGCAGTGGAGGAGTACTGCTCGAAGTTTCGGAGGTGGGTGACTGACACCCTGTGAAACGACCCTACCCTCAGGAGTCAGTTCTGTCTGGGTGTGTCAGCTAGACTGCAAGACACCCTGGTTCATTACGCCATACCTGAGTCATTGGAGGCTGCGATGTCCCTAGCCATCAGGGTAGACAGACGTCTGAGGGAGAGACCGAGACCAACTTTGTCCCCTGTGGCTATCCCTGTTGAGGAGGCTCCACATGATGAACCTATGCAGTTGGGGGCTGCAGGCCCTCGTGTTAACCTATTGTAGTTGCAGTTCATCAAGTGGGCGGAGCTTATTTTTATTGTTGACAAGCTGATCATTTTATCAAGGTTTGTCCACATCGCTTCAGGACAAATACGCATTCTCAGACACAGCTTACCTCAGGTCGTTTGGAAGGAGACGACCAGAGGGTTTATATCTCCTGTTTTTCTAAGTTTCCATTCACACTGTCTGCCAAAGTGCTGGTAGATGGAAAAACTGAGACGGAACCAGTGCTAGTTGATAGCAGAGCTGGAGTTGTTCTTATGGATTATCGCTTTGCACAGACTCATAGCTTCATCTGTAGCGCCTTAGCGAGACCGATTCCCGTCTCCGCCATTACTCCGCTCAGCTAGAAGGTATTATCCCAAGTGGTACATAATGGGAACTTGAGCATACGAACTCATCACCAGGAGTTCCTCTATTGTTACATCTTGGAGAATTTACCAACCCCCATTGTCTTGGGTCTCCCTTGGCTGAGAAAACACAACCCGGTAATTGACTGGTTGGCCTGGGAGGTGGTTCGCTGGGGTACTGCCTGAGAGGGTACTTGCCGGGCTACTGCCATCTCTGCGGTACTAGTAACATCTCCACCTACTTTTTCGCTCAAGGAGGTTAGGAGTGCACTTGTTTGTGGGGGTGGAGTGCACGCCACGCTCCGGACTCCTGGTGCCTCTGGGCATCGTCCTAGGAAGAAGGCAGGGGAAGGGTGGTTATTTCTACTGTGCATCCCAAGGGAGGGAGTCCTGGGGTCCAGAGAAACACGCCTGTTTCTTGCCTACCTAAGTGTGTACCCTCTGACTGTGCCCGCATGTGTGGAAATAAACATACAGGTCCAGACCTGAATGTGAATTCGTATGTGTGGGTGTTGTCCAAACACGTCAGGTGGAGGAGTGCTGCTGGAGCTCCTAGTTCCGGGGTTGTAGGACCGTTTCGGATATTGGCCATTTGCCTTTCCTGTGCAGTACCGACTTGACCTATCCCCAGTTTTGGCAACCCATAACGTCTTTCATATCTCATCACTCAAGATGTAGACTTCTTTCGGATGTGTCTGTTGTTGAGTCCGGAGGCCTCCCTTAAAAGAGGGGGTACCGTCATGTGCTTAGATTGCACTGACATCGCTGGATGCTGCTGTGTGTTGTTTCTCTTTAAGAGCTGCATGAGGTGTAGACTAGGGATGGGCGAATCTACTCGTTACTACTCGGTAAGGGATTCGCCCGACTCGTTACTCTGCGAGTAATCGCAGGGATTACTTGCACAGTAAGGAGTCCGCCCCCCCTCACCAACCCCTCCTTTTCCCCGGTCCTAAGCTAGGACTGGGATGGGGGGAGCGAGCGGGGAGCGAAGGAAGGGAGGGGGGAGAAATGCTCCTTACCTCTCTTCGGCTGTCTGCTGTGTGCTCTGTGCTGGGCTCCGGATCCTGCGGGCTGCGGCTGCTCCGGGGTCCTAGAGCCCGCCTGCTCTCCCTGTGTACAGACATACATGCCTGTGCACAGAGATGTAGCAGTGCTGAGATTGTTCTCAAGCCTGCTATCCCTGTGTACAGACATGTATATCTATGCACAGGGATGTAGCAGAGTGGAGATCGCGTTTTGGACTACGTCAGACGGAAGAGGATTTTTTTAATTACAAATGGATTCCCTAATGGCTTTTTATTTTATTTCTAATAAAAAAAAATTTCTCTGTGTTGTGTTTTTTTTAAAACAATTTAATAGAAATTCATGGCGGTCATGTCTAATATTGGCGTGACCGCCATAAATTTCAGGCTTAGGGCCAGCTGATAATAAAAAGCTGGCCCTAACCCCTTTATTACCCAGTGAGCCACCGCACCAGGGCCACTGGAAGAGCGGGGTTCAGCACCAGAGGATGGCGCTTCAATGAACGCGCCATCTTCTGGGGCGGCTGCGGGCTGCAATTTGCAGCGGGGGTGCCCAAAAAGCTTGGGCCTCCCTGCGTTGTGGATTCCAGCCCCCAGCTGCTTAGCTGTACCTGGCTAGACATAGAAATTGCGCAGAGCTCCACGCATTTTTCTTTTATTATTTCATGAAATTCATGAAATAATAAAAAAAAAGGGCTCCCCTATATTCTTGTGTCCGGTCAGGTACAAATAGGCACCTGGGGGTTGGGGGCAGCCCGTCGCTGGATCCGGCTGGTTACAAAAATACGACGAAGCCCACGTCAAATTTTTCTGAAAAATCCATAAAACAATATAAATAAAAGGGATTGCATCTTTATTAACCCCTCCACCATGGTTGAGGGGTTAGTAAAGATGCAATCCTTTTTTAGGATTGTATTATTGATTTTTCAAAAAAAAAAAAAATGACGTGAGCTTCGCCGTATTTTTGTAACCAGCCGGATCCAGCAGGCAGCGACGGGCTGCCCCCAACCCCCAGGTGCCTATTTGTACCTGGCCAGACACAAGAATATAGTGGAGCCCTTTTTTTTTATTATTTCATGAATTTCATGAAATAATAAAAAAAAAAAAATGCGTGGGGCTCCGCGCAATTTCTATGTCCAGCCAGGTACAGCTAGGCAGCTGGGGGCTGGAATTCGCAGCGCAGGGAGGCCCAAGCTTTCTGGGCACCCCCCGCTGCGAATTGCAGCCCGCAGCCGCCCCAGAAGATGGCGCGTTCATTGAAGCGCCATCCTCTGGCGCTGAACCCCGCTCTTCCAGTGGCCCTGGTGCGGTGGCTCACTGGGTAATAAAGGGGTTAGGGCCAGCTTTTTATTATCAGCTGGCCCTAAGCCCGAAATTTATGGCGGTCTCTCCAATATTAGACATGATCGCCATGAATTTCCAGTAATCAATATAAAAAAAAACACAACACAGAGAAATTTTTTTTATTAAAAATAAAACAAAAAAGACATTAGGGACTCCATCTTTATTCCAAAAATCCTCTTCCGTCCGATGTAGTCCAAAAACGACATCTTCACTGCCACATCCCTGTGCATAGACATACATGTCTATGCACAGGGAGTGAGCAGGCTGCAAATGACTTTCACTTTCAGGGTTCACCTCAGGTGAATCCTGCAGTGAAAGCCGGACTCTGCCGCTGCCGGCGGGAGCGGGAGCTGATAATACAAAGCTGGCTCTAACCCCTTTATTACCCAGTGAGCCACCCGCCACCAGGGCCACTGGAAGAGCGGGGTTCAGCGCCAGAGGATGGCGCTTCAATGAACGCACCATCTTCTGGGGCGACTGCGGGCTGCAATTTGCAGCGGGGGGTGCCCAGAAAGCTTGGGCCTCCCTGCGCTGCAGATTCCAGCCCCCAGCTGCCTAGCTGTACCTGGCTGGACATAGAATTTGCGCGGAGCCCCACGCATTTTTTTTTTATTATTTCATGAAATTCATGAAATAATAAAAAATGGGGGCTCACCTGTATTCTTGTGTCCGGCCAGGTACAAATAGGCACCTGGGGGTTGGGGGCAGCCCGTCGCTGCCTGCTGGATCCGGCTGGTTACAGAAATATGGCGAAGCCCACGTCATTTTTTTTTCTGAAAAATCCATAAAACAATATAAATAAAAGGGACTGCATCTTTATTAACCCCTGGACCATGGTCGAGGGGTTAATAAAGATGCAGTCCCTTTTTTAGGATTGTTTTATTGATTTTTCAGAAAAAAAAATGACGTGGGCTTTGCCGTATTTCTGGAACCAGCCGGATCCAGCAGGCAGCAACGGGCTGCCCCCAACCCCCAGGTGCCTATTTGTACTTGGCCAGACACAAGAATATAGGCGAGCCCCCTTTTTTTATTATTTCATGAATTTCAAATTGCAGCCTGCAGCCGCCCCGGAAGATGGCGCGTTCATTGAAGCACCATCTTCTGGCACTGAACCCCTCTCTTCCAGTGGCCCTGGTGGCGGGTGGCTCACTGGGTAATAAAGGGGTTAGGGCCAGCTTTGTATTATCAGCTGGCCCTAAGCCTGAAATTTATGGCGTTGGCACACGGTATATGAAAAAAAGGAAACTTCTTTCGTTCAAAAACAGTGATTTTTATTGAATCATCAGTCAAAAAAATAGACGTTTCGGCTGGCTTGCCTTTCTCAATTAGACTGACTGGTGACTGATGGTCCTATCCAGACCCAATCTTTCTTCGTGCTTACAGTGCCTTGATAGGGGGTTGCCCGATGGTATGGTATGAGCTATATCAGTGAAATACAGATTTTGATCTATTGCCTTGTAGAAGGTTCATGTAGTATGGCAACTTATAATAGGGTGATCCAAAACCCTATTGCTGATATACAGAATTACTTGTGTACCAGTATGTCTTGGTTCTAGTCTTTCCCCTGTTACATCATGCTGGCCTGTGCACTTCCTTGTGAAGTATGCTTCAGTGAAGTAGGAACATGCCCGGGGGTGCGATGTGTGTCACTGGTACACAAGTAATTCTTGTGTTAGAGTCTAGCGAGTCCGAGTAATTTAGGATTCGCCCATCTCTAGTATAGACGTCAAGGTCCTGACTTGCGTCCTGTGTTGTGCTCCAGAGCTGCACTCACTATTATGTTCAGCTGCTGGTTGAGAGGTTGATGTGTGCCTCAACTGGAATCCCCTCCCCATTGCTTTAAATAGCCTTCCCTCTCCTCTGTCAGATGCTGCTGATAGAATTATCTGCTGGGTGGGAACCCAGTGCTGGTGTTAGCTAAGCAGGGAGTGTCTGGGCTAGTACCAGTATGGGAGACCAGCTGCTGTTGGTGATGAACTCATACTGGCTGGGACACCGGTTCTGTTGACAGCTACGCAGGTGGTGGCTGGGTTTGTGCCAGTGTTGGTGACCAGCTGGGAAACCTGGTTCTGTTGGGTGCCAGACATTGGTGGTCTGTGCGCCATGCTCACACACGGTACACGATTGTTCCCTTACTCAAGCGTGACAGTGGTGTGGTCTATGTCAGGTTGGTGTGTGTGTTGGTGTATGTCCGATTGGTGCGTCTGGTGTATAGTACATCACGTTGGTGTGTGTGATGTAGTGTACGTCAATTTGGTGTGTGGTGCAGTGTATGTCAGGTTGGTGCGTGTGGTGTGGTGTAAGCCAGGTTGGTGTGTGTGTGTGGTGTACATCAGGTTGGTGAGTATGGTGTAATGTACGTCAGGTTATTGTGTGGTGTAGTGTGCGTCAGGATGGTGTGTGTGGTGTAGTATAAGTCAGGTTGGTGTGTGTTCTGCGTGGTGTAGTGTACGCCAGGTTGGTGTGTATGGTGTAGTGTTCATCAGGTTGGTGTGTGTCTAAATGGCGTAGTGTACATCAGGTTGGTGTGTATGGTGTAGTGTACGTCAGGTTGGTGTGTGTGATGTACGTCAGGTTGGTGTGTGTGTCTGTGGTGTAGTGTATGTCCAGTTGGTGCATGTGGTGCATAGTACATCACGTTGGTGTGTGTGATGTAGTGTATGTCATGTTGGTGTGTGGTGTAGTGTACATCAATTTGGTGTGTGGTGCAGTGTAAGTCAGGTTGGTGTGTGTGGTGTGGTTTAAGCTAGGTTGGTGTGTGTATGGTGTAGTGTATGTCAGGTTGGTGTGTGTGTGGTGTAGTGCATGTCAGGTTGGTGTCTTTGTGGTGTGGTGTAAGTCAGGTTTGTGTGTGTGGTGTGGTGTACATCATGTTGGTGTATGTTTGGTGTGGTGTACATCAGGTTGGTGAGTGTGCTGTAGAGTATGTCAGGTTAGTGTGTGTGTCTGTGTTGTAGTGTATGTCAGGTTGATGTGTGTGTAGTGTACATCAGGTTGGTGTGTGTGGTGTAGTGTACATCAGGTTGGTGTGTGTGTCTGCATGGTGTAGTGTACGTGAAGTTGGTGTGTATGGTGTAGTGTTTGTCAGGTTGGTGTGTGTCTAAATGGAGTAGTGTACGTCAAGTTGGTGTGTGGTGTAGTGTATGTCAGGTTGGTGTGTGTGATGTACGTCAGGTTTGTGTGTGTTTCTGTGGTGTATTGTACATCAGGTTGGTGTGTGTGGGTAGTATACGTCAGGTTGGTGTGTGTGGTGTACCTTAGGTTGGACTGTGTTGTGTGGTGTACGTCAGGTTGGTGAGTGTGTGTAGTGTACGTCAGGTTGGTGTGTATGTCTGTGTAGTGTATTGTACGTCAGGCTACTGAGTGTTATAGTGTACCTCAGGTTGGTGTGTGTGGTGTAGTGTATGTCAGGTTGGTGTGTGTGTGGTGTAGTGTATGTCAGGTTGGTGTGTGTGTGGTGTAGTGTATGTCAGGTTGGTTTTGTGGTGTGGTGTAAGTCAGGTTTGTGTGTGTGTGGTGTGGTGTACATCATGTTGGTGTATGTTTGGTATGGTGTAAATCAGGTTGGTGAGTGTGCTGTAGAGTATGTCAGGTTAGTGTGTGTCTGTGTAGTGTAGTGTGTCAGGTTAGTGTGTGGTGTAGTGTACATAAGGTTGGTGTGTGTGGTGTAGTGTACATCAGGCTGGTGTCTGTCTGCGTGGTGTAGTGTACATCAGGTTGGTGAGTGTGCTGTAGTGTATGTCAGGTTGGTGTGTGTGCCTGTGTAGTGTAGCTTACGTCAGGCTAGCGTGTGGTGTAATGTGCGTCAGGTTTATGCATTGTATAGTGTACATCAGGATGGTGTGTGTGCTGAAATGTATGTCAGGTTGGTGTGTGCGGTGTAGTGTATGTCAGGTTGGTGTGTGTGGTGTAGTGTATGTCAGGTTGGTTTGTGTTTGGTGGGGTGTAGGTCAGGTTGGTGTGTGTGGTGTAGTGTACGTCAGGTTGGTGTGTGTGGTGTAGTGTAAGTCAGGTTGGTGTGTGTGTCCGGCTTTTCTCTCCCGGGCTACAGCACTACTCCCCTGGCATCCGGCTTTTCTCCCTGGGCTCTGGCCTATTTTTTCTCCTGCAATGTTTTTGTGGTGGTGGTTCTGTGTCACTGGAGGTGGAAGAGGAGTGAGAGGAATATAGAAATGTGGGGTCCTCTCCCTCACTATCAGCTTAGGAGGCAATAATGGCATATGCCTCCTCAGCTGAGTACAGCCTTTGGGACTAGGATTTAAACAAAAAACAAAAAGGGAGCACAACATGAAAAGAACCTGGAGGTCCAGTGGGATGGGGGTTAATTTGGGGCCAATTGGTCACTCACCTTGATGTTCGTGCACCCGTGCACAACTTCAGTGGTCAGCTTGGAGGTGATACCGAACTGCTGTTGCTGTTGCTCCTAGAGGCACTTCCTGCTTCACGTCATGTGATCGGGACACGTGACCGAGATGGGAGTAGCCGCAATGACGTCACTGCAGGTCCTTTAGCCGCTGGAGTGAGGATATCGGGCCCAGAGCTGCTCCTGCCACTTACCCTCAAGGGGGATGTGAGCATGGGAAAAAAGACAATGCGGTCTAAGGAGGGCTAGGGCTAGGGAGGATATTAGGTAAGGATTTCATAAGAGATAACAAACCTTTATTTGAAAAGTAATGCTACACAACACGATAGCGGCATGCTATCTTCATCAGGTGGTTATGGCATAAGGGTAAATTTTTCATACAAACTGAAGTCTGTTGGAGACAGATCTCAGAGTGCACTAGTCTGTCCAGGATTTAGTCACATAAGGTAAAATTTTAATACTAGTGTAGGACCATCCTGATGGGTATACCTTGTTGCAGTGGGAAGGCTTTTACGCTCTTTGATTAGTGCTAAACACTTGCTCTGTGTTATTTAAATGTACTACTATTTACTTTGTAAAAAGTATATCCTCATTTTGAGCTTTTTATCTGGTTTTTGGTTGTGTAATGGCCATGGTGTAAACGTGCTCCTATTGCACTTATACCAACTCATGCTCTGGCTCATTTTTTCATTTTTAGACACATGGGAGAGCAGTTCTGCCCATCTGCGCTCTGGACTAGCAGATCTCAACCTGTACACCTGTATGCACATACAGAGAGAGTCCTTTCACTCCAGGATACAGGGAGAAGCTGCTAAGGATGCACCTATCCAATTAGTCTTCTTCATAGAACTAAATTAAATATACATGGCTGAAATGTTAAAGCCAATGTCTGATACATGCTGTAGTGGATTGGGCAGCATGAACTGGCAGACAGATTCACTTTAGTAAATTAATTCTCTAACATAAATTAACTTTCATTTTGAAATACAAGATTCTTACAAACTTTCCACAATGGTTGTTTTTTTATTATTTAAAGGGAACGTGTCACTCCAGATATCACTATTTACTAAGGCTGCTTTCACACAGCGTTTTTGTGCTGTCCGAGGGGATCCGACTTTTTGTAGGACCCCTCGGACAGCAACGGATCCAAACTGATGCCTGCAATCAGATGCCAAATAGGCATCCGATTCCGATATTTTGCGGATCGGTTTGGATCCTCTCCACTCTCTGTCACCTAGCTTCTCCTGTCACCTCGTCCCCTCCTCTCTCCTCTCTGCCTCTTTATCCCCTCCTCTCTCTGCCCCCTCTTTCTCCCCTTTTTCCACCCCCTCTTTCTGCCCTCTTTTTCCCTCATTTCCAGTCCTTAAAAAATTAAAAAATCTTTATTCTCACCCATCCACGAGTCCCCCGGCGCTTCCAGCTTTTCTTCTTACAGGAACTGGCATGATGTCACAGTCACATGACCGGTTACCGCGGTAACCAGTCATGTGACTGTGATATCACGCCAGGTCCTATAAGCATCGAGCGCTGGAGGCATCGCTGGATCGCGGGACAGGTGAGAATAAAGTTTTTTTATTTTTAACTCTTTCTTTTCACTAAATGTCACTTTTGCAATGGATGAATGTACATTGCAGAAGTGATATTAGATGGCACAGAACGATTTTAGTGTACTGAGCATGCTCAGTACACTAAAATCGGGTCCGAGGAACGATCAGCTGTTTCCTCGGACCCGCTCTCCATAGGCCCCATGTTATTTGGCGCGGATCAGGTCGGATGCAATTCGGTTCGATTTGATCCGCTGTTCCCAAAATCGCAGCAGCCTCCGATTTTTGGAACAGCAAAAAATCAGACAGAATCGGATCTGACTAAAATCAGATGCCACTAAGGGGAAATCCGATCCATGCCCATAGGATAACATGGGGGCCAAATCCGATCCGCTGCTGTCCGATTTTCAACGGACAGTGTCGGATTGCAGAAAAATGCTGTGTGAAAGCAGCCTTACAAATATAGAGTTGATCTTCAGGTTAATAGTGTAATGAAGGTGCCCGACTGAAAGTGTGACGAGGAAAAAAGCATTTTTCTTCTAGTGTAAAGCCCTTTTGATGGGGGGCCTTCCGTTCACTGCTATCCATCCCCATGCAGCGATCCATGGATGATGGAGGGACCACAGACTCTGGTATCAGGGATAACAGCCACTTTATTTTAGCAGAACAGGGCAATATAACATGGAGGAAATACTTCACAATTCAATGGGTAATCCACAGCAGATACAGTTCAGAGTTAGATTCTGACATGGAATTGAGATTCCAGAGCTTTAAGAATCAGATTCTTTAGATATAGGACATATAAATTGTGATGAAGCAGTTTAGTCTTTCTGTAGCTTTATGCAGGAGTTTATATATAGCAAGAGAGGTTTACAGACCTTGTCCAGACTGGGGATTTTCCCAGCTCTGTCTGTCCAGACAAGAGACTGGAGGCACTTCACCCCTACTGAACCTTCAATTCTCATGTCAGATCTTCACATTGTAATGGGATATAAATCATACACTTTACCAGCAGATATGCTGGAGCACAGCAAATGAAAAGTGCATTTATTAAACAAATGAAACATATCTGGAATAATGCATACATAATACACTGGATATAGATGGATTTACCTGAACTGCATATCTAAAACTTAGTAATACTGGTAGAGAGGTAGCTAAGCAGTGAGCTGTAGTGTAAACGTACTGAGTCTAGGGGTACTTAAAGGGACATACGCAGTCTGGACCAGGTAACTACACTAGTAGTTTCAGGCAGCATGGCTCCAGTCAGTACTCACAGCATAGTGAGCGATGACTGTAAGCTCGCTCTAACATTGACTTTCAGCTGAATGTGTACTGATACAATATACAGTATTCATTGAGTGCATTGTGTCTGCAATAGAGAAGGCAGAGATGGTGATGACTAGTTCTATCTTCTCAATGGACAGCCAGAGCTGGGCGGTGTGAGCCCAACAGGTCAGTGCTGCTCCACTTCACAACCTAACTCTAAGGAGGGCAGGACAGAACCCTTAGCTCACTGCCAAGGACTGTAGAACAAAGACTCAAATCCAAGACTGTCCCACTGGATCTGAGACTGTTGGAAGCTATGTTATTATATTGGAATTATTTAACATAAAATGCAAACAGCATTTTATGAATGAGGACTTTTTTTGTTTTACTTCCAGGCTTTTTTTTCTGCTTGGTCTTTTATGTAGGGCCTACTAGGCAGTGGCACACGCTGGAAGACTGGACTGGAGAAGAAGGAATAGTAGACTACCAACTAGAAGGAAGAGTAGGGTCAGCAGAAGTAGAGATATGATTTACACTAAATTTATTTGATGCATATCAGATTTCCCCCCTCTCAAGTGGGTAAATTGGCTCAATTCCAATTTCAGAAGATTCTCTAAACTGTAATACCTGTTTCTCTAAATCATAAAAGTTCTCTCTGCTGTATGCAAACGTGGAATGGCAAGAGGAGGACTGGGGGAATGTATAGGTTTTGGGGCACTATGGTCTTTGGAGGCACAAAATTGTATTATTATGCATTGTCTGTAGGGATTAACATGGGGGAAGAGAATAGCAAGTAACTACCGTATCTACCACTGCTTGTACAGAGACTGTGTTCACATCCCTCAGAGACATTTCACAACATGCAGAATACATAGGCCACAAAACAGCTAAATTAAAGTAATGAAAAAAAAAACCTAAAATAAGTAATTAAATAAATTGCAATAGTGCATGAAAATAAAAATAGTGTACTTGGTAAAATTATTTTGATAAAAAAAATGTAAAAGCCTCCCATCATGTTGTCTTTATGCTATATGAGAAAGGATCATTTAGTCATGTCTAATTATTATTATTATTATTATTATTATTATTATGTATTTATATAGCCATTAGGTTACATGGCGCTTTACAAGTGAGAGGGTAGACAAAGACAAGTAGTAAAACGACAACAAATCTGTCATACGGGTACAATAGGGCAGAGGATCCTGTCCACAGTCTATAGGTCTAATATATAAAGCTGAGTGTATGTATGCGTGTGTATGTATGTATGTCCACTATACGCCCATATTTCGTCATAATACCCATATGTGCTAATGCCCATATATGGTCGTAATGCCCATATACGTTAATGCCCTCCTTATGCTATAAAGCGCTACCCATAGCCCTCCGTATACTATAAAGAATCCTCCATATACCATAAAGCTCTCTCCATAATTCTCCATATACTATATGGAGGGCGAGGAGCTAGAAGCAGAACCAGACAACCTTCTATGGAGGGGGAGGAGCCAAAGGCATTTCCATTTACTTAACTATTACTTATTATTAACTTAACTATTATTAACTAATAACAGTTAGTTACCATGCCTGGGCAACATTGGGCTCTACAGCTAGTTTTTCATAAAAGCAAAATTTGTGTCTTGCCCAAAACGTGTGTCCTTTTGGAAGGCAAATTAAACCTAAAGCATGCCTCAAACAGACAATATTCGACTGCACCACAATAATGCATGGCAGCCAGCAATAATTTATTAAATAACTGGAACATATCTCTTTCAGTCATGAATTGGATTACATTTTGCCATAGGTTGTTGCACTTTTTAGCATAAGTTATAGGCATCTAGCTAGCCAAGCTATAGCCCTCTTCTGCTAAGCTCTGTCCACTTTTCAAAAAAGTGGTGGACCAGGCATAAAAAAAAAATCCACAAAGTCAAAAATTTTTGTGCAACTACATTGCACAAAGATTTGAGACTTTTCTAAGTTATTTTTTTAGTCTTTCATACTTTCCCACTAAATGAATGTCTTTCTTTGAGTCAGTGGCAACGGTTGAGACGCTTAGAAGGTACTGGTTGACCATCACTTGGATCTTCTGCTCTTGAACATAATCATTGAAAACATTAGGTAACAGTGATTTATGCTACATTCAGAGCTTCCTGCTAACAATTGCAAAAGTTTCAGTCGAAAACAAGACAGACTATTCAGATTTTTGTGGTTGCCACCTAATATTATTAGAGCAGTGATTATCTGTCTCCACCATTGCTGATGGTGCACATTCTACATCTTCATGAAAAGAATGCAGTGATGACTCATTTTATCATGCCAATACCTATGTTGGTAGTGCCAGTTAGGTTTAGAAAGTGTCTACACCTGCATTTTATATATTTTTTTACAAGTTGGTAGGAGGTTGGTCTCTTTAAATGATTATGCTTTGATAGGTACTAACTATAAAGAACTTTCTATTAATCCAGTTGGAATTTAGCCGTGTGCAGTCAAGCGGTAAGTCTCCAGGTCCTCTTGTATGTATATTGTACACATTTATTACTATTGAAAATATTCTGTGGACTTTGAGATGGACATATTTTGTGGGAATCGTGTTGTTTTCAGTATTATAATGTATCGCAGTGCTGTAGTATGGAAATGTTATTGACGTGGTACTTATGTAGAAGCTAAAGAGAACCACAAACATGAACAAATTTTAGAACATATTCTTATTGGGCATTAATTGCTTTGCGATAAATCCGCTTGCAATTGCTTTTCACAGATAGTACTAGGGGAAAGCATAAGGTATATGATGTTTTTATTCATTGTCAATTCATTTAAAGTGTATGGGCCTTTTCCCATCTGCGTTTGGCTGCATTGCGTCTTCATTGCGTTTTTACTGCAAAACGCAATGAAACGCATGCGTTAACGCACCCCATTTATTTCAATGGGAAACGCATTGCAAAGCGCATGTAAAAACGCAGGTCCAGACACGTTTTAGTCTGCATTTGCAAAAACGCATGCGTTTTTACTTGCGTTTGCAATGAGTTTCCCATTGAAATCAATGGGTGCATTAACGATTGCTTTATTGCGTTTCTATGCGTTAATGCAGTGCAAAAACGCATAGAAGCACGAACGCAACCCCCCTTAGATGTGAAGTTAGCCTGTGTCCAGGACTGAGATATTGATGACCAATCCTAAGGATATGTCATTAATAAAAAATTGATGAGGTGTTTGGAAAGGCAAACAAAAAGACCAAGCGCTCCAAGTGAACCCTTAGGCACGTGAATGTTACATTTTAATGTAGTTTTTTCTGCATTGTTTTGTCACAAAACCTGAAGTGCCAGCAAAGTGAATGAGGTTCTGAAGTCTCCTGCACACGTTGCTTATTTTTTCATTTTTCCTTGCAGATTTGAAGCAATTCTTTTAGCGTTTTTACTGCAGATTTAGACTAGCTCTGTTTCTTGTATATTTTATGTTGCAATCTCATCAGGTAATGTTGGTTCTAAGTAGGCGTAGAATTATTGCAGTTATTAACTTAAATATCTGTAGTTCTCATGGGTGTATAGATACATGGCAAATGGACAGATAGACAGATATCAATAATACAATAAATCAGTGTTTCTCACCTCATCATCTAACTTGTCAGGTTGCATCATGGAGAGATGCTGAGAGTTGAGCTATTTCGTCCTCAAGAAGCCAGGTAGTTGTGTTCAGATTAGCTAAAAATCCTTTTTTTAACATACATATCCCCTCCCTCTCTTACTCGGTCAGGAAATAACCATATACAATTTACTCTGCAGACACCAGTCAACAAAAATAGTCAATCTGCTTCAACTAATTCCCACCAATTCAAGTATTTGATGTTATACCCCACTTTTCAGGAAAGATACATTTACATTTGTCTTCTTACAATCATAAAAAACAACACACATAACTCAGTTCCAGGCCCACTTTATTAGTTTGTATACCTTAAACTGCATATTTGGGAATAAACTTTCATGGTGGGAAAGCTCTTTGTAGCTCTCATTGTTGCCAGGAGCCCTATGGCTATTACTGTTAAGTTTGTAGGTACTGAATATGAGTTTGTGGACATAAAATATATTTTAAGGGGCAGTCAACACATTATCTATAACCTCAAAGTAATATATGAAGAACAATGTATTTATGTCAGCAGTGCTTCTGGGCTTGTAGTGCAAACTTGATTTAGATTGCTATGTAAAAAGTTTTACTAAATATCTGCATAACAAAAGTCAATCTTATAAAAGACACCACTTTATGTAGTCTTAAAAGGGATTGTCTACTACTTAAACAACTCCTCAATCTGAATGTTTGTCCCAAATAAAGTAACAAACACTTATACTCACCTCCAGTGCCAGCGCTGTTCCAGCGTGTCAGCACTCTCTGTCCCTGGTCTCATACGACGTTGTTACATTCCGCAAGCCCTGCACCAAATCAGTGCTGGCTACACTGTCTACACCAGAGGTTCCCGACTCCAGGCCTCGAGGGCCGCCAACAGGTCATGTTTTCAGTATTTCCTTAGTATTGCACAGGTGATAATTTAATTACCTGCACAGGAGATAATTCCAAACCCTGTGCAATACTAAGGAAATCCTGAAAACATTACCAGTGTTATGGCCCTCGAGGACTGGAGTTGGGTACCCCGGGTCTACACCTTCAGACAAATTGTGCATTGAGAGAAAATCAGAGCTGCAGCTGGCTTCTCACTTCCTATTGATATTGGATATGTCCAACGGCAGGGAGAGTGAAGCCAGCAATGATTGGTTGCAGGGTTCAGGTAAAGTAACAATTTCACATGAGACCCAGGGTAGAAAGTGCTGACGAGAGTAGAATGCACCAACACCAGGTGAGTATAAGATTGTTTATTTATTGGGGCAAACATACTGATTGAGAAAGGGGTCCAAATAGTGGAAACCTCTTTAGGATTTTGATGGCTTTGTCATCTCCTGGCATTCTAGGTCCTGCTTCTATTACTCCTCTAAGAGTTCCCTCTGCTATGGCTGTGTCAATCCCACCACCCTTCACATTTCAGCCCTGCCTTCCCTGTTCTATAACTCTTCTTATTAATATACACTGTGAAACCTAAATAAAAACAGTCAAAAATGTATTAAAAATAAAAAAATGTAATACTTTCCCATCCGCAGGCTGTTGAGTTACCGGGAGCCGAGACACCCCCATCTACTGTGCTTCCAGGACCTGCCACGATCTGTATTGGCGCTCGCGATCATGTGACATGTGACGTGCATATCACATGATCGCGAGCGGCCAATCACAGATCACAGGTCTTGGCAGCTTAGCAGAAGTGGATGTCTGGCTCCCAGAACACCTGGCAGATGGCCCAAAAAGGGCTGTCAAACATGTCACAGAGGGGAGGAACACAGGATTCTCCCTCCCCATGTGACATCACTTCCTGTAGCGCCAACATTGTACGTGCTGGAAATGCGCATCGTCTGAACAGCAATGTGTAATTTCAGAGGTGTAAAGGCCCCTATGGGAGAAATTTCTTTTTATGCGCGCGCTTTCTCCCATAAAAGCGCAGCGTATATTTACGCAGTGTCTGCACGGCAAAAGTGAAAGTCCATTCACTTTGCTGGCAGACGCAGTGCGCTTTTGTTGAAAAAGCAAGCGCAAAAAAGCGCAAAAAAAGCACAATGTGTGAACGTAGCCTAACAATCATGAAATTGTGCACAGCCACCCATTTGACTCAGGGAACATCATAGACAATGTTTTGAGGGGAAATTTTAACACCGATCTTTACAGTCATTCGCCCAAAAAAAAGCTTATTTACTGTTTGTATGTGTCAGGTAATAGATACTGCCTTGGCTGTTTTGATAGTTAGTCTGGATATTTATCAGGTGGCCTATAGAAACCAATCACAGCTCAGCTTCTGATTGGTTGCTATAGGCAACGAAGGACATTCTAACTATAAAACTGTGTTGCCCCAGGGTGTGGGGTACTCGGGTATCAGGCGGCAAAAGGGGTTAACTGTGTCACGGGGAATGGCGGCCGTGCCTGAATCCGTATCCCGGGGGACGGTTCTCTTGAAAAGGGGATTTATGTACAGGGGATTATTTACAAGATTATAGTTGTCGTGACGCCACCTGCAGTTTCTGGTGAGTAGCACCAGCGCCGCCCCTGTCCTCCGGAGGTCGGCGATATTGCGGCTGAGATGTTGTAGTCCTCCGCAGGTAGGACTGGACCTCCGGGGCAGCGTAGTGAAGGGGGGAACAGATTGTAGTGAAGCTGAGATTGTATGGGGAGAGAGTTCCAACAGTCTATGGAGGATGATGAGAGTAGAAAGGAAGAATGCACATATGCAGGGAAGTCTCTTTTACCTTTTACTGATGTTGAGCAGGTAAAACAATCCAGGGCACTGACAGGTGGACAGGTTGCACAGTGGGTCCCCACAGCATGTGGGTATAAGGCCTCCTCTGTTCTGTAGTGAATTCTGAGGCACAGCCTGCTTGTAGTCTGGCTTGCCTCCTCTTTTTCCCTTACTGTAAAGTCTTCATCTGCTCCTGTGCGGTCTCCGGGATACCTTCTCCTGACCACTGCGGCTTTTGCCTCGCTCTGTCTGATTCCCTCTAATGACTCACAGAGGATACCGGGTAGCCGAGGCCTCCACGGTGCATCAGGGTTTTCTGTGGTTCTATAGTGTCCCACAGGTGCGGCTCCCCAATATCCGGTGTTTCTCCTGGGACGAACTCCTCAAGTTCCTCACTCCCTTTTGCTGTTCTCTGCTCCTAGCCTTCAGTCCCACTTAGGCTGGCGGGACGCTGAAGGGCCACTCTGGGTCACTGGCTCGGGCCTAATCGCAGCACCGACCACCAGGACTTCCTTGCAGCTCTCCTAGTGTCTGCACACTCTAACTAACTCCACCCCCAGCAGCAGTATTTATAGGTGATCCTGCCTAAAGTCAGCAAGTGAAGCTCCCCCTACTGTGCCGGGGTGGAAGGTGTTGTATGAAATAGGTACCTGCTGTGGAAACCCAGCTGTGCATTAGAGAGATCTGTAACTACCTGCGTGAGCAGGGCGCCAACCCCCCCCCCTAGGTAATATCAGTACTCCTGGACTGAGCAATTTTTGTTCTAACAAAGAATAACAATAATAACAATAGAACAGGTGACATATGTACAAAGTCTGAAAATAGAAAAATCTACAAAAAGACACTGAAAAACTTTGAAAAATAGAAAACGGGTAAGTCCATACAGTGCTAGTCCATCCACCGTAGGCTGCTGAAAGGTTTGTGGCTACGTTAGTCCATTAACCGTAGTTCATTTGAAATTTTTAAAAGTTCAAAAGGAGAAAGTTCAAAGAGTCTTTTACAGTCCATTTCTGTATGCTCCAGGTGATAAACGGGGGAAAAGTCTTTCAAAAGTTAACTTTTTAACAAACACACAATTGTCCCTATGAGTGTCTCGGCTTAGGAGACCTGGTACCTCCCTGCCCCAGGCACGTTCTGTTCCTATCTTAATGTGCTTGGGACTAGGCCCAGTTCCTCCACCCTTCTGTACACTACTATTTACACGCTATTGTACAGTTTACTTATTTACATGTTTCCTTTAGTGTGCTCTACCTTATTTTATACCCACTCTCCAAACCTAGACGGGGGTTGACCTTCTGTGCATCTCTATGACCTCCGCACTACAGGTGTCACTGTCTCAGGTGAAGTGTCTGGTGTTGAGCTTGGTTAAGGTGTTTAAGGTAAGCTTCTGCGTTGCCTTAATCTCACTATTGGTGTACCAATTGCAGTATCCTCAGATTCGCTAGCAACGGGTATTTCTTCCTGATTCCTGGGTATCTCTTCAGTAGGCTGGTAGAAATTTAGTATTGGCACAATGATGGCACCGTCTTGTTGAGGTCAATCTTCTGGAAATTCTCCTAAGAAGGTAGGGATGACTTTCATCTTTGGTTCTGGATAGGGAACTATTTCTGGGATTGGTTCAGACTCTGGAATGGGCTGATTGGAGAAGTCTTGATCGTCCCAGTTTGAAGGACACTTTTTAATGTGATCTGTGGACATGGTTTGTCTGGTTCTTCCACCGTCTTTGCTGATGACACAGACTGTATCGATGTCATTTCCTGAATTTATAAGGACACAAGGCTCACGTTCCCATCGATCATCTAATTTATGGCGAGTTCTTCTTCTTTTTAAAACCACACTTCCGAGTGGTATGGGTTCTTCTGGAGCATGTTTGTTATGGTCCCTTTCTTGTTTTGCGCGGGACTTGTCCAGGTTGTTTTCGACAGTTTCTTGAACCTTTTTGTACTGTTCTTGGCGATGGATTTTCCAATATGCAATGGCATGATCTGCTTCAGGGTCTACTACTCCTAGTTCCAAGTCTACGGGTAACTTTCCTGTGCGAGCTCTCATCAGGTATGCTGGTGTACAGTTCGTAGAGCTGACTGGGATATGGTTATACATGTCAACCAAATCAGGTAGTTTCTCCGGTCATTGGTTTCTCTCTTCTAACGGTAGGATTTTCAGCATGTCGATGACGATGTTGTTCATTTTCTCACAGACTCCATTGATTTGAGGATGATACGGGGTGGTTCTGATCTTCTTGCACCCATACATCTGGCAAAACTCCTGGAAGATCTCTGCTTCGAATGCTGGTCCTTGATCTGTTAAGATACGCTCTGGATATCCCAACGGTCTGCAGAAGACTTTCTAGAAGGTTTTTGCAGCGGTTGTAGCTGTCAAGTCTTTCACAGGGGCTACCATCAAGAATCTTGAATAATGGTCTACCATTGTTAACGCGTAGGTAAAACCGGATCTACTCGGAGTCAGTTTTACATGATCCATGCACCTAGTTCCAAGGGTTGTTTGGTTACAATGGGACGAAGCGGGGCCTTCTGACTCTGGACATCCTTTCTTCTCAGGCTTCAGGCTTTACAACTCCTACACCACTTTTCAATGGATGCTCGCATGCCAACCCAAAAGAATCTGTCCTTCAGCAGCATTTCCAACTTCTTCCATCCGAAGTGACCAGTTTGGTTGTGGTACGCGTTCAGGACCACGGGAACTTCTGCTTTGGCACAATGATCTGCCAAGCCATCTCATGAGTTCTTGGATTTATATACCGCCGGCACAACTTATCTTGGTATTGGAATAGTTTACCTCGTTCGTTCCACAGATGTTTAGCTTCAGACGGGGAATTTGCAGGCAGCTTCGCTGACTCTTGGGTTATCAGTTGCTTGATTAGACTGACAGCCGGGTCATGGTCTTGTGCCTCTTTCCAGTCGAAGTGGGATAATGGGTTTTCTGTTCTTGTAGAGGGGTCTTGACGGGTCTGCTGGAATTGGGTTACTCTTACGTGATGGAAGGCAGGTAACTCTACTTCCAGCTCGTCTTCGTCTACACCCTCTTCCGAAAAGTGTGGCATCCTGAATAGAGCATCCGTGTTTCCATTCTGGTGCCCAGTACTTGATGGTAAATTGGTAGTTAGTGTGGCTCCCAACTTTGCAGTTTCCAGGTAGGTGAGCAGATTGTTATCCGTGTACGCTGTGAATTTGCTAGAGGCTAGATAGTGTTTAAACCTCTCTGTGACGGCCCAGACCAAGGCCAGGAATTCCAGCTTGAAGTAACTGTAGTTTTCTGGGTTCCTCTCTGTGGGTCACAGTTTACGGCTGGAGTAGGCGATCACCCTCTCCTTGCCATCTTGCTTTTGGGAAAGGATGGCTCCGAGTCCCACGTTGCTGGCGTCTGTATACAGCAGGAATGGCAGGTTGTAGTCCGGGTAAGCAAGGATTTCCTCTCCTGTCAGGACTTTTTTCATTGTCTGGAATGCTTCCTCTTGTTCCTTACCCCATCTCCACGGAGAATCCTTCGACTTTTCCCTTCGTGGGTTGGCCTAGCAGGAGGTCTTGCAGGTTGCAGGGGAGCAGCTTTCTTGGTGTACTCCTTGATGAACCTCCGATAGTAGCACACCAAACCCAGGAATTGACGTACTTCCTTGATGGTTTTGGGTTCTGGCCACTCCCTGATTGCTGTCACCTTGTCTGGATCAGGGGCCACGCCTTCGGCACTGACTATGTGTCCCAGGTACTGCACCCTTGGCTTTAACGGTGGCATTTTTATGGTTTTAGCTTCATCCCATATTTGGCCAAGGATTCAAACACCTGTCCTAGATGCATGACATGTTCTTCATAGGTCTTGGAGTACACGATCACGTCATCCAGGCAGAACAGTACCGTCTCAAAGTTCTTATGCCCCAGGCAACTCTCCATTAAGCGCTGGAAGGTTCCGGGTGCATTACATAGTCCAAAGGGCATACTGTTCAATTCACATAGGCCCATAGGTGTCGCGAATGCCGTCTTCTCTCTGTCTTCCTCGGCTACGGACACCTGCTAATACCCACTAGTGAGATCCAAGGTAGAGAAGTACTTGGCAGACTACAACGCAGCTAAGGATTCCTCTATATACGGAGTAACGGGTAAGCATCTTTGTGTGTTATGCGGTTTATTTGCCTATAGTCTACACACATCCTCATACTGCCATCCATTTTCGCGACTAGGACTAATGGAGCTGCCCAGGAACTACAGCTATCTCGTATAACCCTTGCGTCCTTCATGTCCTGTAACATTTCCTTGGCTTTTTGATAATGTGCAGGTGGAATAGGCCTGTACCGCTCCTTGATTGGTGGATGTGTACCTGTGGGGATGTGATGTTGGACCCCTTTTATCCTGCCAAAATCAAGTGGATGCTTACTAAAGACTTGTTCGAATTCTTAAACTACCAGGTACACACCTGGCTTTTCATACACAGGAGTGGTGTCAGTTCTGAAATGGAGCTGCTGGCACTAGTCCTCCAGTGGCCCAATGCGTTGATCAGGTTTTGCCCCTTTTTTCTGGGATTTGGGTTGCACTGTTTGGATCTCGTTGTTGCTGTCTGTGTATAATTTAGCAACGGTGGTATACCTGGGTAATTTAACCTCCTCACTGCCACAATTTAAGATGCGAACAGGTACTCTCCATTGTGTACGTCTACCACCCCCCTGGCTGTCAACAGTGTAGGTCTGTGCTCTGTGCTGACGGGCTCCAATAACGCTTGATAGTCCTGCCCTCTCAGACGTATAGCTGCTCGACACCAAATCATCATTTCACTCATTGTGGGAATCACAATAGGTATCGGGTCTGTCACCTGTGCGGTACCAATTTCACCACCTGTAATTGTTACCTGTTGTTGGTGTAGGATGGCTCTGATCTCACACTGGAGAACCTTCCTCTGACCAGGTCTGGCAGTGTCTGCAATCTGTTGAAGCAAAGACAAAACTTCCTCCATGCAATTGCTAACAACATTAGTACCCATTATGATATAAGGATCATTTGCATTACTGGCTTCTGCTACTACGAGGGCCCCTTGGTTCTGCAATTCCACCCTCCCCACCTTTATGGGCACTTCTCTAACCCAAATCACAGTGATTGGTTCACCATTAGATGCTTTAAGAATAAGGTCTATTTCAGGCTGTTTCAGTTCTGCATCAGCCCAATACTTCTTATAAAGGATATAAGGGATGGTGGTCACCTGTGACCCGGTGTCCAGTAGAGCATGTGTCGGGATGCCATCCAGTACAATGGACAGAAACGGCCTCTGTCCGATGAAGGTCTTGTACCAGGTGGCTGGGCCCTGTTGATCTAGTCCTGAGGTTTGGCCCCGGGCCCCAGGGACTGCCCATTTAAAGGACAGCTCCTGGCGATGTGACCGGTGTGGTTACAGTGGTGGCAGATGGGCTCCCCCGTGGCGCTGTAGCGGTCGGTGGCTTTTCCTCTGTAGGCTGCAGCTTGCTTCCCTCGCATCCAAGGTACATCCTCCGGGCTGTCGGCAAGTTGAATCAGCGGCTGAGGCTTAGGTTGGGGTCCTGGTGCTGGCAGTTGGTTGCTTTGCTGTAACTGCATAGCGTCCATTAGTTTGTAGATGTTTTTATTCATCTGGCGCATCTCAGCCCGCATCTCAGCTCTCAAAGAATCATATTTGTCAGGCTGAGCAGATTGAACATCGTGCGTGGCTGCAGACACGAGTAATGGTTTTGGAGTAGCCTGCACCTCAGCATTGCACCACTGTTTAATTGCAGCTTCATGGGTCTCTACCGGCTGTAACCCTTTGATGGCCATCTCCTTCAGGGTGTAAAAGTCAGCTTCGGGATTGCTCAATGACCACCAATGTACAGTCTTAAGGTACCTTTACACGTGGCAACGTTTCTAGGAATTTCACTGGCAACTTACTGGTTGCAGTGAAATCATGGAGACATTGTTTCATTTGTACACAGCAACAAGATAGAACAATGTGTAAACGTACCCTTACTGTCCTCAGGGGATAGCAGTCCCCGAGTGAATTGTTCAATGAGGTGCTTATTTTCATTGGGTGCGCTGGTGGGGCTGACATGTATAAGGGCACGCAATGCTTCTTCCAGACGCCAGGCATAAGCTCTTATGTCATCTCCCGGCCTCTGGTAGCAGTGATGGAATCGCATGCGGATGTCAGTCTCATTGCACTCTTCGAAGGTAGCTCTCAGTTTATTGAATATAGCAGAGGCGGATTTGCGATCCGCAGCAGACCAAGACGCACTTTCTTTCTCTTCTGTACCAGTTAACTGTCCGAGTACCACAGCAGCGTGTTGTTGGCCGGTCATCGCATACATATCTAGGACACTGTTGATCTTTCTTTTTAACTCATCTAATGTATCGGGGCGTCCGTCATACTGGGGCAACCACCTGGCCCCCGGGATGTATGGGAGTGACATCGGCATTATCGGGGCGACTGCGCCCGGGACGCCGGAGGTGCTGGCAGCGCTACCGGAGGCAGCCATGAGTCTTTCGGTGTAATTCCGGGGGTCAACGTACGCAGCGTCATCGTCGCTGGAGGAGGCCGACATGTTGGAGCCCCCCCTATTGAATTACAGCCAGTCCTTAAAGAGTTAAAAAGTTCGGGAGTTTCCGGACTAGGCCGCGGCGCTTGGGAATGCTCGGCTGAGCGAGGGGCGGGTTTCACTTTCTCGCTCAACAGGCTGGCACTCCCCCTTTCTTCCCGCTCTTTGGCGCAGTAATGGCAGCGTAGTTTAAACAGTCACTCAATACAGTCAATAACACGGCACACAGTACCCGGTAATACCGGGCACGGGATCCTGTTCGTCACGCCAGAAAGAGGATATGTTGCCCCAGGGTGTGGGGTACTCGGGTATCAGGCGGCAGAAGGGGCTAACTGTGTCACGGGGAATGGCGGCCGCGCCTGATCCCGTATCCCGGGGGACGGTTCTCTTGAAAAAGGGATTTATGTACGGGCTATTATTTACAAGATTATAGTTGTCATGACGCCACCTGCAGTTTCTGGTGAGTAGCACCAGCACCGCCACAGTCCTCCGGAGGTCGGTGGTATTGCGGCTGAGATGTTGTAGTCCTCCGCAGGAAGGACAGGACCTCGGGGGCACCGTAGTGAGGTGGGGAACAGATTGGAGTGGAGCTGAGATTGTATGGGGAGAGAGTTGTAACAGTCTATGGAGGATGATGAGAGTAGAAAGGAAGAATGCATACACGCAGGGAAGTCTCTTTTACCTTTTATTGATGTTGAGCATGTAAAACAATCCAGGGCACTGATGGGTTGACAGGTTGCACAGTGGGTCCACACAGCAAGTGGGTACAAGGTCTCCTCTGTTCTGTAGTGAATTCTGAGGCACAGCCTCCTTGTAGTCTGGCTTGCCTCCTCTCTTTCCCTTACTGTAAAGTCTTCCTCTCCTCCTGTGCGGTCTCCGGGATACCTTCTCCTGACCACTGCGGCTTTTGCCTTGCTGTGTCTGATTCCCTCTAATGACCCACAGAGAATACCGGGTAGCCAAGACCTCCACGGTGCAACGTGGTTTTCTGTTGTTCTATAGTATCCCACAGGTGCGGATCCCCAATATCCGGTGTTTCTCCTGGGACGAACTCCTCAAGTTCCTCACTCCATTTTGCTGTTCTCTGCTCCTAGCCTTCAGCCCCACTTAGGCTGGCGGGACGATGAAGGGCCACTCCTGGTCACTTGCTGGATCCTAATCGCAGCACCGACTACCAGGACTTCCTTGCAGCTCTCCTAGCGTCTGCACACTCTAACTAACTCCGCCCCCAGCAGCAGTATTTATAGGTGATCTTGCCTAAAGTCAGCAAGTGAAGCTCCCCCTACTGTGCCGGGGTGGAAGGTGTTGTATGAAGTAGGTACCTGCTGTGGAAACCCAGCTGTGCATTAGAGAGACCTGTGGTTACCTGCGTGAGCAGGGCGCCACAATACTGCTTATGAATATCTGTGAAACATTCAGAGAAGCTGACAAGGACTTCTGGAAAATGGCGCTCACTGGGACATGACTGTCAGTGAAGCAGCAGCCACACAAATACCAAAGCCATTAAGACACCTCTTTGCTATTCGTCTAACTACTTATAACATTTCAAATCCCCTGGAAATTTGGACAAAGTACAAAACTGATTTCAGTGAGGACCAGGGGCAGATTAAGAGTAGCCAGGGCTCTTTAGAAGGCGAGGGCTCCCCACCCCCAAGTATTATGTGGCATGTCACATGATCAACTTTTAAAAGATCATGTGATGGGTCACGTGATTAGCACACAGGGACAGATCCATAGAGGCAAAAGAAGAACAATGGTGGCATGTGTAGCCCCCAGTATACAGCAGGAGGCCACACACAGCCCCCAGTAAACAGCAGGAGGCCGCACACAACCACCAGTATACAACAGGAGGCCACACACAGCCCCAGTATACAGCAGGAGACAACACACAGCCCCCAGTGTACAAAAGGAGGCCACACAAAGCTCCCAATATGCAGTAAGTTGACGCACACAGCCCCTAGTATATAGCAGGAGACCGCACAAAGCCCCCAGTATACAGCAGGGGGCCACACACAACCCCCAGTATGCAGAAGGAAGCCGTACACAGCCCCCAGTATTGAGCAGGAGGCCGCACACAGTCACCAATATACAGCAGAAAGTTGCAAACAGCCACCAGTATACAGTAGGACGCCGCACGCAGTCACCAGTAAACAGCAGGAGCCCAAACATAGTCCCCAGTATACAGCAGGAGGTCACACACAGCCCCCAGTATACAGCAGGAGGCTGCACACAAACCCCAGTATTCAGCAGGAGGCCGCACACAGTCACCATGACATGACATCATGGGGTGTTGGACCCTTTTGCATTTTGTGCTTAAAAAATGGAGGAGTGGCTGAGTTTTCCAGTCATGCCTTGGAGGTTTTGTTGTGCCCGACAGCTAGCGTTCTCTCATAACGTGTCTTCCATGCTGCTGGTGGTGTCCTGATGAATAAGCGCATCTGGCTGTCCCCTGAAAGTGTAGAACACCTAACTTTCATCAAGATGAACAAGTAATGGATCTCCAAGGACTTTTTCACCCCAGTGGCAGACTGGTCAGACTTAGCGATGTACTTGTCAGTGTGCTGCATTGATCTCGTCATTCTACAATTTATATTCTGAGGCAATTGATATCACTTTCATGATATCTGGCCTAATTTTTTTGAAATGTGGAGACTTTTCTTGGGGTCTCTTTCTTGTTTGTGTCCTGAATTTAGCAGGGCTTTCTGAGCATGATGCCTACTCGTGTCACCCCCTCTTACTAGTGAATGTTTAACCTTGAAATGCTAGGCCAGGCCCTGTTCCAGACCGTGTGCCATGCATGTGTGGCGCCCCTGCGACCAGGGTGGCCACACAAGGGAACTGCAGCCAAGCAGGTAGGAGACGGTTTGTGCAACAAACACCCTCACAGCACACACACCCACAAGAGTACAACACCCAACCTGGAGCCCGGGACTCTAAGCGGGCAAGGGGTGGTAGGGTTTAGAGGAAAGTGGGTGGGAACGTAGGTCAGGTGGTAGACCAGAACAAAAGGAGGAACAGTAGGAGGAGTTAGCCAGTAGGCTTAGGTAGGCTGAGAAGTAAAGACTAACAACACAGGAAAAGTTGTCCTCACAATGTATGTTAGAAAATTGGCCAGTGGCCGGAATGGGCCCCTCCTATACATACAATTATCAGAACCAAACACAGTAGGAGGTTTAAAGCCCTTTTGTACCAAATATGTATCAAAGTCACCCATGCTATGTTTTCAATAATGAATTTTATTTAGGTAAATATGAATACATAAAAATTCCAAGTAAGTAGGAAAAACCCCTTCTACAGGGACATGAGATAGTTAACAGAGGTCTGTGAGTTCTGGGGGCACCCGGACACCTTATCCCCCCATTCTGGGGGCACCCGGACACCTTATCCCCCCATTCTGGGGGCACCCGGACACCTTATCCCCCCATTGACATGGGTAAGTGCAGAGGTTGTGAGAGGAGGGCGGGATGTGCACTTATATCATAACCACTGTGTACTCTGTGTATCACTGCATAGGGGAAGACTGGGTGTAGAACTTCCCCTGGGGTGGATGAACTGTGGTAATAGTGCATAGGACACAGTCCAGCACTGTTCCACAGGGCTCTCCTTATTGGGGGAAGTGATACTTATCATACAGTCTCTCCCTGTCTTCTACCGTAGGTTGAATGTTATATAATATGCACAGTTAATGTGGAGTGGACATGGATCTACTACTCACAGACCTCTGTTAACTATCTCATGTCCCTGTAGAAGGGGTTTTTCCTACTTACTTGGAATTTTTAATGTCACAACGTCACTTTAAATGCTGATCATCTATGAAATAAAATATGTAAATTAAATTATATGTATCCCTTATATGTGCTGTGAAATTAATTTTTATATGTATTCATATTTACCGCAATAAAATTCATTATTGAAAACATAGCATGGGTGACTTTGATACATGTTTGGTACAAAAGGGTTTTAAACCTCCTACTGTGTTTGGTTCTGAGAAGTAAAGACCAAGTAGACCAGTGGGTGCCAAGAGGTAAAGACAAGACCAGACAGAAAGTGACACTTCCCAGAGGGATAGGGCTCCTTGGAGACGCAGAATCCACAGAGACACCGTTCCATGGAGAGAAAGCTCATCAATAGCCAGAAGCCATGGGATAGTGAGGACAGAGACCGGACCGAGTTGGGAACACTGATTCCAACTGAGTGTTCCTACTACACGGGTTGAAGGCTCAGCAACATTACAGGACCCAGCTTGCTGCCCACACAGATAGGGGGAAGCCACACAAAAGGGACCGAGTTGCCACCATATAGCCCACAGGAAAAAGCAGAGGAAGAACAAGCCAGAAAGGTTACAGTGAGGGAGTGAAGTGTCTCAGGGTGAAAGCCTGGCTGCAGAGGGTTCTACGTGTCTGGAGTTGACTGTGAATAAGAACTGTGTTGAGAACTGTACCGTAAAGAACTTGTGAGTAAAACCCGGTGAACCCTGCTTCAGTCTCCTATGTGTGATTCCCAGTATACAGAACTGTATTTTACCTTTTCACCCTGTCAGGAGCAGCCCCGACCCGCGGCGGGCTCATCCACCTTGCTGCAGCATCCATCCTCCTGACAGAAGTACACTGCAGCGGTGGTCCCCCTTACTGACCACAACCCGTGGGTGGCGTTACAACAAACAATCCCTGTAAATACCCCTTTTACTTGTGAGAACCCGGGACACTGTCCGGACCAAGACCGCCGTGATATCCCCAGCAGTACCCCGGTCCGATACAGAGTACCCCGTCCCAGTGGGCTCCACACATGCAGGCTGCACTATTCTCCAATTTTTATTCTGGGTCAATTGATGCCACATTTTTTAAATAATGTAATAATGTAGTTAAGTACAGTAATCAAACAATCATCGATGTCTGATAAATGAAATTTCTGTGAAAACCTTTTAGGTGGTTTCACTGGATTTTTTGTTCAGTTTTTTTCTTTTCAAAACACTGATGACAGATGTAGGCTCTAAGTCATTATACAAATATAAAATTCACTACACATTTTGGCATTTTCACTTATTAAAGGGTTGTGCAGGGGGCAGGAGTGGAGCTGCGTGTTTCTAAAATTTTCAAGTTGGTAAAAGTTTGCCCTCAAGCATGAAACTACAAAAGCTACAATTACAAATGGTCCTGGTTCTGACCACAAGTGGTTCATTAGTTCTACGATTTAGTGTAGCCAGTCATAAGGCAAGTTACTGGAATAAAAGGAGCATAGCTGGAATGTCAACTGAGGGGAGAATCATGAGTGAAAATACTAAATATAAGATAGTTTCATACACAGAGCAGTTTTGGAGACACTTTTTCAGGCAGTTTTCCTGAGCAAAAGCCAGAAGTTGATATAAAATTGGTGATACCACAATCCCTTTTTAATCCTTTGGGAAAAATTCTTTATAAAATCAGACTATAAAGGAAGTGTGAGGGAGAACTTGTGATGAAATGTCAGCAGGAAATGAAAATTGCATGATTTGTAGGTAGAATGGAAGTTCTCAAAAAGTAGCAGTTCTCTACTTGCTTTATCCTAAATTCAGCTAAATATTGAGAAAGAACGAGCTTTCATGACTACTTGTGTGGCGCCCCTGCGACCAGGTGGCCACAAAGGGAAGTGCAGCTAGGCAAGGCAAGATGCTTGACAAAACACACAGATGCACACCGACCCTACGCCTAGGACTCTACGTTGGGCAAGGAGTGTCAGGTGTTAAGAGAAGTGGGTTGAGCGTAGAGAAGCACTAATGAGTGGGTGGAATGACCAACCCTAGAAAAACCCAGGAACACACAGTAGAAACAGATTAGTGGGAGAGAAAAATGAGAACAGAAGCAAAGAGAGAGTCTTCCCAGGAGGTTTTGGGTTTCTGGAGGCACAGAATACAGTGAGGCATAGCCACGAGGAGAGAAAGCCCACTCCATAGCCTGGAGAAAGGAGAGAAAGACTGAAAGAGACCCCAACAGCTGAAAAGGTGGGAGGACAAGGGCCCAGCAGCCGCACACATCTTAGCTGACCGGAGGAACCCTGAGTTGAAACAGTGAGTGACAGAAGGAACCTGGTGTGCCCAAATATCTGAACCTGGGACACTGGAGGCTAGGCCATGACCAGAGAACCAGCCCTGAAGAGGTGACCGGGGATAATCCAGACCCTAATCATGAGACATACCGGTGTGGGGCAGGTGGTTTATGACCTGCAGCCTAACTTTCCACCATGGTCTAAGAACACAGTTGTCATACTAGGACTGGTGACCCTGACTGTGAGGGAAACATTCACCCGTGAGTCCGCGACGACCAGACTAAACCCGTGGTTGAGGTACTACGTTGAGACTGAGAGGCCTGAAAGGACTTAGAGGGAGCAACACGGAGGAGCCATGTATGCTGCACAGTTTGAGTTGCCCGAAGCAGTGTAAATTGTGTGAACTGTACGGAAAGAGCTGTGAACTGTTGAAACCTGCTGTGAAAGACCTAGTAAAGTACCCAGTAAGCTCATCCATGCTTGAGACTGTTCCTTTCTAGCACTGCGACCAGCACCAGGACAACCAGCACTGTAGAAAGCTGCAGCCTTGAAGTAAGTGAACTGCACTGCACACAATCCCTCATCAGGCCCATCCATCACAATTACTCCAGCCCTGGGGACCCTCATCCCTACCCGAGGAGGGCTTACCATCCACGCTGCCTCAGGTCACCGTCCCCAGCACGAATATGTGGAGCCCACTGGGACGGGATACTTGGTACCGGACCAGGGTACTGCTGGGAATGTCACGGAGGTCCTGGTCCGGACCATGTCCCGGGTTCTCACAAGTAAAAGGGGATATATACAATGGATAAAGTTTGTCATAACGCCACCCATGGGTTGTGGTCAGTGATGGGCTCACCGCTGCAGCGCTGCTCTGCCAGGAGGATGGATGATGGGGCTGCAGCCAGATGGATGAGCCCGCTGCGGGTTGGGCTGCTCCTGACAGGATAAAAGGTATGATGCACAGTTCAATATACCTGGAATGAGACACGGACACTCAGGCAGGGTTCACCGGGTTTACTTGTCAGCTCTCCAAACAGTTTACAGCAGTTCTCAGTACAGTTCTTAACAAAGATCACAATCAGAGAAACAACGAATAATCGTATGATGCACCTAAATAACAGGTATAGGAGAAGTTGTTTGTTTGCAGGTAAAAATCTTCAGTTTATTACAATTAAAAACAAACAGACAAAATCCGAAACCAGTAGTTACATAAAGGGAGGGTGCAGACAATTTAGGAGACAGAGGGCACTATGTGCCTCATAGTTCACAAACACCTGGGGTGTAAATCACAGCCGAAACAACATGCCCAGCAGACATAGCGGGTTACACAAGTTACAATCCATGTAGATGTAAACAATATATACAGAGTGACATCACATTGTTAGAGCAGTATAACAAATAACCCAGTGATCTTACATGCTGCTGCAGCTGACGTAGGTTAATACCCGCAAAGGTGGATGGAGAGGCACACAGTGTCAGGGCCCCGACTGTTTTCAGGGAAACACATGTGCCCTCTGTCTCCTAAATTGTCTGCACCCTCCCTTTATGTAACTACTGGTTTCGGATATTGTCTGTTTGTTTTTAATTGTAATAAACTGAAGATTTTTACCTGCAAACAAACAACTTCTCCTATACCTGTTATTTAGGTGCATCATACGATTATTCGTTGTTTCTCTGATAGGCTTAAGCGTAGCACCATTTACCTATGAGGTCCAATACATCCTTCACAAATTTGGTTACTAAAGATCACAATCAGTTAACTCCGGTAACCTTGAACCCACTGCAGCCAGGCTGTCACTCTCAGACCCCTCAAACCTTCTATGTGTCCTTTCAGGCTGTTCTCTCTTTTGGTCTTTCTCTGGGTTGTATAGCGGCAGCTCGGACCCTTGTGGGTCCTCGTGGTTGCTGCTGTGCTTCCAACCCTTGTGTTGGGAACTCCAACCTGGAGTTTAAGCTCCCCGTCGGTTTCTGGAAGCCGGTATGGAATCTCAGTTCCCCTCAGAGCCGATACTCTGGTGTATGCCTAGTCTTGCAAGGCGTTAGCAGACTCCATCTAACCCGTGTGATTCCAGTCCAAATTAGGGAAAACTACTCCGCCAGTAGTTGGTCGGTGCTGCCTTGTTCCTCGGACCCAGTACTGCTGGTCCGGTCTCTTTCCTCACACTCCCCTGGGATGCTGGCTATGGACGAGCTTTTTCTACATGGTTTCTCTGACTCTGTGGATTCTGCGTCTCCAGGAAGCCCAATCCCACCGGGACGTCTCTGTCTTTCTGATGTCTGTGCTGCTCGGCTCACTCTGGCCTACTAACTCCTTCCTCCTCTTTTCCTCTATTTGTGCTCTCTGTCACCTGATCTACATGCTTCCCACCCACTTTCCTCTAAACCCACCACCCCTTTCCCGCCTAGAGTTCCGGGCTCCGGGTTGGGTGCCGCGTCTTTGGGTGTGTGTGGTCTCTGAGGGTGTTTAGCGTACAAACCGTCTATCTCTCTGCCTGGCTGCAGTTCCCTACGTGGTCACCCTGGTCTCAGGGGTGCCACAAATACAGCAGCAGTGGTCCTACTAACCACATACACTTGGTGGCGTCAAAACAAATCCCCTGTAAATACCCCCTTTTTGGATTGATCCCAGGCCATGGAACCGGGTCACGACTACCGTGATACCCCAGAGTGACAGCAATCCCAAGTACCCCATAGCCTGGAGGTGCATCAGTTTTCATGGTATCACGAACAGGATATTGTGCACATTAAACCCGGGTACTGTGTGCCGAAAATACTTTATTGAATTTGTGTTTTGACTATGTAAAACGAATCCCCATAATGGCGGCCCTAAAAGACTGATGCAATGTGCTTGGTGCGCGTGGCGTGCTAGTGCCCCTTGTCGTGGGCTGAGCCAGCCAGGAGCAGGAAAAGAAGATCCCACTCCTGCCATCGTTCTCTCTGGGGGAGCGCAATGCCAATCAACTTGATGTAGCCCCACCTGGAGGCAGGGCGGCCGACAGCGCAGCAAGAATCGGTGACGCCCCAGGAAAGGGAGGAAAGAATGATCAGCGTGGTGAGCAGCCGCCATTGTTGTATGTAGCCTTCCGGATGGAAGCAGAGGAGTACCCAGAGATGGATACTAGGAGGGGGATATTGAGGCTGATCCCAACAGGCCCACGGCAGCGAGGAGCAGAGGAGGAACCCAAGCGCGGAGCGCAGCAAGAGTCCCAGAGCGAGAGCGGCACCCGGACAGGTGGTTGCAAGCAAGAACCCCGGCCTGCAGGAGAGTGCACAGTGCCGATGCGGATGGATGACCTACTGGGGGCCTTGGAGGAGAATTGCCCAGGCCTGCTGGAGCCAATGATTCCAGCGCTCTCAACACAGGAGGTGAGCGAGGAGATCATGCGCTGCTGGTGGCAGAATGGGGGAGCAGATGTGATGGGCTTCCCAGCGCAGCAGAGGCAAAGAAGGAGAAGAACTGAGCTGTACCTGGACTGCTTTTGAGTGAGAATGTGATGTTTTCCTTGGCGTCTCCATCCTTTTCCTGAATGTGTGTGTAGCCTTCCCCTTTTTCTTGCTTGCATTATGTTGAAAGACTGAGGAGATCATGAACTCTGAATGATCCGAACTGAGTGTATGTACATAGTTTGAGTACCTTGCGTGCTCCTTATTCGTTTTATAGTAAAGCTTTTTATACGAGAATAGAATATATCTAAATAATGCAGAACTGTGAGCATTGAACTGGACTCATGAGAACTTGCACTTTTTGTGCATTGGACTTTTTGCACTTTAATATAGGGCCCCTGGTCCTATGCTTGGTCAGGTTTGGTGTCTCACTTGGTGTAACTTCGGGGGTACTAGATCCTCCTGGTTGAGCCGGCAATATTGCTAGGCAATTTCGCTGGCAATTTGCTGGTTGCAGTGAAATCATGGACACATTGTTCCATTTGTACACGGCAACAAAATAGAACAATGTGTCCATGATTTCAGTGCAACCAGCAAATTGCCAGTGAAATTGCCAAGCAATATTGCCGCATGTGACGGTACCTTTAGAGTATGTGCACATGATCCAGAGGCACTGTGTATTGGATGCAGTGCCTCTGGACCTGAGGAAACCCGTGGGTGCATGCAGGGAGAGTGCAGTTGCCATATGCCCATGATCTGCATTGGGTGCAGGCCGGCTTCTCCATGCATTCACCCAAAAGAGATCGCTTCCAACTCCGCAGCATTAAATTAACATGCTGTGGAGATGCGGGAGTGCGGCAACCTGGACGCAGCTGAAATAATGCTGCGGTGGGGAGAAGCACAGTGGGCATGGGATTTCTAGAAATGCACTATAGCATTTTACTTTATTTATTTTCGTGTATTTGCTCATTTTTTCCCTGTTGTTTCTGTATACAATATCTGTAGACAGTGCACTGCTAATCACAGAAGGGGATGTGCCAGACTAGTTGAACTCTAGCTGACCTAATCCAGCAATGGTAATCTCTTGAAACTAAAACAAACATTGCAGTTAAAGGCCCAGTCACACAAAACGATATTGTTAGAGAGATTGTTGTAACTGTGACGTTACAATGATCTCTCCAGCGATGTCGTTCTGTGTGACACTTTGCAGCGATCAGGCCCCTGCTGTGAGGTTGCAGATCGCTGCAAAGTGCTCTGGGTCATTTTTTGATCATTGGTTTCCCGCTGGTCAGCACGCATCGCTGTGTGTGTGACAGCGAGAAACCAGCGATCAGTGACCTCACTGGCTGGTAACCATGGTAAACACTGGGTATCTAGGCAGCGTGCTCTATGTTAACCCCTGCAGCATGCTGTCTTCAGATTACATAGCAAAACCTGCTGACAAATTCCATCTAAAGGTTCTTGTCCACTGCATGATTATAGTAATTGAGTATTCCTAGAAAAGCTCCTTCTCATAATCCAGCAGACTACACAAGCTCCCGAGCTCCCAATGAACATGAAAAATGCTAATTTGTTCGGGTAAATGATCTTTTGTGCTGCACAAAAGATCTTTGTACTCTTCAGCACATTGTCCTGTATACACAGAACCTGTGATGCCAAGAGCAATGGCAGTCTATAGACACTGAACCAGTGGGGTCAGCCTGTGTAAACAGGCAATTAAATGACCACAGACCAACACGGATCACAGTTAAAAAGAAGGAACCCTAGTGCTCCTTTGCTTTCATTGCTATTTTAAATTATGTCCTTTTGTTTTGTTCATGGTAAACAAGATCTTGCTGGAGATAAGTAATCTCCAGTCGAGACCAGGAAAACTGTAACAGGTGCACAGTTAGATAGCTACACTCTGTTTTTCTGTGGTTAAAGGGATATTTTTTTCTGTTAACTGTTAAAAATCAGGAGTGTCTAAGTCTACAGCTCCCTCTTGTGGCTGTTGACATTACTTGCATGCTAACTAAGGCTGCTTGCACACTGGCAAACGTAAGTCCGTATGGATCCTCAATTTCAAATAAACCACAGACAGGCATGGATTGTGCAAAACGATGCCAACTGATGTTCACGGACCATTTTTTTAACAGATCCGTCATCAGTACCAGAGATAGGGCTAGGAGGAGCTGTACCTTGCTTCTAAGCATGCTCAGTACAGCAAAACTGATCCAAATCACGGATCAGTTGTTTTCATGGACCGTACGGATTCATCCTCCATAGAGCTCCATGTTATTTCATACGAACAGATACAGATCCGTGTCTGTCCGTTTGTGTCCACTTTTTTCAAGGTAACCCAAAATCGCAACAGTCTCCAATTCTGGGTCCATGAAAAAACTGACAAAAACAGATCAGTGACAAAACGGACACACACGGAGGCTATATAGGACCAATCCGTGTCCATTGGATTGCATGGGAGACAATAACGGATCTGTGTCTGTCCTCTTTAAAACAGATACACATGGATTTAAAATTTGGCAGTGTGAAAGCAGCCTTCAGAGCATAGGGATTCTGACATGCTATTGACTTTGTAGTGGTTACAGCTTTGACACTGTCTTAAAGGGGTAGTGGTAAAGGATACCTCACTGCAGTGGGGTAATTAAAGTCCGAAGGGCCCCGGTGCAAAATTTGGGCCTGGGCTTCCCCTTCCCCGCGCGCCCATATTGATCAGATGCACGGGCCCCATGTAACATTCTAAATCCTATAAAGACTCACAAATTGACCTCTCTCCCCTTCATAATGGTCCTCATCCTGCTGTATATGGTCCTCCTCCTGGAATATGCCCTTATCCTGGTATATATGGTTTTCCATTATAGTATAACGCAGCCTCATAGCCCTCCATATAATATAATGCAGACTCGTAGTGCTCCAGATAATACAATGCCGCCTCATGGCCCTCCGTATAATATAATGCAGCCTCATAGTACTACAGATAATGTAATGCAGCTTCATAGCTCTCCAGATAATATAATGTAGCCTTATAGCTCTCCAGATATTATAATGCAGTGTCACAGCCCTTGATATACTATAATGCAGTGTCACAGCCCTCCAGATAATATAATGCCGTATCACAGCTCTCCAGATATTATAATGCAGCCTCACAGTCCTCCAAATAATATAATGCAGTGTCAAAGCCCTCCAAATAATATAATGCAGCGTCACAGCCCTTCATATATAATGCAGCATCACAGCTCTCCATAAAATATAATGCAGTGTCACAGCCCTTTATATAATATAATGCAGTGTCATAGCCTCCAGATAATATAATGCAGCATCACAGCCCTTCATATAATATAATGCAGCGTCACAGCCCTTCATATAATATAATGCAGCGTCACAGCCCTTCATATAATATAATGCAGCATCACAGCTCTCCATAAAATATAATGCAGCGTCACAGCCCTCCATATAATATAATGCAGCGTCATAGCCATCCAGATAGTATAATGCAGCATCACAGCCATTCAATAATATAATGCAGCATCACAGCTTTCCATAAAATATAATGAGTCACAGCCCTCCATATAATATAATGCAGCCTCACAGCCCTCCAGGTAATATAATGCAGTGGCAAAGGCTCCAAATATATAATGCAGCGTCACAGCCCTTCATATAATATAATGCAGCGTCACAGCCCTCCAGATATATAATGCAGTGTCACTGCCCTTCATATAATATAATGCAGTGTCACAGCCCTCCAGAGAATGTAATGCAGAGTCACAGCCTACCAGATAATATAATAAAGTGTCACAGTCCTCCAGATAATATAATGCAGCATCACAGCCATTCACATCATACAATGCAGTGTCACAGCCCTTCATATAGTATAACACAATAATGCAGCCTCATAGCCCTCCACATAGCATACATCCTCCCACACAGACACACTATCTCCTGTACAACCTTCCCCACTCACCCAGACACACTGCCCACCGTACAGCCCCCCACACATCCAGTCACACTGCCCTCTGTACAGCCCTCCCCCACACAGACACACTGCCCACTGTACAGACCCCCCCACACACACACACACACTGCCTCCTGTACAGCTTCCCACACCCAGTCACATTGCCCCCTGTAAAGTCCCCCTCCCACACACACACATTGCCCCCTGTACAGCCCCCTACACCCAGTCACACTGCCCCCTGTACAGCCCACACAAACAACACAAACACACACATTCACACACACACAGTCACACACACACAGTCACACACACATGGTCAACCACACAGTCACACACACACAGTCATACACAGTCATACACACACAGTCTTACACACATGGTCACATACACACACAGTCAAACACACAGTCACACACAGTCACACACACACAGTCACACACAGTCTCACACACACAGTCACACACCCACAGTCTCACACAGTCACACAAATACACAGTCACACACACAGTCATACACACTCCCTCCCCCTCTCCGGAAGCTGTAGCTCTTCTGCCTCACCGCTCCCGCTGGCAGCTCAGCTCCGTCCTGTCTGTGATGAGGTCAAATTACCTCATCACAGTGCAGCAGCAGCAGCTGCTGGAGATTTAAAGCGGTACTGCCAGCCAGTCCTCCGGCAGCCGTGATCAGCTGCCTGCGAACCGGCCGGGCAAAGCGCCTCGCAGTGACATAGATGTGCATCCCTGAGGATGCACATCCATGTAAAGCAGGCGCAGGGGTCGCGGTCATTGGGCCCCTGTACCTCCGGGCCCGTTCGCACTTGTGACCCCTGCAACCGCGGTTGGTACGCCACTGCCTCCTCGATACTTTGCAGTTTGATCACTGAGACCCTCACCAGCCCTGAATACTGGGACAATGGGAGGTAACTCCAGGACTTTCAGCTTCTGTCCACCACAGGTCTCTGCTGTGACTGGCTAAAGCTAGGGTCGCACTTGTGCCATGGAAGCGCTAAAAGCTTGCGTTTTTCCCAATTCCAAATTGAGAAAAAAACGCCAGCGTTAACGCTTCCATAGGCTCCCATACAAAAAAACACATGGTCAAAATGCAACACTTTTGACGCTAGGCGTTTTTGCAAAAGCACCAAAAAACGAGGTAAGCAGCGTTTTTGGGGGTGTTTTTTTTACATGGGAGTCTATGGGAAACACATGCATTAACGCTAGTGCTAAAAAGGGAAAAACTGCTACCTTTAATGCAGTCTTGCAAAGAATGGACCCTAGCCTGACGCAAGCGCTAAATACTTAGAAATTTCAGCCCCAGTGCATAGCATTAACGTTATGTGCTGCCAGGCAAACGGAGCCCTATAGAAATCCGTGTTTACCTTGCCAACTGGCCACACACAAAGCTCCAGGAAGTGAGCTTTAGCTGAGCGCACAGGAAAACGCTGCAGACAGCCAATTAAGGTGGTAGTGATGACAGGTAACAACACATTGGCTCACCGGTAAAATGCCAAACTGTTAGCGCCAGAGCAAAGGTGGATGGCCCAACTGGCCAGATTCAAGATCCAATGGGACCACTGGAGTGTCAATGAAGAAGAACTGGAAAATACTGAAACCTCCAACCTTTGCTGATTGCTCATCTTCTAAAGCATGGTGCAAACAAGTGGACTGACTTCAGGGATGCTAACTCTTAAAAAGTAAACTCCTGTCGTCTAGGAGAACAACCAAAATATATAAAAAAATGGATACAGAACAATATTTGGCCGTGCCCAAAGAAGCGGGCAGAACCTGGATGGTGAAAAAACTACTGCAACAGTGGGACAAACTGAGTGTGGCTCAGGGCCTCTTATGTCACAAGATTTAAATGTGGGCAGAGTTGCAATATCGAAATCAGATTGAGATTCTGATGATGTTTATCTTGAAGCTCATGAAAAGGGAGCCCATTTTGGAAGTGAGAAAACCTACAAATGGCTACAGAGAATGGTATACTGTATACAGCGCTCCTACTAATGTTACAGCTTTCAGGTCCCTGGATAGCGGCAGATACAGTACGCACATTACGTACTGTATCTCCTCCACAGCGAGGAGCCGCCGGCTGTCATTGATAAAACTGTAAAATCCAACAAAGCCAGCAATACTGTAATAAAGAGATTTAACCCCTCACATGCCGCTCTATGTGGCCAACATGTCTCTAGGGAGGGTGGACACTCCCTGGAAACATGTTGCCCACATATAATATTAACATTAACCCTTTGTTCATCCCCGCGGCAGCTTATTCAACTGTCTGCTGCACTAGGTTACTTTGGGAACATTACCTCTATGACTTCCCAAGGTGTAGGAGATGAGCCTCCTGTAAAAGGAGATAGAGATTTTTCCCCTTAGGCTAGGGTCTGACTTGCGTTAGCCCTCAGCCAGCCGGATCTGCTTAAAACTTAAGTCTCTGGCAGGCTTAGCATATAGTGTTATCAGTATGTAACATTATGCGCTGCCTGCCTATGCATTTCTATGGTTACCTGCAGCTTAGCACAGACGCTGGCTCCACTCACAAGGACCGAATATGCGCTACAGCAGAACGCACAGGAAAACGCTGCAAACCGTGTTTCCTGTGCGCTCCGCAATTGCACATATCTGGTCCTTGTGAGTGGAGACGGAGCCTGCGCTAAACTGCAGATAACAATAGAGATGCATAGGCAGGCAGCGCATAGCGTTACAGGCTGATAATGCTATGCTCCAAGCCTGCCAGAGACTAAGTTTTAAGCGGATAGGGTAGGCTAAGGGCTGACGCAAGTCAGACCCCAGACTTATAATAACCAGGGAAGTAGGACAAATGAATTTGTTGAACAAGTGTTGAAGTCTTAAACTTTTAAAGTATCCTACCTCCAAGTTGGATGACTGTAAATATACATGGTGAATTGTTTTAGTATCTGTTTTTTTGTCTGGGAGTTAGTGTATGCTTGGTACACACTACAATGGAGGTAGTGATATCCAGTCCAATTTGCCCCTCTTAGGCTAGGGTCACACTAGCGCTAAGCATCCACCAAAAGGATGCTTTTCTTCATCTTTAAATTTCTGCAAAAGGATGCGTTAATGCACCCACAGACTCCAATACAAAAAACACATGGCCAAATTGCTATGCGTTTGGCACTATGCGTTTTTTGTAGCGCACATCACAACGCGGTCTGCAGCGTTTTTGGGCCGTTGTGGAAAATGGATGCGTTAAATTAACATTGGAGTCTATGGCAAATGCATCCGTTAACGCATAGTACATACATGTACCATGCGTTAACGCATGCATTAATGTATGCGTAAAAAATGTATACACATGTCATGTGAATAACAGGGAGAAAACCCATCCTTCTAACGCATCCTTTTAGTGGATGGCACTACCCAAGTTTGACCCTAACCTTATAGAGCCATATGCAAGTACAATCCACTTTATTTGCACCATTTTCAATCAGTTCACATTGACACAACACACTGCCTCTGGCCATTTGGTAAAAAAAGGCTTAATCCTTTCCTTACAATGTATGAGCACAGACTAATGGTCATGTTCATCGTCCATTCAATGAGACAGGCATTTTTTTTATTGCACCACTGGAGTGGTGCTCCAGTGTTTCATGGCAAATGCCAGAAATCAATTTTCAATACATCTCTACGGGAGACTTGTTTTAGCCTTGTTCTAGCTCTCATAGAGATGCATTGAGCCCTTGTGACGTAACATCTGACTGGCCAGATGTCAGGCACAAGATGGCCTCGTGGGACGGAAGTGGTGTTGGTAAAAAGGGAGGCTGCCGTAAGGTAAACATATGAACAGGGACAGGGGAGCTTTCATTTATAACACCAATCCTGCAGTGAAAAAAAACAATAAAACACCGGAGTGATGCTTTATTAGAACTGATTATAAAAAACATAAGAACTGCATTAAGAATTCTTTTTTAATCAATGTAATGTTGCAACTCACTTGTGAGTTGGCAGAGGTAGTCACAGAAGGTGTTTTAAATCTCCACCTAGTATATTAAATCCTCATTATCCGCTCCATAGGAATAAATTTAAAGAATGCCTTTTCCAGCACAAAGTATAAAAATAACAAGTCCATACAGGGGCGGACCCAGACTGTAGTGGGCCCTGGTGCAAGAAATTTTTCGGGCCCCCCCCCCCCCTGGAATTCAGTGCCAGAATAGTGCCGCAGGTGTGCAGCACAGCCAGCGGCGTAGCAACTGTTTGTGGCGCCCGGGGCGGTCGAAAAATGTTTCCGCCCCTTTGGTTATTGATAATCTGGAAGTGTACATAGCATATACTGTCTGCCCCTATATACAAGAATATAACTACTATACTAAAACACAAAGAGAAGGGGTGCAATTGCCACCTCTGCAGAACATGTATATGGCAACAAGCAGGAGTCAAGGAGGGCCCGGGGCCGAAGCAATTTTCGCCGCCGTGCTGTGGAGTTCATAATGCAATATAAATGCAAAAAAACTTTATTCTTAATATTATGTCACAATACCGGGATCTGAGGATCTTCTATTTGGAGGTCAGGGGCTCTCTGATGCCATGTTGCTGTCTGTCTCGCTGTCGTCCTCTTTTGACACTGGAGTGCGGTGGACAAGAGAGCATAAACTGGTTAATAACAAGAAGTATGGAGTGTGTACTGAGCCATAAACCCTCCCCATACCAGTAGAATTACTATATGGATTTTAGTATTCGGGTACGAACACACTGGGGTGAAACTCTGATGAGTGCAACGTGTGATTTTCTCGCATTGCAATCAATCTCTGAGAGCAGATTGGCGAGTGTCGGACGCTTTTTTCTCATCCAGATTTAGGATGAGAAAAAAGTTGCAACATGCTGCGACAGTCTGTGATTCCCGGGCGAGACTCACCAATGCAAGTCTACGGATCCGACAAAATCACAGACCACACACGAACCATCCGAGTCTGAGGCTGAGGCTGCGTTCACACATTGCGTATTTTGCTGCGCTTTTTTACGCGCGCGTTCTCAAAATACGCAATGTGCCTTTTGTCTGCCAGCAAAGTGAATGTGAAATTCACTTTGCAGTGCAGACATTGGGCAAAAATACGCAGTGCGTTTATGGGAGAAAACGCAGCTGCGTAAAGAATTGAGATGTGAATTCTTTACGCAGCTGCTCCTGCATTTTCTCCCTGTGATGTCACAGAGGGGAGGAAGAATCCTGCTTCCTCCTCCCCCCTGTGACATGTGTGACCGCCCATTAGATTTCGCAGTGTATTAATATACACTGCGAAATCTAAATTAAACAAAAGCAAGTGTCTGAAAAATAAAAAAGAAAGAATACTTTACCTGTCCGACGCCTTTTCCCGGTGTCCAGTGCCAAGCGAGGTGTCTTCTGCCAGGACCTGTGGTGACATCAGAGGGCCATTCCCGGCGCAAACGCAAAAAAGCGCAACAAAATACGCAATGTGTGAACGCAGCCTGACACTTTTTTTCATGGATACATTCTCATTCTGTAGCTGAGAACACTGTAAAATGTTCCTGTAAATGATTCTACAGTAATAGCTGCTGATAAAAAACACTGACTGCACACGGATGTCACATGGATGTGATCTGAGAGAAATGTCGGACACTCGCACAGCAGTTGCCAAACGGACTAAAAAACAGATGTTACTCGTCTGACTCTCCTGGAAACAGACCGATTTTAAGGCGGCGGGAGACAGTGTACCACCATGTCCTCAGCTCCGTGCTGTGCACAGACAGTGTACCACCATGTCCTCAGCTCCGTGCTGTGCACAGACAGTGTACCACCATCTCCCTAGCTCTGTGCTGTGCACAGTGTACCACCATGTCCTCAGCTCCGTGCTGTGCACCACCATGTCCTCTGCACACCCTCGATCAATGTCCTCTGCACACCCTCGATCAATGTCCTCTGCACACCCTCGATCAATGTCCTCTGCACACCCTCGATCAATGTCCTCTGCACACCCTCGATCAATGTCCTCTGCACACCCTCGATCCATGTCCTCTGCACACCCTCGATCCATGTCCTCTGCACACCCTCGATCCATGTCCTCTGCACACCCTCGATCCATGTCCTCTGCACACCCTCGATCAATGTCCTCTGCACACCCTCGATCAATGTCCTCTGCACACCCTCGATCAATGTCCTCTGCACACCCTCGATCAATGTCCTCTGCACACCCTCGATCCATGTCCTCTGCACACCCTCGATCAATGTCCTCTGCACACCCTCGATCAATGTCCTCTGCACACCCTCGATCAATGTCCTCTGCACACCCTCGATCAATGTCCTCTGCACACCCTCGATCCATGTCCTCTGCACACCCTCGATCCATGTCCTCTGCACACCATCGATCCATGTCCTCTGCACACCCTCGATCCATGTCCTCTGCACACCCTCGATCCATGTCCTCTGCACACCCTCGATCCATGTCCTCTGCACACCCTCGATCCATGTCCTCTGCACACCCTCGATCCATGTCCTCTGCACACCCTCGATCCATGTCCTCTGCACACCCTCGATCCATGTCCTCTGCACACCCTCGATCCATGTCCTCTGCACACCCTCGATCCATGTCCTCTGCACACCCTCGATCCATGTCCTCTGCACACACTCCATCAGTCCTCTGCACACCCCATCCACGTCCTCTGCCCCACCCCCTCCACGTCCTCTGCCACCCCTCCACGTCCTCTGCGCACCACTCCACGTCCTCTGCGCACCACTCCACGTCCTCTGCGCACCACTCCACGTCCTCTGCGCACCACTCCACGTCCTCTGCGCACCCCCCACGTCCTCTGCGCACCCCCATGTCCTCTGCGCACCCCCCACGTCCTCTGCGCACCGTCCTCTGCGCACTCGCACCCCCCGTCCTCTGCGCACCCCCCTCTGCGCACCGTCCTCTGCGCACCGTCCTCTGCGCACCGTCCTCTTGCGCACCCCCCACGTCCTCTGCACACCCCCCCGTCCTCTGCGCACCCCCCTCGTCCTCTGCCACCCCCCTCGTCCTCTGCGCACCCCCTCACGTCCTCTGCGCACCCCCCCACGTCCTCTGCGCACCCCCCACGTCCTCTGCGCACCCCCCACGTCCTCTGCGCACCCCCCACGTCCTCTGCGCACCCTCCCTCGTCCTCTGCGCACCCCCCCCCTCGTCCTCTGCGCACCCCCCCACGTCCTCTGCGCACCCCCCCACGTCCTCTGCACACACCCCCCTCGTCCTCTGTACACCCCCCCTCGTCCTCTACACACACACCCTCGTCCTCTGCACACCCCCCCTCGTCCTCTGCACACACACCCTCGTCCTCTGCACACACACCCTCGTCCTCTGCACACACACCCTCGTCCTCTGCACACACACCCTCGTCCTCTGCACACCCCCCCTAGTCCTCTGCACACCCCCCCCTCGTCCTCTGCACACCCCCCCTCGTCCTCTGAACACACACCCTCGTCCTCTGCACACACCCCCTCGTCCTCTGCACACCCCCCCCTCGTCCTCTGCACACCCCCCCTCGTCCTCTGCACACACACCCTCATCCTCTGCACACCCCCCTCGTCCTCTGCACACACCCTCGTCCTCTGCACACCCCCCCTCGTCCTCTGCACACCCCCCCTCGTCCTCTGCACACCCCCCCTCGTCCTCTGCACACCCCCCCCTCGTCCTCTGCACACCCCCCCCTCGTCCTCTGCACACACACCCTCATCCTCTGCACACCCCCTCGTCCTCTGCACACCCCCCCTCGTCCTCTGCACACCCCCCCTCGTCCTCTGCACACCCCCCCCCCTCGTCCTCTGCACCCCCCCCCCTCGTCCTCTGCACAACCCCCCTCGTCCTCTGCCACACCCCCCCTCGTCCTCTGCACACCCCCCCCTCGTCCTCTGCACACCCCCCCCTCGTCCTCTGCACAACCCCCCCTCGTCCTCTGCACACCCCCCCTCGTCCTCTGCACACCCCCCCCTCGTCCTCTGCACACCCCCCCCTCGTCCTCTGCACAACCCCCCCTCGTCCTCTGCACACCCCCCCTCGTCCTCTGCAGACACCCCCATGTTACATGGGCCATGTGCACCTTGTAAAGTCAGTCCCAGTTCCTTACTCTTGCAGTTCATCTTGCCGGGCAAAATGTAGCTCCGCCCACCTGAGTCACATGTGCGTGACGTCATCGCAGGTCCTGTAACACCCGGCATCTGTCCCCGCCGGTGGTGCTATGATCCTGCCGACCTCAGCCAGCGTCATGCACCACCACTGGTGAGGTGAGGAGTGGGGGCGCGATGACCGGAGGGGGAGGCGGGGTGTGAGGTGTCCAGGGGGGTGTGAGGCATCCAGGTGGGTGTGAGGTGTCCAGGGGGCGGGGTGTAAGGTGTCCAGGGGGCGGGGTCACCCGGCCGGGGCTCAGAGCAGGAAAAAAAAAGACACACAAAAAAGAACACGTCGCCGCCCTCCCCGAAAAGTGCCTAATGGCAATTACGGCCCTGCCCTTCCCCCCGGAACTTAATGCCAGAACAGTGCCGCGGGTGTGCAGCGCCACTGACACCCGACAGCACCACCCCCACACTACTGTCTGTCTGACAGGGGAACGGACCTGCCGCTGGAGCCCCATGGGCCCCCTAGCTGGTCGGGGCCCTGGTGCAGCTGCACCAGCTGCACCACGGTAGTTCCGCCCCTGAGTCCATAAAGCTGCGGGAGCACCCGCTCAGGTACAGGATTCTGCTCTTCTGACAATCAGAACACCACTCAGGAGGTCTGTTCTCCAGAGACTGAACACTACATGAAAGCAGAGCAAGAGGCCTTCATATTACCCTAGGGTAGAGATATGTGAATAGCCATCCCACTTATCTCTTCCATCTCTTTAATTGTTCACAAAAAAGGCCTTAATGGCTGATTAATAAATTAGAATATCATCAAAAAGATCATTTATTTAATTAATTTAATACAAAAAGGTATAAGAAAGTAAAAAGCCCGGGTGCGATTGCAACCCCTGCACCTATTGTAGTTACGCCCCTGGGTTTAGTACCATGTTAGCCAGTTGAAAAAAAGATTGATTGCTATTAGTGGGAGAAACATAATAATCTTCTGGATGTGATACCTTTTACCTTGGCTAACAAAAATAAAATAATTGATGTTACAAGGCAAGTTTTCGAGACGACTCAAGTCTCTTCATCAGGCATGGTATAACAAAACATATAAAGAAACAGAAATATATACCCAACTAGAACAGATACAAGTTAAAATAAATGGACATTTCAATAAACAAACAAACAGAACCTTGAAAGGATCCTTAATTAGGCTTAATGGCGTGAAAGTTTTATGACCCTCATTTATATGTAAACCTGGTGCCTTCACTGTCTCTGGAAAACATTCCTCAGATGTTGTAAAACATGTTGTTTGTACCGTGTCAGCCAGTAGATAGAAAAATCTCAGATTTTAATACTTTTCTTTAGATCTTGTAATGAGTCATAAATTCTTCTGATAGATTTAACCCTGATCAAACAGAGTCAAAGGTTTGAATGAGTTTGTATTCACAGACCCATCTATGTTTTTGTGAGTTGAAATTGCCTTTTACTATGGCAACTTTCAGATTTTCAATGTTATGTCCTGGATTACAGAAATATTTGGCTACTGGTAAATGGATTTTTTTTGTCAGTAATTGTGTGATGATGAAACCTCATCATACCCTTAGCCGCTGTCATGTCTCCACAACATAAAAAGTCCCCACAGGACATATAGCGCACATAATTAAATACACCGCATAGGAAGAGGAGCATGTGAATGTTCCAGGAATCCTATAATCCTGCAGTGTGTTGGGGATCTGTATCCTGAGTTTTTGGTCTCTATGTGAGCACAGGTCTTGCAGCTCTTCACATTGCATGGATAAGTTCTTCTTGGTGTATCTGAGGGTATCTAACTCCGTATAAATGATGTTTCTTAAATTTCGAGGCTGCCTGTAGCACAGCAAGCGAGGGTCTTTGAATATTATTTTTAGGCGGCCGTCACACGCTGCAATATCTTGAACGATATCGTTTAAGCGATCTGCTTTTTGATCGCTTTAGCGATATCGTTTGTGCATCGTTACGTGCGATCAAGCGATTTTACAATGTAAAATCGCTTGATCGTGACATCGCAAATATGAGAGCAGGAGCTCATATCTTGCGATGAACGATTTAACAATCTGCTTCATCGTGGTGTGTGACACCATGATGAACGATCTCCCAGTGGCAGAGCCTATGCTGGGAGATGGTATCTATGGTAAACGTTGGGTTACTAAGCGCCACGTGGCGCCTAGTAACCCGATGTGTACCATAGTTACCAGCGATCTCGCTGGCCCACATCGCTGGTGAGTCTGTCTGTGTGACATCTCACCAGCGATGTGAACGATATTGTTAGCAATCGCGCGTGCACGTGATCGCTTACAATATCGCTCTCGATGTCGAGACGTGTGACGGCCGCCTTAGTCAGTTATCCTTGTGTAGGATGTGGTGAAGTTTCTTGGCAGTTTTTCTCAGTACCTCAAGCTGTGGGTTGTAGGTCACCACCAGAGGAACACAATGATTTTCTTATTTTTCTCTGTATTAGAGTGCTTGACTTCAAGGGATCCTTTAGCCTTAAAGGTACTGTCACACGCCGCCATATGACTTCCATATCGCCGGCGATTTGATGTGAGAGCGCACATTTCAGGCACTTTTTTCAGAACGCTGTGGAGCTGTAATATGTAGCGATCTCGCGTGCAATCTTCAGCGATCCTGTGTTCCAGAAATCGCCTGCAGGAGACCGGAAGCGATCTTCACTTCACAAATTGCCGTGTCATACGCCACAACTGTAGCAGCGAGGTGGGCATACTGTTTTGATAGGGGCGTGCTAGAGTGTGTTTCACTGCGCCCCTATCACTGCGATTAGTGGACGGAACTGCGTTCCCATTGGTCAGCCTTGCGTGAATGCACAAATCATCAAATAAGGCGCCTTGGACACGGCCAGCCAATCGGAACGCAGTATCACCCACCAATCACCGCAGATGCGGCGCAAAAAAACACCATCCAAGCACGCCTACGGGATTGATTTCAGGATCGCTGCGTACGTCGCTATCGCCCTGTGACATGCCACAATCCGCTGAAATCACCTGGTGGATTTCACTTGATTTCACTGCAGTGCAGGTCAATCAGGCGACGCTCCACCAGCGATTTCTCGCTGTAGAATCGCATATTCACACGCCACTACGCACATGCGATGTGGTTTCCACATCGCCGAATTCAGGAATTGCCAGCCATCTCGCCGGCGATATGGTGGCGTGTGATGGTACCTTTAGGTATGTGGGACGGTCAATTGGTTTCCGATATACCGATGTCTGGAGCAAACCATTTAGAAGTTTTATGGTGGTATCCAGGAAGTTAATTTCTGTTTTTGAGTGGTCCAGTGTCAAACTTATGGTGGGATGAAATTTGCTGAAATATACATGGAATTTTAGGAGCTCATGCTCAGACTCAGTCCAGATTTTCTACCACACTTTTTCCTTCCACTCAACTATCCATTAACATGCTTGGATACAGCACTGTGTGAACAGCCCGCTTTTTTAACAATGACCTTTTGTGGCTTACCTTCCTTGTGGAGTGTGTCAATGACTGCCCGGATTGTGTAGCCTACTGAACCAGAATAAGAGACCATTTTAAACTCTTAGGCTAGGGTCACACTTGGAAGGCTCATTGCCATTACCGCATCCAGATCCGGATGCGGTAATCGCATGAGCCTTCAGACTCATTTTGTGTTCAAAATGTGTCTTTAAACCCGGATCCGACAACCGGATTGCTCATAATGTGTAATCCGGTTGCCGGATTCTTTGTTCATTCCTGCTGCCGCAGGGGTGAACAAAGGGTTAATGTTAATAATAGATGTGGGCACTATGTCTCCAGGGAGTGCCCACCCTCCCTAGAGACATGGTGACCATGTGGGGCAGCATATGAAGAGTTAATTAGATGTATTACTGTATTGCCGGCTATTGTCGGCATTTACTATTTTATGAATTAAAGGCGGAGGCTCCTCGCTGTGAAAGAGATACAGTACATAATGTGCCTACTGTATCTGCCGCTATCCAGGGTCCTGAAAGCTTTAACATTAGTTCTATGGGCAGCGCACCGCCATATATAGGAGCCCATTATAGCAAGCCTGCTGCGGTTTGCACACCGCTCCGAAAACTGCAGCCTGCATGATTTTTACCGCAGGCTGCAAATCTGGAAGCGGTAATGGGCTCCTATGGGCTGCGGATCCTCATCCAGTTTGAGCATTTTTACAGCTCAAAACCGGATCAGGATCTGCATTTGCTACCGCAAATGTGACCCTAGCCTTAGTAAGCCTTTGCAAGATGTTTGTGTTAATTATTTTAATTTTCTGAGATAATGACTTTTAGGTTTTCATTGACTTTAAGCCATAATCATCAACATTTACAGAAATAAACACTTGAAATCACTCTGCTTCCAAGGACTCCATATAATATATGTTTTTCACTTTCTGTATTGGATACCTGAAATAATTTATCATTTTGATGATATTCTAATTTATTGAGATGCACTTGTAGCATGCTGGAGCTTGCATTCCAAGTTCCACGTCACTGAAACTAATAACCTCAGAGAAAAATACCTCCCCTCTAAGATTTTATCATTGACAATTTAACACCATTAACAGTTTCACAAAATGATGCATAGATATTTGAATAATGTTGCTTTTGGACTTAAGTGTCTGAGCCAATATGACTTTTTGTCATAAAGAAAAAATATAGCGTGAGAAATAACTTTTGATTTATTGCCGTGCACCATGCTTACAAATGATTACACTTGTTAATCCGCTGTCTGTTTCAGGATCATCTCCAGAATAGTCCATATATGTACTGGCTGTACTCCCACCTTATCACAATTTAGTTGTGGTAAGAGGATTTACTTACTTTGTAGGATGTTTAGATTGTGAGCTCCAAGAGAGACAGCATTACATTAATAGCGCTATATAAATGAATAAATATTTATTATTACTTTGTGTTAAAGTGGGGAAGATAAAAACTAATGGTGGGTTTACACGTCCCGATATCGGCGTCCAACTCCGACCAAAAGTCACGTGGTTCGTGCGTTGGACCCGATATCGTTCGTGCGTTGTATGGTATAAACATCCAATACGATGCAGAACGATGGTAAACCGATATCGGGGATCGAATGAGCGTGCTATTCAACAGCCCGATATTGGATGGAGATTGGAGCAGGATCGTGCTGTGTGAAGCCCAACAACGATGTGCAGTACAACGTCCCCTATTCACTCCCATGTTAAATGGTCGTTCCTGGGTCGGCCGTACAAGGGGGCGTAGACATCGTAGAGACGTTGTATGCCGATATCGCGCTGTGTAAACCTCTGATGCGATTCTTTGAAAACTGGCCAGAAAAAGCGCGCTCCCGCGCCGTCGGATCCAATATCGGACCGACGTTGGAGCGTGTAAACCCACCATAAGAATAATTCTTTTCGTCTTGTATGTTCTATATTTGAGAGAACAATTATTCATGTCAGTTATTTTGAATTCTGAGGGCACATTCGTATAGCATAGTATAGCAGACAGTTGACCAAAGGAACCTCAGCAAGAACTAATCAAATAGACCAAAAAAAGTTCTACCATACTTTTTTTAACCAAATTAAATCCACCTCACACCATGCCGTGTATGTAGCGTAATATTACCACTGTTTGAAGTCTGTAGTACCCTTCTGTCCAGATAATAACTCCAGGGTTCATCTTCTATCTATCCCATCTTTCCATTGATTATGAAGCAGCAGTGGCAGTCCTTCATCCTGGCAGGCCCTGGTGCAGCTCTAGGTGAGGAGCGGGGGGGGGGGGTGGCTAGGGGTGCTGGCAGCTGTAGGTGAGGAGCAGGGGGGGGTGCTGACAGCTCTAGGTGAGGAGGGGGGGTGCGAGCCACGCATTGAAGGTCTGGGAGCCGGGGCTGCAGAGGAGAGGAGGGGCAGGAACAGCCGAGGGAAGCAGGAAGCTTCCCTCTTTACCCTCCTCTCCTCTGACAGAGGATCACGGGGGCCCCCTACCCTGTTGGGGCCCTGGTGTAGCTGGACCAGCTGCACTACATTAGGTCCGCCCCTGTGAAGCAGCTCCCTGGATAAGCCTATGCTGTACCAGTCACATTTGGTTCTGCAAGTTCCATGCTGCTCCACAGATTTTGAAACAGATGTATGCAGTTATGGCTAGTCTTACTGCTCTTACGCAATGTGGACAGTGTATTTTTCATTTTTCATGTTTTTTTTGTGCAGATATGGCAGAAATCTGCATGCCTATCCTGAAGCCAGGAAAGTCAATGAGATTGTTATGTGTTGTGTGCATGGTGCTTATTTTTTCCTTGCAAATCAGGTGCAGATTTGAGGCAGAAAAAATCTGCAGAAAGTCAATTGTTAGGGGCGTTTTTTTGTCGTGTTTTTCACCCTATGACCTCAATTTAATCATCAAAAAATACAGCAAAAATCTTTCTCTCAGGAAGTTGGCTGTCAATCAGCATCACGTCGCTCGTAAAACTCCATCAACAGGGCAGAGCAGAAGAAAGCTGCTGAATCTCAAGCAGGAGCGGTCATATTACTCCATACCAGCAGAGATCTGAGCCAGGCGTGACAGTCAGGTAGCTAGCAAATACATGCCTGTTAGAGTGTAGGCACATTGTAGAAAAGAGAAAAAAAGGTCCTGGATAACCCTTTTAAAGCTGCTCTAATTAGTTAAAATGTAGCAGCGCAATGATGGGGAGGAGTAAGGGGGCTGAGTTACCTTTTGAAGGAGAAGCTTGGAGGCTGATCACTTTTTGGTCCACACAGTGAGTCACTCAGCAGATAATTAGGGTCAATGTCATATAGATGAGGCTGCTGTGTTCTGGCAGCATCCAAGAACTTATGGAAAGTGTCTTTAACAGCTGATTGGTGGGGGTGCAGAGTGTCACACCCACGCCGATCAGACATTACTGGCTTACAATAAGAATGGTCCGTCAATGAAAATACAATGGCCAACCAATTTAAGCATCATAGTATACTTATACTTTCACACTTTAAAATTCACAGACCTAGCAGAGTATTTTTTATGTGCATTAATACACGATTTGTGCAGTAATAAAAGTTAAAATAACTCTACAGATACCAAGTTGAAAGCAATAGCCTTGTATTCATAGAAAGTTGCATTGTATAAGTTACAGCTGCAATTATATGTACAAACCTTAAGTCTGCCAAGAATTGTCTGCCTCATCCAAGTGCCTCATATAAGTGCATAAAATAAATTAGACTAGAATTCATTGATTAATATGATTAATATGATATACCTTGTCATTTCACACCACTGCTGTCTAACAATCATCAAATCATCATCTCCATCTGTCATAGGTATATTCATTGCTGAAATATTGCTGTATACTGCCTCATCTCCTTCTCCTCCTACATTTTTATCTATAGTGTGTTATGTTCATCCCTGAAATATTGCTGTATACTGCCTGATCTCCTTTTCCAGCTACATTTTTATCTATAGTGCGGAATGTTCATCAATAAAATATTGCTGCATACTGCCTGATCTCCTTCTCCTGCTACATTTCTATCTATAGTGCAGTATGTTCATCATTAAAATATTCCTGTATACTGCCTGATCTCCTTCTCCTGCTACATTTCTATCTATAGTGTGGTATGTTCATTGCTGAAACATTGCATCTGATTATGCGTGTAACTTCTCTTACCAGTGATCTTGCTATATACCAAAGTTTATGACCCTTTGTTTAATTCTTCCTGTCCTCCACCATTGTCCTCAGCCTTAATTTTAAGTAGCCTATTGGACCCAGTCCCTTCCCCTCTATTGTCAGCTGTGTCCATTTGTATGATCATATATGTACAAGCCTTAAGTCTGCCAAGACTTGTCTGCCTCATCCAAGTGCCTCATATAAATGCATAGAAATGAATTAGACTAGAATTTGACTGGAATTGTCTGGAAGTGGAAGGTATTAGAATTCTGCTTGCTTTGATGATATCTTTCTACTGAACTTTCACCCTATTCGACACCTCTCATGGTACAGTATCTGCATTTGCTGTAAACTTTGCTATGAGTCATCTGTTTCCACTATCTAATATATAAAGTTGAGTGTATGTGTGTGTGGAAAGCCCTGCCTACTCCATGTGACCACACCCACTTAATGTGACCACACCCACTTCATATGGCCACACCCACTGCATATGCCCCTACTCCATAAAGACATGCCCTCTCCACATAGCACTCTCACTCCATGTAGCCACACCCACTACACATAACCATGCCCCCTCCATATAGCCATGCCCCCTCAATTGTGATGTCATAATTAAGAATGTAGAATGTTAGCTTATAAAATTCTGTGTCAAGATCATTCTGATCTTATGACTCATAAGAAAATGAATGTGACTGAATGATTGTTGCTAAAAGGAAAGCTGAGCTGATTACGTGAACATTTAAACAGAAATGGAAGAAAGGGAGGCAAGAATTACATAAATGAGTTCAGAAATAGAAAAAAAGGAGGAAAGAGATGCTTCCCCAAGGGCCACAGAGCGTGGGTGGATGAGGCGGGTTGGGGGGAGCTGTGGGGGGGCAGAATTGATGCGTACAGTGGACATACATACACACACACAGACATATACTCAGCTTATAAGAACAATTAGTTACTATGCCCGGGCAACCCCGGGCTGTACAGCAAGTATTCAATATTCATCAGTTTGATTGTGTTTGGCAAATAGTCAGGGCAGGAGTCAGTCTTTCATTCTCCCTTTAAACTCTGTCCTTTATTTCAATGTCTGTTTTCCAATGTGCTTTCGCCATCCACTTTCACTGCCCCATCCCCCTTCATCACTTCTCATCCACATCAACCCCTCTCTCCATCCCTCTACTATGTTCTGCTCCCATACTCTCGTCACCCTTCTGAATAATCTCAGTCCACCATATTTCAGAGTATTGCATCAGCATCAATGTCATAAATCCAAAAACTATTTGCTCTTTCTCTTTTTACTGCTTGTCACAATCTCCATTCTCCCTTTGTTACTATTGTTGTGTAAGCTCTCAGTCTGTGCTGCAATCACCTGTCTTCACTTTTCCCTGATCAAGCCTCTACTTAAGCAGGCTTACTCCTGCGTTCAGTGTCAATTGTACAATTGCTTTTGCCTGTGTAGGACTGATCTTCCTGTGCTCTTTGCCTGACTCAGTCTGACTATATTCCTTTACCTGACTTTGACAATTTGCCTTTGACCTGACTATTCTTATTGCCTGCCCCCTGTGTTATGTTTTGTCCTCCTGGTGTTCCTGACTTTGGCTTGTAAATTAAACTTCATCTCTGATTGACTCTTGCTGTTACTGCGCTATTTCCTGGACCTGACCTCGGATCGTTTTGACCTCCCTCTACTTCCAGTAATATTTTTATTATAATTACTTTTTATTATTATTGTCTGTTTTTTCACCACTGAAACTTAGCTATTTCTGTCACATTACAATTGACAGTTTAATCTTTTTTTTTTCTTTTTCCCACCTATGGATCCGTTATGTACTTTGTGTGATCAAGTGACAGATTTGATTCAGTTAGTTCAGCATCTGGCTTTGGAGCAACACAAACTAGCAGTCTCTCAGGCTCAGTTACAGGGCCAGATATCTGGTAATTCTTCTGCCCCTCAAAAACTCTCTCCTCCTCATGACTTCTGAACCATCTGATGTATCTTTGAGCCCCATTGAACCAGTTGCAGCACTTCCTGACACATTTTCGGGGGAAAAAGATCAGTTCAGAGTTTTCAAGGAGAATTGTAAATTATTTGTTCCCTTGCGCCCTCGGTCATCAGAGAATGAGGCACAGTGGGTGGGAATTATAATGTCACGTCTGCAGGGAAATCCTCAGACTTGGCATTTTCCCTACCCTCTTGTTCTCCTGAACGTCTTTCGGTGGATGCCTTTTTTTTTCAGAAAATATTTTTTATTGCAATTCAAACAGAAAATAAGATAAAATAACTTCAGCCACAGTTATGAAATATTAAACACAGCACAAATAAAGCTATGTATTGCAATTAAATCAGCAGATAGTCGAGTCCTGAAGAGTGGCTAAATACAAAAAAGAAAAAGAAAATGCAAACAAGGAAAAGCATAACCACAAAATAACTCCAGCCACCATGATGAAGACATTGGGTATTGAGGGAGTAAAGCTCAAGCTATCTTATGAAGGTATGCAATGCAAAAGTTAATGCATCTAAATAAGAATAAAAAGTGACTAAGTACTGAGAGCGAGAAAAAGGCAAAGATTGCGTAAGAAAGAGGAGGGGGAGTAAGGAATCTAAGAGAGGGAGCTGAGTGGGTAAGGAGGCGACAGGGTGTGGAGTACAGGGCTAGGGAAAAGGAAGAGGGGGTTGCCACTTTTTGTGAATAACTAAATGAACTCGGAACCTAAACAAGATCACTGAGTACAGAATAACAATGAAAATTAAGTTCAAATACCCAACATCCTAGATAGAAATATTTTGTTGCAAATATAGTGGAAATATTGAAATAATGCAAGCCAATCAAGCTAAGTGTCATGCAACCAAAGAGAGAGATCTGGACCATCCCTAAAGTGTTGGCAGTGCACCAAATACCCTGATGTTTGTCCCATTTCTCATTTTCCTGAGCCATAAGTGATTCCATTCGCTCCAACATGTCCATCTCGACCACCCACTCCCGAACCGCTGGAACCCTGTCAGATCTCCAGTGTCTCGGAATCGTAGATCTGGCGCCATAAGGCAGAACCAAAAGAGACCATTTTTAATCACTGAAAGAGATCCAGGGATCAGGGAGAGCAGAGTAATCTGAGGGGACGGAACATGGTTTATGTCTGAAATGGTGTGAAAGATTGCAAAGATCTTAGACCAGAATGGGTACAGAGACCTGCAGGACCACCAGATATGAAGCATTGTACCCTCCTCTTCCCTGCATCTCCAGCACAAATTTGATACAGCAGGATAAATTCTGTGCAGAAGAGCAGGGCATCTGTACCACCTAGTTAAAATGTTATAGTTTTTCTCTTGGGAACACAAGGTACAGACACCTTGTGAGTGAAAGCATACATTTTTGAGTGGTCAGATTCAGAAAAGGTGGTCCGCAGGTCCCTCTGCCACACCTCATGAAATGGAGGCATGCCGGTAAACATCGCCTCATGAAAGTAGACCATACATTAGCGAAACCACATGGTAGGACCCTCGGTTGAGCACAGCAGGAGCTCCAATGCAGTAGGGGATCAGCTCCCATTTCGTAAAGCCATTAATTGGAGATTCGTAACCTAGAGGAGCTCGCGCCTGCTTTCCTCACAGCAACTGCCCCCCTTTGAGACCTAAGTTGGAGACCTCGCTGCTCCAGAGTAGGTTTCAACGATCCTCAGAAGTCCACTCCCCACGTGGCGGACAGTCCGTTATCGAAAGTAAGACTCAATCGCTGGTCTATGCATCAATTTCACCTCTCTGCATTCAGGAACTTCAGAAAGGCTTGTGGAGGTAAAACTCTGATGTTGGGGTGCATGGGTCCAACATGGATCAGCTTGCAGGGGAAGGAAGCTCCTCCAAAAACACTTCATTGTTTCGAGATATGCTTATGGTTCTCGACCCGTCTAGAGAAAGCGAGTCGCTAATACCCTTAACACATCGTAAATGCAGCCTCCTTTGATTTGGCTGCCGACCAACGTATAGCTGAACCCCAGTTGAAACTATTTAGGCAGAGTTCCGCTGCGAATTGGCGCGTGACAAGGCTCATTTGGAATTGATAACAAAAACTTAGTGGTTATATCCATTAATATGTAATCCTGGAACCACGTACTAGAGGCTCCTTTCCTATTCTTCAGTCGGGTAGTGTATCTGAGTGATCATGAAGGACGATATAAGATCGTTCTGATCCCAGGATAAACGCTCCCCAATTGTGCCCTGCTCCTCCACTTGAAGCGGAAGATCCAAAGCTGTGGCATCTAGAGTAAGGTGATGTTGAGGGTCAGTCTTCAAATGTTAATTTAAAATTGTAGATAAAGACGAGCCACGGCTAATCGGCAGGTCCAAGCACTGACATTCCGAATTGCTGTTCATCCAAGCCAAGATAAAGCACTCCTTGTCTTCCCATATTGCCCTTATTTGCCTATGTCGAGTGACCTGATGTTTCACGGCCTGCTCACTTCTCATAGCACGAGGTCAAGACTGGTTGTTCTCTTATACTTCAAATTTCGCATAACATTGATACTCCATATTACACCGTTTTACCTTATATGACCCGAGTTCCTCTGAGTGCCTAGGCTTGATTGACTTTCCTAGGTTTTTCCTATAACAGAATTAATAATATACTGATATCCCATACCTGTTTTCCTTATGAGTAGTTCCCTCGGTCCGATCCTAAGTACCCTAAGCTGTCCATGCATGGTTCCTATGATACACATGGTATCCACCATTCCCTCGTGCGGGCCTGGTATGACCTGCTAGATCCGCAATTGCCTATGTTAGCCTGGTGTCTTAGTGTTGTTACCAGTGTTACCTGGTCCTATCTTACATGCTGTCATGTCGGATAAGTTACTGTGTTGCATCCTGAGGCGATCTTGCAACTTCATTTTCGCGGTTCGCTGAACATGTAGTCTAAAAGTGCCTGTTGCTCAAATTCATTATAAGCTGCCAGCGTCCCCCAGGAAGGTCCCAGGGCCACATCGCTCCTTGCCGGAACATCCGAAACCCCAAGTAGTGACCCCTTTTGTCAATATCCAGCTCTTAGATATTCAGAGATATAACCAAGAGAGAGGCTCCCCCGGCTTTCCTCAGCAGGGACTCCACCCTAGAGAGCCCTGAGAGTTGAGCCATCGCCTACCCCAGAGTAGGTCGTTCAACCGAACTCCAGCAAAGAAAGATCCATCTCCCCACCGTGGGCGGACAGTCCGCATTATCGAAAAGAAGACTCAATCTGCTGGGTCTATTGATCAATTTCAGCTTGTCTCTGTGCATCTCCCAGAATCTTAGAAAGGCCTGTGTGAGAGGTAAAAACTCTGATGTTGGGGGTATATGGGAGGTCCGAATCCATGGCAACCAATAAAGGGGAAGGTGAAAGAAATTCCTCCAAAAACACTCATTGTTTACGAGATATATTATATCTCCAGTCCACCACTCTAGACAGAAAAACAGAGTGGTAATACCCTTTAACAATCGGCAATCCAGTCCCTCCCTTTGATTTCGAGCTGGCCAGGACCGATAATCGAAGGCGAACCCCAGTTGAAACTGTGGAGGGCAGAGTGCAGCTGGAAGAAATGGTCAGGGATGACTATGGGGAAAGTTTGAAATAGATAAAGAAAACTTAGTGGTATATCCATTTTAATAGCGTTAATGCTGCCGAACCACGAGAGATGAGCTCTATCCTATTTTTCAGGTCAGCTAGTGTTTCATGTAGGAGTGGAATATAATGAAGGGAGAATAAATCATCTGGATCCCTAGGAAAAAAGACCCCCAAATATTTCAAGGCCCTGCCTCCCACTTGAAGGGGAAGGAAGTCCAAAGCCTGTGGACCATCTAATCAGGTAAGGTGATGTTGAGGGCCTCAGTCTTCAAATAGTTAAATTTAAAATTAGTAGATAAAGAGAGCAGCACGGCTAATATGGCAGGTGCAAATCAATCTGAGCAATTCTCCTATTTGCTGTTCATACGAACCAAGAAAAAGCAGCACTCCTTGTAAACTTCAATCTTTGCCTTTATTGGGCCATCAGATCTAGTGTGCGATGTTTCAGGCACAAACACCTTTCTTCTAGCAACTAGTCAAAACTAGGCTTGTTCTCTTATACTTTCAAATTTGCATAAACAATTATGAATAATCATCACATATTACACCTTTATATACCTTCATAGTTACCCATCTCTTATGCAGTGCTAGTGCTTTGTATTATATTTCCTATGTTTTTCTAATAACAGAATTATATATAATTAATTACTGTATAATATACCTTTTTTCCTTAATTGGAGGTAGTTCACTCAGGTCCAGCATCATAAGTTCATCAATAAGCGTCATAATTGCATATCTACCTGATAACAATGTATCCACCATTTCCCTCGTGCGGCCGGCATCTGCATGACTTCTGCGCATACGCAATTTGGCATTGTGTTGCTCTGTTGCTTAGTTGTTACCAGAAGTTTACTCGGCGCCATCTTACCACTCCGGCACATGCGCGGTAGATTCCTGGAGGCCCGCGGCCATCTTGCAACTCATTTTGCCGGCGTGCTGAACATATTATGTTATTATAAAGTGCTATGTGCTCAAAAATCAATTATAGAACTAGCCAGATATCCCTCCAGGGAAGGACCCAGCCAAGGGTGGCTCCTTGCGGAGAACACCATAACCACCATATTAAGTGGCCCTTTTAGTCAATATCCAGCTCTTATGAGTTCAGAGATATGACAAGGGAATACCAAGGTCAGTTATCCATCCACAGACAGCTGTTTCGGGGTGTTGCCCCTCATCAGTGTGGAGTAGGATTCTGGCTAGGTGGGAGCAAGGCCTAGTAGATCAACATCATAAAGCATTCACTGATCTCAGGGAGACCAGTCCAAGAAAACACTGCAGGCAGCTGGCTAAAGCACTCAAGACAGTGAATTCCTAGGCGCATTGCCCCCTGGGAATTATGAGTATGCAAATAGAGTCTGTGGAGCCTCGGTTAGGAGTCTCAAACACAGAACTAGCCAGATATCCCTCCAGGGAAGGACCCAGCCAAGGGGTGGCTCCTTGTGGAGAACACCATAACCACCATATTAAGTGGCTCTTTTAGTCAATATCCAGCTCTTTTATGAGTTTAGAGATATGACAAGGGAATACCAAGGCCAGTTATCCATCCACAGACAGCTGTTTCGGGGGGTTGCCCCTCATCAATGTTAATAATAATTAAGAATTAGTATGTTTTACTCATCATTGGTTTAATATTCTCTATATACTATATTAAAGGTATCTGCCAAGTCTCAAGGTGGTATAATTCATTCATACAGGGATCTTTTTCCATATTCTAATATACCCTTCACCTAGGGTTCACTGACCAGGGTATTCTTCCATACCCACTGTCAGGTCACCTATCAGTCTCTCGGTGAAGATGACGCTGATTCCCTAACTATTATATCATTTCAAAACACTTCCGGTAGCATCCCGTTGGGAGAACTTAAGACACTTCAGGCTGCCATAATGAGATTCATCTGGGGTAACAAACGCCATAGGATTGTCAAGAGGGTGATGATAACTCCTAAACTTCAGGGTGGCCTATCGGTCCCAGACGTTGTGAAATATTATTGAGAGGCCCACCTCCGCCGGATTCCGTCCTAGTCGTCACTATGGGCTTTTAATAAATGGACTGAGATACAAAAATAATGGCTGGCGCCAGTTCATCCAAATTCTCTACTTTGGCCTCCAACCCATACAGGCCCCTTGGCTCCCTTGCTGGGCCCAATGCAATTCACAAAGGAAATCTGGACCCATTGCCAAAAAAAAAATTCTCGCTGGCATCTCCATCTTCTCCAATGGTTATATACCACCTGCTATTACCTAACGGAATGTAATCGGCCATGGTGCGGCCAAGGCTAACGGCGGGACTTTTTAGATTTGCGGATGTAATTGATGGGGACACTATGAAAATCCAACCATTCGACAAGCTGAAAACTATTCCTCCCTTATCCAATAAAGAATTTTATCAATACCTCCAGATTAAAGATTTTGGGGCCTCTTTATATGGCCCTTCAGGGGTGGCGGCCCTGACGGAGTTTGAAAAAATATGCAGGAGAGGCACAGACACTAAGGGTCTTATTTCAGAGATATATCGTCTGCTTGCATCCTCAGAAGGAATGTGGAGGAGGGTTTCCCCTATATGAGGAAATGTGAGGCCATGCTGGGAAGGCAGATAACTCCCCCAAAAGTGGCAATCTATCTGGGAGAGAGCAGCCAAGACATCCATCTGTACACTATGCAAATAAAATCAATACAAATCGATGATGTTTTGGGACCATACTCCTGTTTTTGTCCATGGACTGAACTCTCTTCTCCTGGACATGTTTTGGCAGAGCAGTTTGGATGTGGGATCACTGCTCCATATATTTTGGACATGCCCAAAACTATCCTCTTTTTGGGGTTCGGTGCGGAATCTTATCCAGAAGGTCATCTTTGATGACCTAGATCTGGACCCCTTGGTGTATCTCCTCAATGCCCATCTGGGGAGGGTGGGCAAAACTGCCTCCAAATTGCTCCTTCACATCCTGACTGCGGCTAGATGTTTAATAGCTTTGTTTTGGAGGAGACTAGACCCCCCCCTCATATAATGATCTGGTTTCCAGAATAACAGATATTAGAAGGATGAAATACCTTTATGGCCTTGCTAAACGCCAACGTAGATCGTTTTAACCAAATCTGGGCTCAGTGGGACTACTTTGCCGCCCAGGAAGGGATTTGAACAAACCGGCTCCCTGCTCCCAGGTCTCCCCTCTTTTCCTTCCTTTCCTTTCTCTCCTTTTCCCCCTCTTTGTCTCCCATCCTCTCCCTCTACCTACTCTTTCCCCCATCTTTATGTTTTTCTTTTTGTTTAGGTCCATAGAAAATGTACGTGCTACAGAGACTGACATGTATGCACTGTTCGTATTCCTGCGAGATTGTGCTGATGAGAACTGTTCCAGGTATGATATACATAGTAACATAGTAACATAGTTTTTAAGGTTGAAGGAAGACTTTAAGTCCATCTAGTTCAACCCATAGCCTAACATGTTGATCCAGAGGAAGGCAAAAAAAAACCCATGTGGCAACACTAATCTCTACATTGGGGGAAAAAATTCCTTCCTGACTCCAGATATGCCTTATGCAAACCCCCCTGGATCCCCAGGAGTCTAAGGGGGAGGTGAGCTTAGGCAAGAAGGCATTATCCATTCTGAGCAATGAACTTGACTGTCTGCAAGATTATACGGTCTCTATTGAAGGAGTTATAATAAGTTACTGCACAAACCAGTGGTGTTATTATATTTTTGAAAAAAGTTCAACTAATATTTATAGTTGAAAAAAAAAAAAAAAAAAATATATATATATAGGGCTGTATGTTAAGTACCTTTTAAATACTTGGTGACTGTGCACTGAACGTCAATTGTAGGACCTTATGGCTTCAGGTATCAGTCTCTGCAAGTGGTTTCACTACAAAGTAAAAAGTGTTTTTTCTATATGTATATATATATATATACACATATGATTTTAACTTGTTTTAATATTTTTAATAAACATCCCGTAGAAGGGTTAACCATATACCTTCTCGCTAGGGATGGGCGAATCTACTCGCTAGGACTCGTTACTCGGCGAGTAGTAAGGGACTCGCAGGACTCGGTACTCTGCGAGTTTCCCAGCGTTTACTCGCACGAGTCCAACGCAAATCAATAGCAAACGCTGACAAAACTAGGATTGCCATTGTTTGCATTAGACTCGGCTACTGTGCCAGTGATAGCAGGGAAACTCGCAAATAACTGCTGTTACATTGCGAGCCGAGTCCAGCTGTCTTCTCTGTGCAGCTCCAGGGCCCTAGAGCCCGCCTGCTCACAGAGATGATGTAGCAGTGCTGAGATTGTTCTCAGTCTGCTCATTCCCTGTGCATAGACATCTATATCTATGCACAGGGGATGTAGCAGAGAGGACATTGCGTTTTGGACTACGTCGGACGGAAGAGGATTTTTTTAATTAAAGATGGAGTCCCTAATGGCTTTTTTTTTTATTTCAAATAAAAAATTTTCTCTGTGTTTTTTTAACCCTTTATTGGAGATTCTTAGTGGCAGGGTCAAACGTGGCCTGACATTAAGAATCTCGGGCTTAATACCAGCTTGTATAACAAAGCTGGTATTAACCCCTTTATTACCCAGCGTGCCACCGCTACCAGGGCCGCTGGAAGAGCGGGGTTCAGCGCCAGAGGATGGCGCTTGAATGAACGCGCCATCTTCTGGGGCGGCTGCGGGCTGCAATTTGCAGCGGGGGGTGCCCAGAAAGCTTGGGCATCCCTGCGCTGCGGATTCCAGCCCCCAGCTGCTTAGCTGTACCTGGCTAGACATAGAAATTGCGCGGAGCCCCACGCATTTTTTTTTTTATTATTTCATGAATTTCAGAGTCAGAGTCTCAGAGTCAGAGTCTCTGAGTCAGAGTCAGACTCAGAGTCTCAGAGTCAGAGTCTCAGAGTCTCAGAGTCAGAGTCTCAGAGTCAGAGTCTCAGAGTCAGAGTCTCAGAGTCTCAGAGTCAGAGTCTCAGAGTCAGACTCAGAGTCTCAGAGTCAGAGTCAGAGTCTCAGAGTCAGAGTCTCAGAGTCAGAGTCTCAGAGTCAGAGTCAGAGTCTCAGAGTCAGAGTCTCAGAGTCAGAGTCTCAGAGTCAGAGTCTCACCCTCAGAGCCAGAGTCAGAGTCTCAGAGTCAGAGTCTCAGAGTCAGAGTTTCAGAGTCAGAATCTCAGAATTTCATGAAATAATTTAAAAAAAATGCGTGGGGCTCCGTGCAATTTCTATGTCTAGCCAGGTACAGCTAAGCAGCTGGGGGCTGGAATCCGCAGCGCAGGGATGCCCAAGCTTTCTGGGCACCCCCCGCTGCAAATTGCAGCCCGCAGCCGCCCCAGAAGATGGCGCGTTCATTGAAGCACCATCCTCTGGCGCTGAACCCCGCTCTTCCAGCGGCCCTGGTGGCCGTGGCACGCTGGGTAATAAAGAGGTTAGGGCCAGCTTTGTATTATCAGTTGGCCCTAAGCCCGAAATTTATGGCGGTCACGCCACTATTAGACATGACCGCCATGAATTTCTATTAAATTGTTTAAAAAAAAACACAACACAGAGAAAATTTTTTATTAGAAATAAAAAAAAAAGCCATTAGAGACTCGATCTTTAATTAAAAAAATCCTCTTCCGTCCGACGCAGTCCAAAACGCTATGTCCTCTCTGCTACATCCCCTGTGCATAGATATAGATGTCTATGCACAGGGAATGAGCAGACTGAGAACAATCTCAGCTCTGCTACATCAGGCAGCAGGCAGGCTCTAGGACCCTGGAGCTGTGGCAGCCAGCACACTGAGCAGACAGGACTCTTATCTGTGCGAGTTTCCCAGCGATTACAGTTGCAAAGTAAAGAGTCCAATGCAAATAAATGACAAAACTAGGATTGCTTCAGGCTGAAGCTTCCGAGACACATCTGCGATTTGTAACTCTCACACTACTCGCTATTACTCGCTTCCCCATTCATTAACATTGGACTCGCTAGACTCGCAACGAGTAGCGAGTCCTGTGCTCGGACTCGCTAGAGTCAAGCGATTCCGAGTAATTTAGGATTCGCCCATCACTACTTCTCGCCCATTCTTCTTTTTTAGCCATACTTAAAGAGTTAGCGCTGGGTCATCTTCTATAAATTAAATATATGTTACCCTTAAGGTGAATTACACGCAGTATCACCCAAACCTTTTGCTGCAACTCATTTATAGACATAAAACTAGCTCTGGTGTTTTCACTAGCTTAATAGAGATATTCTAATTTTCTCACCTGACCTGGATTCTCATCATAAACATGCCCATTTGGTTCTGCAACGATTAAGGGCTAATTGTTTGCTAAAATTGAAAAATGTACTTTTTCTGTTCAAGACATATCATTCTTGAGTTTCATTGTGTCAATCTCCGGTTTTAAAATGGATCCTGGGACGGTTCAGGCCATCATTGGTTGGGAACAACCCAGCGACCTCAAGGCCCTGCAGGGCTTTTTGGAGTTTTCAAATTATTATCAAAAATTCATTAGAGGATTTTCTCAGATTGTCAAGCCTTTTACGGCTCTCACTCATAAAGGGGCGTGGCTAAAGGTTTGGTCACCAGAAGCCATTAAGGCTTTTGAAACCATGAAGAAATGTTTTATGTCTGCTCCTGTGCTTGTTCAACCAGACATCCAGCGGCCGTTCATTGTGAAGGTAGATGCTTCTGAGGTCGGGGTGGGGGATGTATTGTTTCAAGGTCCTAAAGATTTTAACCAACCTAAAACCATGTGCCTTTTTTTCTAAAAATATTTCTCCTGCTGAAAGAAATTATGATGTGGGTAATTGAGTGTTACTTGCTGTCAAATTGGCTTTTGAAGAATGGCAGCATTTTTTGGAAGGAGCTGTTCATCCGGTCACGGTGATGACGGATCACAAAAATCTAGCTTATATTGAACCTGCCAAGAGGTTGACCCCTAGACAGGTCAAATGGTCTTTATTTTTTTCTAGATTAAATTTTTCTGTTACGTTCAGGCCCTGGTCTAAAAATGTAAGAGCACATGCCATGTCTCGTACTCTTGATTCATTGTCTCCACCGGAACCTCCTTCCTCCATTCTTCCTCAGTATATTGTTGTGGCCATAGTCTCCTCTGAGTTGGAGGCCGAAATCCGCTCCGCTCAGTCCTTGGCTCCTTCTAATATCCTTGAAAGTAACTTGTTTGTTCCTGTGCACCTTAAATTACGTCTTTTGCAGGAATTCCATGATTCTGGGTTGAGTGCCACCCAAAAGGCAGTTGCTAGACTCTTCTGGTGCTCAGCTATGCATAAAGATGTGAGAGATTTTGTCTCAGCTTGTGAAACTTGAGCACGAGCCAAAGTACAGCATTTCCGACCCATCGGGGAATTGGCTCCTTTGCGAATTCCAGAAAGACCATGGACTCATTTGTCCATGGCCTTCATTTCTGATTAACCGCTATCTGGGGGAATGACTGCTATTTGGGTGGTAGTTGATCGATTCAGCAAACAAGCTCACTTTGTCCCATTATCTGGATTACCCAATGCTGAAACTCTCTCCAAACTGTTTATTGTACATGTTGTACGATTGCATGGATTCCCCTTAACATTGTGTATAGGGAGTACAATTCGTCTCTAGATATTGGAGGGCCTTCGGTAAAAAATTGGGGATTGATTTGTTCTTTTCATCTGCTTATCACCCTGAATCTAACGGTCAGACAGAGAAGACAAATCAGTCCCTGGAACAAATTGTGAGATGTTTTGTCGCTCAGCAGCAGGAGAACTGGTCACCATTCTTTCCTTTTGCTGAATTTACCTTCAACAGTCGAGTCAATCAGTCCATGGGGACCTCTCCCTTTTTCTGTAATTAAGGGGTTCCATCCTCATTTTGGTAAATTCTTTTGGATAAGTTCTGGGTGTCCTGGGGTAGATGACACCATTCAAGAGCTGGGGAATGTCTAGAGGGAGGTGAAGAGGGACATTGGGGTGGCTCAGCATCGGTAGAAACGGAAGGCCGATAGGAGATGTTCGTCAGGGACCACATTCAAAGTAGGTGATAAGGTATGGCTATCCTGGAAGAATATTAGATTGAAGGAGCCCTCGCTAAAGTTGGGTCCAAAGTTCATTGGTTCGTATGAGCTTCTGGAGGTATTCAATCCAGTTGCCTTCCGATTAAAACTCCCCCGGTCTTTCCGTATTCCTAATGTGTTCCACAAATCATTGTTGAAGGAGTTTATACCCTCTGCTGTGTCTCTCTTGCCCCACCTCCTCCAATGTCTATTAAGGGAAATTTGGAATATGGGGTACAAAAGATAATTGATTCCTAAATGGTCCAGAATTCACCTCAGTATCTGGTGCATTGGAAGGGGTATGGAGCCGAAGAATGGTCTTGGGTTCCGGCTTGTTCTGTAAGGGCTGATCGGTTGGTCCAGGCCTTTCATCGGAGGTTTCCTGGAAAACCTGGGGGTTCGGTGGCCCCCCTTGAAGAGGGGGTACTGTCACGATCTCTAGTCTGCCTTTGTTTGTTACTATTGTTGAGGCTCTCAGTTTGTGCTGCAATCACCTGTCTTCACTTTTCCCTGATTAGGTTTTTACTTAAGCAGGCTTGTTCCTGCATTCAGTGTCAATTATATCTTGCTTTTGCCTGTGTATGTCTGATCTTCTTGTGCTCTGTGCCTGACTCAGTCTGACTTTATTCCCTTACCTGAATTGTACCATTTTCCTGTGACCTGACTACTCTTATTGCCTGCCCCCTGTGTTCTGTTTTGTCCTCATGGTTTTCCTGACTTTGGCTCGTGAATTGAACATTGTCTCTGATTGCCCCTTGCTGTTACTGTGCTATTTCCTGGACATGACCTCGGATCGTTTTGACCTCGCTTTACTTCCAGTAAGTAATATTTTTATTATATTTACTTTCCATTATTATTGTCTGTTTTTTCACTGCTGAGACTTAGTTATTTCAGTAGTGGCTCATGTCATATTGCTGCTAGTCAGATGATATCTCTCCCAATCCTGGTCCACCCGCTACTTACTTCAACCCTTCCCCCACCTCACATAGAAACCCTACTAACCTCATTAACATTACTTGCACACCTTCAGCCTCCTCTTTTATTTGCGCTCTCTGGAATCCATGGTCTGTACGTAACAAGCTTCCCTACATCCACAACTACTTTCTTTCTAACTCTCTTAATCTGCTGACCCTCACTGAAACCTGGATCCAGGAATCTGACACTGTTTCCCCTGCCACTATTTTGCATGGTGGCTTACATTACTCCCATTCCCCGAGACCTCGTAAAAGACATGGTGGTGGAGTCGGCTCAGTCCAGTCCCCACAATGTACTTTCCAGGTCATCCCCCCAGCTCCATCACTCTCATTCCCTTCTTTTGAGGTTCACACCATTAGGCTCTTCCATCCCCTCCCCCTCTGAGTAGCAGTTGTATACCACCCCCCAGGTTCATCCACCCAGTTCCTCAACCATTTTTCAGCGTGGCTGCCGCACTTCATGTCCTCAAAATTACCAACCCTTATTCTGGGAGACTTTAACATCCCCATAAAGAGTCCCACCTCCTCATATGCATCCTAGCTCCTATCTCTAACCACTTCTCTTGGCTTCTCTCAGCTCTCAACCTCTATGACACACAAAGATGGTAACACCCTTGACCTGGTCTTTACCAGGCTCTGTCCAACCTTCCCTTTCAATAACTCACCTCTTCCATTCTCTGACCACAACATTCTCTCCTTCACACTCACAATTCCTCACCCACCCAGCTCACTCCTACCAATCACACATTCAGAAATCTACAGTCTTTTATCCCTCATACACTCACAGACTCTCTACACTTATCACTGTCCCCAATCTCTTCCTTCTCCTGTCCCAATCTGGCAGTGAATCACTACAATGACAGTCTCAGAAGCACCCTGGACCAATTAGCATCCCTCACTATTTAGCGAATTCCTTTAGTGGACATACATACATGATACATACATACATACATTTCTTTAATTCTTACCTACTTGCTCTCTTGTCTGCAAGTCTTTCTTCTCTCTGCTGAGATGTCTCAGTGGCACTTAAGGAAGCAGGTCTTGTTCTCTTGTCTCTTGCTTCTCTCTGCTGTGGCGTTTCAGTGACACTTGGGGAAACAGCTCTTGCGTCCCTTTCTTCCATTTCTGAACTCATTTCTGTAATTGTTATCTTTAAAGAAGTTGAACATCTGATAGATAAGAAATGCCAAAAACAGTACACAAGACATAATACATACATTAATAAAACCAAAAAGAAAATGAAGGCACCTCATAAAAAAACACCTGATCTTTCCAAGGATCTGACCACTCTCTAATGGTTTGTGTTGCAAATAGATGATGTCAATAACTTGTTAAATCTGTCTCTCCACATTCCACCATTAGCGAATAAGCTACTGGACTTTTTAGCCATTGATGACATAGTCTTCCATTGTCTCAGCTCTTTAAGCCATTCTTAAAGAAGTTGAACACCTGATGGTTCTGAAACTTCAACACATGAAGGAAGAGACTTGCCTTGTCAATAATTGATAAGTTGGTAAATGTTCTAAACCATCAGGACACAAAGAATAATATATCAACATGTATATTAGTCATCATGGCATTGAAACATGGCGATAAAAAATCCAGCCTCCTCCAAACCCTTCAGCTGGCCATTCCATCTCCAAAACCGGTGTATTTTTCACACCAATATTATATATTATATGGGATAAGAAAAAATAAAGCACCTCATGGTTCAGAAAGTCCAACACAGTTCAGAAAAACTAATACCTAATTAAAAAACAAAACAAAAGGAAAATGAAGGCAACTTATAAGGGAGAACCTAACCTGTCTGAGGATCTGGCCACTCTCTAAGGGCCAGGTATGCATATGGATGATGTCCAGAAATTACTACATCTGACTCTCCACATTCCAGCATTTGTGAATTGGGCTACTGGCATTTTTAGCCATTAATGAGATATACTTCCATTGTCTCACCCCATTAAGCCATTCTTAAAGGAGTTGAACACTTGATAGTTCTGAAACTTCAACACACGAAGGAAAAGACTTGCCATGTCAATAATTGACAAATTGGTAAATATTCTAAACCATCAAGACACAAAGAATAATTTAACAACGTGTATGTTAGCCATCAGGGCATGGACGCATGGTGATAAAAAATCCAGCCTCCTCCAACCCCTTCAGCTGGCCAATCCATCTCCAAAATTAGTGTATTTTACACACCAATATTATCTAATACATAAAAGCTGAAGGCTACTTCCGTCACTTTGGTCAGCACTTCCGTCACTTTGTCATCGGCTAAGTGACGTCAGCGCAGCGCTACACCTGTCCAGGGTGGACCAACATGGTGGCCCTAAGCGGAGCGGGAGTCAGCCAGCCCCGCCACACTTACGGCCGCCAGTACAGTGACACACATGGTCGGGAGACAACCGGCCGCCACACTTCACAGGCGGGAGACGACCGGCTTTAGCCGGTCATTTCCTGCCCACGGGCCACCGGCCGGAGCGAGCGAGGCTGCCGGGAGACACCGGCGTTAGCCGGCCGTCTCCCGGCTGCCTCGTGGCTGCCCGGACCTCGGCCGCAGCTACCTATGGCATGGAGGTCCGCGGTGAGTTATTTCCCGGCTGGCGAGCCGCTGAGCTCCGTGCCGTACATAGCCGTGGCTGAGCTCCGCCCAGCCGCGAGCCAGCAGGCATTTTCCGCCGAATCGCGCGCCGCTATTCTGATTGGTCGCCGCATTCAGCGTGGTGACCAATCAGAATAGCGCCGCGCGCTATGCCGCCATGTTTGAAATACACTGACTACAGTGTATTTAAAGTATCGCGCCATAGAGCGCTCCGCGATTGTGATTGGTCGCCGCATTCAGCATGGCGACCAATCAGAATAGCGGCGCGCTCTATGGAGCCAAGCTTTAAATACACTGTACTCAGTGTATTTCAAATTTGGCGCCATAGTACGCGCCGCTATTCTGATTGGTCGCCACGCTGAATGCGGCGACCAATCAGAATAGCGGCTCGCTGTACGGCGGAATATGCCGGCTGGCTCGCGGCTGGCCGGAGCTCAGCCATGGCTATGTACGCCACGGAGCTCAGCGGCTCGCCAGCCGGGAAATGAGCGGCTAAAGCAGGTTATCTCCCGGCTGACTCGCCGCGGACCTCCGTGCTAACACCGGTCGTCTCCCGGCAGGCTCGCGCTCGCTCCGACCGCCTAATGGCGGTCGTCTCCCGGCTGGCTCGCGCTGGCTCCGGCCGGCAGCCCGTGGGCGGGAGACGACCAGCTAAAGCCGTCGTCTCCCGCCAGTGATGTGTTTCACATACAGTTTAAAATACAATAAAGATTAAGTATTTCACATTTGCCGCCTTGCCCCGCCCCGCTCCTCTGATTGGTCGCTCGCGGCTGCCGCCGACCAATCAGAATGGTGGCGCGAAACACGATATGCCATTTTAAACCGCGAAATTTGAAATTTTACCTCAGAACTATTTCCTACTGCGCAGAACCTGTCACAGTGACGTCGGACTTCAAGCTCCCCGCTATTTTAGGCATAAAAAAGATAAGACTCTTTACAAAAACTATATTTATTAGTTTTGGAAATGTTCCTGTCACATTTTGTCACAAATATTTCACACTCCCAAATTTAACTATTCGGTGCCACCAACTGTTTTAACATCTATTTGGTGCTATATATATACTGACTATTATTTACTGCCTATTGCACTCAGAAACTGCCTTAAATTAACCTCTTCTTTGTCTATAACACACACTGGGTATATTAACCTGTTATTTGGCACTGAAGGACACTGTCCATTACTCTTTGAACTTCTATTTGGTGCGATATAGAGACTGCGTTAAATTAACCTATTCTTTGCCAATACCACAGACTGAGTATATTAACCTATTATTTGCAATAATAGGACACTGTCCATTATTCAACAGCTATTTACCATATATACAATATACCTGACACTGCCTGTTATTAACCTACTGTTTGCCACCACTCTTAAAGTTCTTTATCTTCATCAACATAAGGTCTGATACCAAGTATGCCAATGACACCGAGACAAAAGCTTCCAATTCTGCATCTTAGCGCAAACTGCATGCTAACGAGACTCCAGATGAGAAACGCCATCATCTGGACAACGTTAAAGCTGCTTTTCACAAACGCATCACTAATGAGTCTCCAGAGGAAAAAAAAATTAGATTAGCAAATTCAGCTGCTGCACGCCGTCAACGTCGCAAAACTAACACTTCCACGTCCACATTCATTGATTCTTCCCACAATACACCTTCGATGTCCCCATCCATCAGATGTGCGCACACTAAGCCTCCTCTACCAGTTTCCAATTCTCCACGTAAGTGCAAACAGTGTGCTGACGAGACTCCATACGATAAACAGCGTCGCCTGGACACCGTTAAGGCTGCTTTTAATAAACACATCACACATGAGTCTCCTAAGTCAAAAAAAATGCGATTAACAAATGCTGCTGCTGCACGCCGTAAACAGCGTCAAAATACAGCTTCTACCTCCACATTCATAGACCCTGCGCATGATACACATTCCACCTCCTCATTCAGTGAATATGCGCACAGTGACAATCCTCTACCAGTTTGACACTTTACATATGTAAAGGACCTTTAAAGGACTGGTCACGTGGACGCGAGGGGGCGGAGTCCGGAAAACTACACGAGGGGAGCGAGGACGCTGCGAGTGTCTGGAGCCGCAGCTCATCGCCGCTGCATCTAATTACTCGGGTCAGGAGAGGACGTATAAACCATTAGGCTCACACCAGAGTTGTGCATGGGTAGCACAACTAATATAGGTTAGTAACTACGTTATATAAATCACCCTTGCAATATACTTGTGGATATCGCACCATTGCGCCCCCTATCTACTTTTTGTCTTCACATCTGATAAACATTTTGCGCTGTCACAAGGGTAATGTCCATGTACCCATACCCCAATATTCTGAGGTCTTCAAACGTTTGCTGAAAGGAGAAAGTGCATTCAGTAAAATCTCACGGACAACATCCGAAGCATAAACAGTTCATTTGCTTTTGCCTCCATGGGTGCTAATATTTCCCCACCACTTGGATATGGCCCATACTGCTTCCGTATACATGGGCAAATATATAATTGAACTGGAACACTACATCCGTCTGATGATCAAGTTCCAGCATATGCCCAACTTTACATTTTGGATACCGCTACTGCTAATCAACAACGTTTGCAATGTCAAGAGAATCAAAAATGTAATCCGACTTTGATGAGTATGATTGCTCTTCAATTAGACAATGTCAATCCATTTGTAGCTGCCTGCAAAATGTTACGTGATGTGGAACACGAGGAACATCTTAAAGCTGTAGAAAATGGCACTATCATGCTAAATATAACCCTGGCCCTTAAACAAGATCCGAATCAAGACCCTCGACGCTATAATAATCCCACTGTCAATGAAGTGGCCGTCGTATTTGAAAATGACAATGGAGAGCCATCATTCAATCGAGACATATTAATTCATTTAAAACCTGACCCAAAAAACCCTTTCGCCCCAAAAACACAACAGTCAGCATTCTCCACAGCAATTTGGATGCTTTACTGTATCCTTTATTTTTCCCTTACGGAGACGAAGGCTGGCATGATGGACTCAAACAACAAGGCCAAAGTCCACGCAGGATTACACAACTGCAATATTACTGCTATGTGCTGTCTGTCCGTAATCACTTTAATCCACTCCTGAATGGTGGCAAGTTAACACAGCAGTACTTAGTAGATGCTTATGTGAAAATCGAAGCTAATCTTCTAAATTATATTTGTAAACACCAAAAGGATTTAAAAGTGGAGGATTACTGTGTACTCCAAGAACATCTACTGAAAAAATCCATAGAAAAGGGCATCCCCATTGGAAAAACTGTCATTTTACCATCTTCCTTTGAAGGCAGTCCCACAAACATGGAACAACGCTCCAAGATGCCATGGCTATTGTTACTAAATATGGTCGCCCTGATCTTTTCATCACCATGACCTGTAATCCGAAATGGAGTGAGATTACTAACAATTTAGAACCATGGCAGCGTGTTCAACACAGACCTGATTTGGTGGCACGTGTCTTCCAAATTAAACTGGAAGCACTCTTACAAGACATTAACAACGGATTATTTAGAAAACTTTGCGCTATGGTTCATGTAATTGAATTTCAAAAACGTGGTCTCCCACACGCTCACATTTTGATCATTCTAGATAGCAACTCCAAATTAAGGACTGAGTTGGAAGTAGACAATACAGTCTGGGCTGAAATTCCTGATGCTACCTACTACCCTCAGCTCCATAACATTGTTCTGCAACACATGATTCATGGTCCCTGTGGAGAACACAACCCCAATTCTCCCTGTATGGATCTTGGGAAGTGTACCAAAGGTTTCCCAAAAGATTTTCAACCATCTACTGTCATTGCAAAGGATGCCTATCCTACTTATTGCAGAAATTTGGGCCCATCATTTCAACACCATTCGAAGATGATTGACAATTCGTGGGTACTTCCATATAATCCTTTCCTACTATTGAAATACAAGTGCCATATTAATGTTGAAGTTTGTGGTTCCATTCAGAGCGTCAAATATTTATTTAAATATGTCTACAAAGGACATGATAAAGCCAATCTTGAAATTTGCCAAACTAACATCCAACATGATGAAACACACCAATTCATGGATTCAAGATATGTTAGTGCACCTGAGGCAGCTTGGCGAATATTTGCTTATCCGATGCATAAACAATCTCACAGCATCATTCGCCTTGCCGTACATCTGCCTCATTCTCAACCACTGTATTTTCATGAGAATGACTCCATTGCCAACATCAGCCAAAAGCTCCATAGGAATTCTACACTTATGGCCTACTTTGAGCTTAATCAGAACAACCAACATGCTCATAATTATTTATACCGCCAAATTCCTGAGTACTGTGTTTGGAAAGAAGGGTCTTGGGAACTTAGAAAGTGAGGTGGTGGTTCTGTTATTGGAAGAATGTATACTGTTAGTGTGAAAGATCAAGAACGCTACTATTTACGGTTGTATTACTGCATGTCAAAGGGGCAACCAGTTTTGAGAACATTAAAACTGTTAACGGAGTCACACATCTAACGTTCAAAGAGGCGGCATTAGCACTTGGATTACTATTCGATGATAGTCTCTGGAGAAATACCTTACTTGATGCCTGTATTCTCAACATGCCTGCACAGCTTCGTGACATGTTTGCCTATATCTGTATTTTTGGTCCTCCAGCTAATCCTCTTGAGTTGTGGAATGAATTTAAGGAACGCTTTCTACAAGACTACTGCCATGCATACCACTCCGACACTCAAGAGTGTGTGAATTGTGAAGGATATGCTATGACAGATTTGCAAGATGTTCTGAAAGGTCATGCCAAAACTTATAGTGATTTTAATTTACCACACCCAGTAAAGAAACCACAACTGCTCCCACACTATGATAAGGATTATGAGTTAACAACAGCTGCAGAGATGAAAGCTACTCTAAATGAGGAACAACTTTTGGCCTGTAATGCTATAAGTCAAGCTTAGAAGACACTACTTTAACACCAAAGTGCTTTTTCATCGACGGTCCGGGTGGCAGTGGAAAAACATACCTATATGATCTACTCCTACATCAACTAAGGGGACAAGGAGACATTGTGTCACCTGCTGCCACTACAGGAATTGCAGCTAACTTGCTACAAGGAGGACGAACAATCCATTCTCTTTATGGCATTCCAATACCGGTCAATGAAACATCTGTTTCCAGAATTAAAAATGATACAGATGCAGCCAAACATTTGAAGACTACAAAAAATTTTTATTATTGATGAGTCTACAATGCTATCTAAATATGCATTGCATGTGATCGATCTACTTTTACAGGATGTCATGACAACAGATGTCTCTAAGAAAAATAAAACACCATATGGAGGTAAAGTTATTGTTCTTGGAGGAGACTTTAGACAATGTCTTCCTGTCATCGCTCATAGAACAAGAACAGATATTGTAGAGAGCTGCATTAAATATTCACAACACTGGCAACATTTTACTCGATTACCGCTCATCAACAACATGCGCTCCATTGATCCTGATTACAGCAGTTGGTTGCTTCAACTGGGAAATGGTGGACTCTCAATTTTAACCTTGGAGATGATGTCATCGAAATTCCTCCAGACATGATCTGCATTGGCTCTTTAATAAGTGATATCTTTGGAGACAACATTTGCATTGATGTTAATAACAACAAAGCATCAATATTGCTGCATCACATGCCATTCTTTGCCCAAAAAATGACGACGTTGATCATGTGAACTCTAAGGTCATGGATAGCCTGAGTGGTGACTACACAGAATATACCAGTGATGATTCAATTGATGCTGATGATTCTGATGACCCTGACCAATACCCACTGAATTTTTAAATTCACTTACACCAACTGGAATGCCTTCACATCGGCTGAAACTTAAAATTGGCACCATTGTCATGCTCTTATGCAATCTCAACAGCAAAAAAGGTCTCTGCAACGGTACTCGGTTGATTGTCACTGCTTTACTTCCCAACATGATTCAGGCAAAAGTAATTACTGGGTCCGCAACAGGAAAGGGTCTTCATTCCACAAATTGATTTGTGTCCATCAGAGACTGGATTGCCTTTTAAATTAAGACGCCGACAGTTTCCTTGTCAAGCCAGCATTTGCCATGACCATCATCAAATCTCAAGGGCAAACACTTAATAGAGTTGGTATTTTTCTACCAGAACCAGTATTTGGCCATGGTCAATTATATGTAGCATTTTCAAGAGTGAGGCAACGCTGCAATGTTAGGGTGAAAGTGGTAGATACACCTGTTCAAGGAAAATTAATCCCAGAAAGTACAAAAGTCTTTACACGAAATATTGTTTATAAAAATATTTTATTTTAAATTAGTTTAGTTATATAAATAGTCAGTTTAAAAAAAATATACAAAAAAATTAGTTTAGCCATACATATATAGCAAAAGAAAAAACAAAAAAACACAAAAAAATTAGTTTAGCTATAGATATATAGATTTCAACTACTTTTATAGAAAATAAGTATATAACATACGTAGTCGTTATATACTATTAATTTATTAATTTACATAGTTTATAGTATAGATATAGCAACCAACTTGAACACACATTATGTAGACAATGGTAGATGTGTATCATCCAAATTTCTTTATTTGGTGATATCAAGAGTGAGGCTAACGCTGCAATGTTAGGGTGAAATGTGGTGATACCTTTTTAAGAAATTAATCAGAAAGTAAAAGTTTATCACGAAATATTGTTTATAAATATTTATTTAAAGTTGTTTAGTTAAATAAATAGTCAGTTAAAAAAAATAACAAAAAAATTAGTTTCAGCCATCACATTATATGCAAAAGTAAAAAAAAAAACACAAAAATTAGTTTAGCTATAGATATATAGATTTCAACTACTTTTATAGAAAATAGGTATATAACATACGTAGTCGTTATATACTATTAATTTATTAATTTACATAGTTTATAGTATAGATATAGCAACCAACTTGAACACACATTATGTAGACAATGGTAGATGTGTATCATCCAAATTTCTTTATTTGGTGATATCAACCCGTATCTTAAGCTCCAGCATTAGAGCTGCTGAGAAATTTGCTTCTTTTATACAGGGAGGGGTTTTTGTGAACAGCTAGGAGACAGGCGGGATGGCTGTTCACACACATCTCCATCTCAAGGTGTGTTCTGTACACATAGATAGATAGGTAAATAGATAAATAGAAAAATAGAGATTTAGCTTTCACATCAGCATTTTTCTGCTATTTGTTGAAGTTTTGGTGGAAAAACACAATTTCTGCACTTGCTGCCTAAGGGCTGACCAACAGCACACTTGCCGTAAGTTGCATGCAATGTATATAGAATTTGTGGTTCACTTGCGGCAGGTGCAGCACACATGGTTACGGCAGTTTCAGCCGCAAAAACCGCAGTTACCAGCGGTTTTTTAGCGACTGCATTTGGTGCAGCTGCCGAAGCCACGTTTCCGCATTTACAGCACGTTAACCGCAAGTTCCATATACATTGCATGGGACTTGCTGCAAGTGTGCCGCAGGTAGGCCCTTAGCTGGCAAGTGCAGACATTGTACTTTTTTCATCCCCATCTTCTGCAAATAGCAAACAAAAGCTGATGTGAAAGGTGTCAAAGTGTTAAGAAATAGTAATAAGGTAGAGTAGCCCCATCAGATGTAAGGCCACCTTGCGTGGTTGGTGGGCAAACACAAACTGGCGGATACGTAGACTATGAATATTGATATCTGAAATGAAGCTACTGAATTGATTCACAATTATTAGCCAGTAGGTGTACTAAGAGCCTTACCACAGAACAATTAAATTTTCAAAAATTACATTCACCATACAAACATTGGTAGTTGATGGATAGATATCATGTCTTAATTGCATTATTGTTAATTCTTACTAAATAAACTGTATATGGATTCTAGACCACCCGATTCTTTAGAATCGGGCCGCCAGCTAGTTATTATATGGGATAAGAAACAATAAAGCAGGGGCGTGTCCTGGCCATGGAAGGAGACAGAGGCTGAATCCAGAGCTCTGACTCCCCGGCCGCTATAAAGCCTGAATACAGCTTCCAACTTGGCATCCAGACACCATATGCCGGTTAAAAGGAAGAGTGGACGCCCGGCAGGACCCCAGCCCCTCAGACCCCGAAAACAGGGGTTATTACCAGATTTCTGAGAAGTTCCAGCAGGCCCCCTGGTACTGCAGTCATTCTCAAGATGGAGGCGCCCGCAGTGTCCCTCACTGCCACCATGCTCAGCGAGGCAGATGGAGCATGCTTCCCCCTGCTCTCTGCGGGGAATGTGTCCCCGGTCAGTATGGATCAGAACACCGGAGAGAAGGACTTCAGCTCCGTTACACCTGGTGAGTTGCAGGACGGAAGGAGGCAGGGGGGAGCAGGCATGCTGTGGGAATATCCAACAAGGGATAAGTACGCCGCTGCCATGAAGGAGAGAGCAATGCAGAAAGGAGGTCAGGAACTGTATAATAATGTGATTGGTACCGGCGGGGTGACACGGTCCTCGTGTGTCCCAGTGCCTATTAAGCCTCCAGAAACGTTACAACCTGCCCTTGTTTCCACATATAGCATCCTTCCTAATTCAGAGGCGCTGCACTCCCAGAGTCTACCTGATGAGAGGGGGGCTCCCTCCTCGGTGCTGGCTGTGGAGACCCGTGATATGATGGCGGGCCCTTATGCTACCCTATCTAACCAGATACCCTGTCAGGGGCCTGCTGCAGTTATTAACACATGTGGATTAACCCCTGCTGCTCCAAATCTCTGTTTCAGTCAGATTGGAACTTACAAAGACATTCCAGCCCCTGGAGGGGACGTGTGGGAGTCTTTAAAGACACGCTGTCTAAATATACCCACCAGAGAGGAAATGGCTGAATTCTTAGCTAAAATGGAAGCTTCCCTCAAAACCGAAACAGCTGCGATAAGAGGTGAAGTTCAGGAGATCTCCCATAAGGTCTCCCAGACAGACGCTTCCGTGGAGGATCTAACTAAACGGATCGAATCGCTTGAGGAGGTCGTGGCATACCAGAGATCCCAGCAGGAGGCCTTTCTTGACTCCATGGAGGACCTCGAAAATAGGGAGCGGAGACAAAATATACGAATACGGGGTCTTCCGGAGTCGGTCTCCCCGGGTGACTTAAGAGATACTCTACAGGGCCTGTTTAATTCCATACGGAACACCCCTGCGGACTCTATAATTGAATTTGACAGGGCTCACAGATCCTTGGGCCCCATCCCCGCTGAGGGTGCTTTACCGCGTGATATAGTCTGCAGACTGCATAAATATCAAATTAAAGAGGACATTCTAATTAAAGCTAGAAGATGTGAGGAAATTTGCTTCCAGGGGTGTTCTCTGCAACTGATGGCTGACTTCTCTAGGCGGACTCTCCAAAAACGTAGAGCTCTGAGGCCCCTTCTGGATCTGCTGTGCCAACACCAACATCTTTACTCCTGGGGTTATCCATTCCGCCTGCAGGTACGGCACGGCAACCAACAAGCTTTTCTGACACACCCCAGAGAATTGCAGGGGTTTCTTCAAGACCTGGACATTCCTGACCCGGGTCTTCTTTTCCCTGACTGGCCATCCTCATCATTTGCTGGCTATCACCGGTCCTTGCCCTCTCTCCCACGAAGCCAAAGCAAGAGCAGAAACAGAAGGGACAGAAATAGAAGACGTCGTAGGCCCAGTGAGGAGAGCCAATCTGGAGAGGGTTGAGATGCTGGACGTTCTGTAAATTCCCTTCGTACATACCTCTCCTGGAGGCCCCATACTGAGCCGACATATTGTCCTGGCTTGGACTCATCTGGTAACAATAGGCAACTCCTGTTTTCTTATTAGGAGTTGTCATTAATTTATAGTCATACAATTTAAGTTTAGATAAAGGGAAACCCCCCTCTCCCTTACCCCCCCTTTTCTTTTTCTTCTTTTCTTTCTCTTCCCTCCTACCCTTTCTCCCCCTACCCACTCGAATTCCCTCTCAGCATTCCTATCACTTGATTCCTATGGTTCCCTCTTTGCGTTCCTTTCTCTGTTTTCAAAATTCCCTTCTGATCCATCTTTTTGGTAATCTAGGGTCTGAAATGTTTATAATTGAATTAGTTAAATGTCATTCTATATGTTGGGGGCATCCCCCTTTTTTTTTCTTCTTTCTATTCTGTTTGGTTGCAATTAAGCTGGTTGTAGTTTTCCAACTATTGGCTGGAATAGTCGGGTTGATGATGCTATGTAGATATATAATAAAACTATGTTCAGGCTAGAGCCGGGGGGTTATTACCTCTCGAGCATAGCGTATGTTAAAACTTGTATTTTTACAAAACTTAGGAGACACCCATACAAAAGGTGCCTTAGGTAAATACTCCCTTTCACTTGGAAAGGGCACCTCCCACGGGGACCACACGTTCCACTTTGGAGCGTGATTTTTCTTTTAAGAATCTACCCCACCTGTTGGATATTGCCGCCGTTGGAACCTTACGAGGGTTCTCCCTTTCCTTTTCTTCCCTCTCTGTTTCTTCTTTTATCTCTCTTTTCTTTCACTGGGCCACATAGAGAAAAGCCACCGGGGGATTCTCAGAGGTGTTTCCTCTTTAACCCAATATGGCTAAGGGACCTTTTACGATTGGGTCCCTGAACATCAGGGGTTTCAACACCCCTCAAAAGAGAACACAGATTATATCAGATATGCAAAGGAGGGGCGTACAGGTTCTATTTCTCCAGGAAACGCACTTCAAGGAGGGTCATGTGCCATCCTTTGGAGGGGGCAATTACACATGGCGATAAACAATCCAGCCTCCTCCAACCCCTTCAGCTGGCCATTCCATCTCCAAAATCGGTGTATTTTTCACACCAATATTATATATGATGTGGGATAAGAAAAATAAAGCACCTGATGGTTCAGAAAATCCAACACAGTTCAGAAAAATGAATACCTAATTAAAAAAACAAGCAAAAGAAAAATAAACACACCTTATAAGAGGGAGTTTGATCTTTCTGAAGATTTGGCCACTCTCTAAGGGCAAGTTGTGCCAATAACACAGGTCAACAAAAAAAATTTTTTTTTCTGGTGCCCAAAATATTTTAATGAATTTGGGGTATTTTTGGGGTGCTGATTCTGAATATGCTATCAGTTTTGCCAGATTGGCTCAAGTTTTTGAGATTTTTGGTATCTTATTTATAGCACTTGTTGGTAAATGCGACGCATCATCTCATTAATTTCTTTGGATTAGTACTTGAACTGAGCAGTTCTCAATATAGTTTTGTGTTAATTAGTGTTCTAAAAGTTTGTTCATAGCTTGATTTTTGCACTAACTTTATGTTGTTGTCTGTTTTCCAGTGAAAAGCATGAACTCATCAAGAAGAAGTTGTCTTAACGATCCAGACTCATTCTGTTACATTTGTGGTGAATATACACTGACAAAACATAGAAGAAACATAACAGACTTCGTTAAAAAAGTGTATTTTGCCTATTTTGGGGTTATGCTTGGGGACCAAGACAAGTTTTGGGCACCACACATAGTGTGCAAAGCATGTATCGAATTATTACGAAAATGGAGCAAAGGACAAAGAACAAGCTTCAAAATTGGTGTTCCAATGGTGTGGAGAGAGCAAAAAAATCATCATGATGACTGTTATTTCTGTGCAGTGCAAGTACAAGGATTCAATAAGCATTAGAAACGAAAATGGGAGTATCCTAACATGGAATCTGCAAGAAGGCCTGTCCCTCATTGTGAAGATGTGCCTGTACCTGTGTTTACCATGTTACCTGACCTTCCCCCACCTGATGATGATGATGAAATGCAGGGTATGGAGCTAAGCATTAGTTCTGGAAGTGAACTAGAATATGAAGGAAGTTTCAGAACACCTACGCAATTTACCCAAGGAGAGCTCAACGATCTAATAAGAGACCTCAACCTCTCAAAAAGTGCATCCGAACTTTTAGCTTCAAGGCTAAGTGAAAAAAATTGTCTGACGCCTGGAACTAAAATTACATCTTACAGGACCAGAGAAGAAGCACTTCTTCCATTTTTCTGTGAAGATGACCTACTTGTATATTGTAAGGATATTCCTGGCCTGATGCTGCAAATGGGTTTACAAGTATATCGTCCTGTAGACTGGAGGCTTTTCATAGATAGTTCTAAAAGGAGTTTGAAATGTGTTTTGTTGAACAATGGCAATCAGTGTGCATCTCTTCCAGTAGCTCACTCAACAACTAAACTTGCAGAACAATACCAAAATGTCAAAATCGTCTTGGAGAAACTGTGCTACCATGAACATTCGTGGCTGATATGTGTTGATTTAAAATGGTCAACTTTTTACTTGGACAGCAAAGTGGATACACAAAGTATCCTTGCTTCATCTGCATGTGCGATAGTAGAGCAAAACATCAGCACTGGGAGAAACTGAATTGGCCTCCAAGGGACACCTTGACAGTAGGAGCATCAAACATAGTGAACGAACCTTTGGTGGACAGGGAAAAAATCATTCTACCACCACTTCACATAAAGTTAGGATTAATGAAGCAGTTCGTCAAGGCATTAGACAAAGATGGTAATTGCTTCATGTACATCTGCAGATCTTTCCCTGGTCTTAGTAGCGAAAAACTGAAGGCAGGAATCTTTGATGGTCCTCAAATTCGGAAACTCATTAAAGATTCAAATTTTCCTAAGGAAATGAATGACATTGAAGCTGCTGCATGGTGTAGTTTTGTGTTGGTAGTGAAGAACTTCTTGGGAAATCTTGAGATACAAAATACAACTTTCCCCTCGGTAACTATGTATATACTAATATACCTCACCTGTGACACATTTGAGTTGGCCTTAGACAGACACAGCAGTTTTGCACACTTTATTCCAGTGCAGGATACCATAATATATCCTCCCCTATCACCCTGATTACCATTTAACCACTTAGCTCTCATGCTTTATACTTATGGTATATATAACTAGGGGTCTGATACCTCCTGGGCTCTTACCCACTAACACACCACAATAGCTATCCTCACTGTTACACCATTTACCTATACTGCTGCCCTGATTTAAGTGCACTCAATTTTACAGGAAACCTTCAAACAAGGTTACCCTCTATGCTTATAGCATGAACAACCATTTCTCAAGCCTCAGCAACTAAGGGTATGTCTAGCCACTTTTACATATCTATACCACCACTATCGCAATACCTCAATGAAACCCCTTAGTACAGTTGATCCTTTCTTTCTCCTCTGATCTTGTAAAACTCGCTGACCCAACAGTCTTGTGCCATCACCAGTATATCATTTGAAACTATGAGATTTTTTCACTTGTATATATGTAGATACGTATACTGTAATCTTGTAAATACAGCAACCTCTTGGTTACTCACTGTAAATATTCTCAATGTTTTTCAGCGACTCTGTGAACAAGGCCAGTTACCTGGCCGAAACGTTAGCCTGTCGCTTCACCTTGAAATTGTAAATAAACTGTTCACTTGATGCAAACACTTCTATCGTACGTGTGCATTGATGCTCGATAGCCTATTGGGAAATCAAAAGGCAGACAATTATGAAGAACTGGTACAAAACATGCTATTGAGATTTAGAAATCTGGGTGTACACATGAGCATTAAATTGCATTATCTTCACAGTCACTTGGACAGATTTCCAGAAAACCTTGGAGATTTTAGCGAAGAACAAGGGGAGAGATTTCATCAGGATATTATGGTGATGGAGGAAAGGTACCAAGGCAGATGGGACAGACATATGATGGCTGATTACTGCTGGAATCTACAGCGTGACTGCCCCAATAGCTCACATAGAAGGAAATCATATAAAAAGCGCTTTTCCAGCGATTAAATGTCTATCTTTCATGTCTTGTTCATTTTTGAAGATTACTTTCTAAAACTAGTTAAAATAAACTAAAATCAACATTTACTTTGTTAAATTTATTGTATTCATGACAATATCAATAAAGTTAATGCGCGTGTAGCAAAAAACGTCTTTTTTTTTACACATTTTACGAAAAATCTCAAAAACTTGAGCCAATCTGGCAAAACTGATGACATATTCAGAATCAGCACCCCAAAGTTATCCTAAATTCAATGAAATATCTTTGGCACCAAAAATGCTGTTGACCAGTGTAATTGATGTCCAGAAATGTCTAAATCTGTCTCTCCTCTTACCAGCATTTGTGAATTGTGCTACTGGCCTTTTAGCCATTGATGAGAAATTCTTCCATTGTCTCACCACATTTAGCCAATTTAAAGAAGTTGAACATGTGATAGATAAGAAAAGCCAACACAGTACACAAGACCTAATACATACATTAATAAAACCAAAAAGAAAATGAAGGCACCTCATAAAGAAACACCTGATCTTTCCAAGGATCTGACCACTTTCTAATGGTTAGTGTTGGAAATAGATGATGTCAATAACTTCTTCAATCTGTCTCAACACAGGAAGGAAGAGACTTGCCATGTCACTAATTGACAAATTGGTAAATATTCTAAACCATCAAGACACAAAGAATAATTTAACAACATGTATGTTAGTTATCAAGGCATGGACGCATGGTGATAAAAAATCCAGCCTCCTCCAACCCCTTCAGCTGGCCATTCCATCTCCAAAATCGGTGTATTTTACACACCAATATTATATATTATATGGGATAAGAAGCAATACAGCACCCGATGGTTCAGAAAATCCAACACAGTTCGGAAAAACTAATACCTACGCCAAGAAAACCAAAAGGAAAATAAACACACCTTATAAGAGGGAATTTGATCTTTCTGAAGACTTGGCCACTCTCTAAGGGCAAGTTGTGCCAATAAATGATGGCCAGAAATGTCTAAATCTGTCTCTCCTCTTACCAGCATTTGTGAATTGTGCTACTGGCCTTTTAGCCATTGATGAGAAATTCTTCCATTGTCTCACCACATTTAGCTAGTTTAAAGAAGCTGAACATCTGATAGATAAGAAAAGCCAAAAACAGTACACAAGACATAATACATACATTAATAAAACCAAAAAGAAAATGAAGGCACCTCATAAAGAAACACTTGATCTTTCCAAGGATCTGACCACTCTCTAATGCAGGGGTCTCAAACACGCGGCCCGAGGGCCGCATGCGGCCCCTGGGGCTTCACTATGCGGCCCGCGGCACCTTGTACAACTTAATGATGCATTGCCCCAGTGCAGGGGACCGCTGCAGTCCCCGCTGTGTGATGACTTCCGTCCGCGGCACTAACAAGCTCTGCCACTCAGCAAGATCAATGCAAGCTGCCAGCCAATGAGAGGCCCACAGCTGATGGTGGAATATGACGTCACATGCGGGCCTCTGGCTTACAGATTACATTGATCTTGCTGAGCAACAGAGCTTGTCTGAGCAGTGGCTGGAGAAAGTCATAGCACAGCGGAGGCCAGAAGGCAGCACAGCGGGGTCCGTGGCCCCCTGCACTGTAGCGATGCATAATTAAAGTGAGAAAAGTGTGAGTGTGTGTGAGTATATGTGAGAGGGTGTGTCTATGAGGGTTAGTGTGTGAGGGTGTGCGTTTGTGAGTGAGGATATGTGTATAAGAAAGTGTGTGTGAGTTTCAGTGTGTGTGAGAGTATGTGTGTGTGTGTGATAGTGTGTGTGTGTGTGAGTGTGAATTAATGTGTATGTGAGTGTGTAAAAAGAAGGTAAAACAGGATGGGGGCATCATTATAAAAGTAGATCAGGATGGGGGACATATCTAGAAATGGGGATCAGGACGGGGGACATCAGTACAAAAGGGAACCAGGATGAGGGACATCACTACTAAAGGGGATCAGGATGGGAGACATCACTACAAAAGGAGATCAGTATGGGGGACATCACTACAAAATGGGACCAGGATGGATGGAGGACATCATCACTACAAAAGGGGATCAAGATGGGGGACGTTACTACAAAAGGGGATCTGGATGGGGTATGTCACTAGAAAAGGGGATCAGCATGGGGGACATCAGTAGAAAAGAGGATCAGGATGGGGGACATCAGTAGAAAAGGACATTACTACAGAATGGGGACATTACTACAAGAAGGGGATCACGATTTGTACTTTACTACATTGAGCAAAAAATTCTGGTATTACTAAAAATATCACTTATGGTACCTTTACACGCCGCGACGGCAGGCTGGATACATCCCGCTACAGGCTACAAATGTAGCTTGTAGCGCCAATGTAGCCCGTCGTAGCGGCGTCTGAAGACGTGACGCTACAGCCGGCAACAGATACATCTGTTTCCTAGCTCTGCTCGAAAACTGATGGCTACATCGCCGATTGTAGCGAGCTGTATCGGCGTGTAAAGAAGCAACGGAAGGGAACTCGGGACAGCCTGCAATGTAGCTAAGGCGTGACCCTGGCTCCGGGTTACCGCGCCCCATGTGCGATCATTGGTGGAAGCTGCTGCATGACGATTGGTAGTCGCTGCATAGGGAGGCATATTTAAGGAGCTGACGAGTCACACTACACAATCGCTCGAGTGTGCTGTATTACTCAGCCTCCTGCGATGCCTGCCCAATCAGGATGTTATTGCTTCGTCCTATCAGCGTACAGACGTCTCGTAATCCACAATTGTAGCACGCCTATGTGCTGGCCCTGCTGCACCAGGTCCGCCCATAGTAGCTGGTTATAGCGGTGTGTAAATGAGCTACAGCTGGCTACTTGAGACACCCGGCGATGTAGCTAGCTATAGATGTAGCGTGGCGTAGCGCACCTTGTGGCGGCGTGTAAAGAGGGTGCGTTGACCGTTTGTAACCGTTTGAGCGTGCTCGTGCACGTGAAGTAGCGGGATGTATCCAGCCTGCCGTCGCGGCGTGTAAAGGTGCCTTTAGTCCTACAAGGAATGCGGCCCCCCCGCTATAAATGTTTTTCTATGTGCGGCCCACCAACCCAGATGAGTTTGAGACCCCTGCTCTAATGGTTTGTGTTGCAAATAGATGTCAATAACTTCTTAAATCTGTCTCTCCACATTCCACTATTAGCGAATAAGCTACTGGACTTTTTAGCCATTGATGACATAGTCTTCCATTGTCTCAGCTCTTTAAGCCATTCTTAAAGAAGTTGAACACCTGATGGTTCTGAAACTTCAACACACGAAGGAAGAGACTTGCCTTGTCAATAATTGATAAGGTGGTAATATTCTATACCATCAGGACACAAAGAATAATTTATCAACATGTATATTAGCCATCAGGGCATTGAAACATGGCGATAAAAAATCCAGCCTCCTCCAACCCCTTTCAGCTGGCCATCCCGTCTCCAAAATCGGTGTATTTTACACATCAATATTATATATGATATGGGATAAGAAGCAATACAGCACCCGATGGTTCAGAAAATACAACAAAGTTCGGAAAAACTAATACTTACATCAACAAAACTAAAAGGAAAATAAACACACCTTATCAGGGGGAATTTGATCTTTCTGAAGACTTGGCCACTCTCTCAGGGCAAGTTGTGCCAATAAATGATGTCCAGAAATGCCTAAATCTTTCTCTCTTCTTTCCAGCATTTGTGAATTGTGGTACTGGCCTTTTAGCCATTGATGAGAAATTCTTCCATTGTCTCCCATCACATTTAGCCAATTTAAAGAAGTTGAACATCTGATAGATAAGAAAAGCCAAAAACAGTACACAAGACCTAATACATACATTAATAAAACCAAGAAGAAAATGAAGGCACCTCATAAAGAAACACTTAATCTTTCCGAGGATCTGACCACTCTCTAATGGTTTGTGTTGCAAATAGATGATGTCAATAACTTCTTAAATCTGTCTCTCCACATTCCACTATTAGCGAATTAAGTAAAATAATTACTGGACTTTTTAGCCATTGATGACATAGTCTTCCATTGTCTCACCCCATTAAGGCATTCTTATAGAAGTTGAACACCTGATGGTTCTGAAACTTCAACACATGAAGGAAGAGACTTGCCTTGTCAATAATTGATAAGTTGGTAATATTCTAAACCATCAGGACACAAAGAATAATTTAACAACATGTATATTAGCCATCAGGGCATGGACACATGGTGATAAAAAATCCAGCCTCCTCCAACCCCTTCAGCTGGCCATTCCATCTCCAAAATCGGTGTATTTTTCACACCAATATTATATATTACTAGCTGGGTGCCCGATGCAGATGCATCGGGATTCTAGAAGAGCGAGTCTCTGACTCGCAATGGCCGCTTCGCGGCCAATGCTTCGCGCTGCTAAGGCGACTCGCCATGCCCGCTGCGCGGGCATAGCGAGTCGCCTTAGAACTGCTCGCAATGGCCGCTGCGCGGCCAATGCTTCAGTCGTATCCACATGACCACGCTGACTCGCAGCGCGAGCGGACTCAAAAGGGGCAAAAAACCCATTCGTGATTATATAATAGATAATAGATAAGGGATAAGAAAAAATAAAGCACCTGATGGTTCAGAAAATCCAACACAGTTCAGAAAAACTAATACCTAACTTATAAAAAAAACAAAAGGAAAATGAAGTCACCTTGTAAGGGAGAACCTGACCTTTCTGAGGATCTGGCCACTCTCTAAGGCCTAGGTATGCATATGGATGATGTCCAGAAATTACTACATCTGACTCTCCACATTTCAGAATTTGTGAATTGGGCTACTGGCCTTTTTAGCCATTGATGAGATATACTTCCATTGTCTCACCCCATTAAGCCATTCTTAAAGAAGTTGAACACTTGATAGTTCTGAAACTTCAACACACGAAGGAAAAGACTTGCCATGTCACTAATTGACAAATTGGTAAATATTCTAAACCATCAGGACACAAGGAATAATTTAACATGTATGTTAGCCATCAGGGCATGGACGCATGGTGATAAAAAATCCAGCCTCCTCCAACCCCTTCAGCTGGCCTTTCCACCTCCAAAATTAGTGTATTTTACACACCAATATTATATATTACTAGATGGCCGTGTGCTGCTTTCTCCCTCATCTGCTCTCTTCTTTGTACTATCTCCCCATATGCTCTCCTCCTTGCATGTAGTCTCTCTCCCACCGTGCTGTCCCTATCCCCTGTGCTGCCTTCTTTTCTCATGTGCTGTCTCCTATAACCTGTCACCCCCCCATGCGCCCTCTCTCCCTCCATGTGCTCTCTCCGTGCACTCTCTCTCCATTCGTGCGCACTCTTTCCCTTGATGCGGGCTCTTTCTCTCTGTGCGCACTGGATCTCTGTATGCTCTGCTCCTCGTGTGATCTTTCTGCCCCCCCTATCTTTTTGGCCCACTGTGCGCTCTCTGGCCCCTCTCTGCTCTCCCATTTTGCCCTACTGTGCGCTCTCTGGGCCTCCCTGTGCTATTTGTCTGCCCCCTCCCTGCGCTCTTTTTGCACCACTATGCACTCTCTGCCCCCTATGCTCCTTCTGCCCCACTGTGCATTCTCTGCCCATGCTCTCTTTCTGCTCCGTTTCTGCCCCCCATGCTTTTTTCTACCCCAGTGCTCTCTCTGCCCCCCTGTCTCTGATCCATTCTCTCTTTTCTGCCCCCACTCTCTGCCACCCCATGCTCTTTCTCTGCCCCCAGTGCACTTTCTGCCCCGTCTCTGCCCCCATGCTCTTTTCTGCCCCCACTGTTGTTTGTCTCCCCATGCTCTTTTTTATGCCCCCTGCCTCTGCCCCATTGCTCTATTTTCTGCCCACAGTGCTCTTGCTACCCACTGTCTCTGCTCCAATGCTCTTTTCTGCCCCCTGCCTCTGCCCTACTGCTCTTTTCTGCCCCCACTGCTGTTTCTGCTCCCTGTCTCTGCCACACATGCTCTTTTCTGCCCCCCACTGCTGTTTCTGCCCCTCGTGCTTTTTTCTGTCCCCACTGCTCTTCCTGCCCCCGTCTCTGCCACCCATGCTCTTTTCTGCCTCCACTGCTCTTCCTGCCCCTGTCTCTGACCCTCCATGCTTTTTTCTGCCCCCACTGCTTTTTTCTGCTTTCACATGCTTTCTTTTCTCCCCCGTCTCTGCCCTCCCCATGCTCAAGTTTCTGCCCCCATGCTCTTTCCGACCCCCTGTCTCTGTCCCCCATGCTCTTTTCTGCCCCCAGTGCACTTTCTACCCCTTCTCTCTGGCTCCCATGCTCTTTTTTGCAACAGTGCTCTTTCTGACCCTCATGCTCTTTCCTGCCCTCACTGCTCTTTCTGGTCCAAGCTCTATTTTCTGCCCCTGTCTCTGCCACTCTATGCTCTTTTCTGCCCCCACTGCTTTTTCTACCCCACATGCTCTCTTTTCTACCCCCTGTCTCTGCCTCCCATGCTCTTTTCTGCTACCAGTGCTCTTCCTACCCAGTCTCTGCCCCCCCACCCCGTATCTGCCCCACATGCTCTATTTTCTGCCCCTGTCTCTGCCTCCCATGCTCTTTTCTGCTACCAGTGCACTTTCTACCCAGTCTCTGCCCCCATGATATTTTATGCCCCCAGTGCATTTTCTGTCCCCTGTCTCAGCCCCCATGCTCTTTTCTGGCCCCCCTGTCTCTGCATCACATGCTCTCTTTTCTGCCCACCATGCTCTCTGTTCTGCCCGTCTCTGCCCCACATGCTCCTTTCTACCCATCTCTGTCCTCATATTTTGTGCCCCCAGTGCTTTTTCTACCCCGTCTCAGCCCCCATGCTCTTTTCTGCCCCACCCAGTCTCTGCCCCACATGCTCTTTTCTGCCCCCCATGCTCTTTTCTGCCCCCTGTCTCCGCCCCACATGCTCTATTTCCCCCCCCCCCCCCGCATGCTCTCTGTTCTGCCCCACATGATCCTTTCTATCCTGTCTCTGTCCCCATATTTTGTGCCCTCAGTGCTCTTTCTGACCCTCATGCTCTTTTCTGCCCTCATTGCTCTTTCTGGCCCATGCTCTATTTTCTGCCCCCGTCTCTGCCACCCATGCTCTTTTCTGCCCCTACTGCTCTTTCTGCCCCGTCTCTGCCCCTCTATGCTCTTTTCTGCCCCCATTGCTTTTTCTACCCCCACATGCTCTCTTTTCTACCCCTGTCTCTGCCTCCCATGCTCTTTTCTGCTACCAGTGCTCTTTCTACCCAGTCTCTGCCCCCATGCTATTTTGTGCCCCCAGTACTTTTTCTGTCCCCTGTCTCAGCCCCCCATGCTCTTTTCTGGCCCCATTGTCTCTGCTCCACATGTTCTCTTTTCTGCCCCCCATGCTTTTTTCTGCCCCCAGTCTCCAACCCACATGCTCTATTTTCTACCCCCCATGCTCTCTGTTCTGCCCCACATGCTCCTTTCTACCCCGTCTCTGTCCCCATATTTTCTGCCCCCAGTGCTATTTCTGCCCTCTATCTCAGCCCCCATGCTCTCTTTTCTGACCCCCTAGTCTCCGCCCAACATGCTCTCTTTTCTGCAACCCCATGCTCTTTTCTGCCCCCTGTCTCCACCTCACATGCTCTCTTTTCTGCCCCCCCATGCTCTTTTCTGCCCCCTGTCTCTGCCCCACATGCTCTCTTTTCTGCCCCCCTTGTTTCCGCCCCACATGCTCTATTTTCTGCCCCCCCATGCTCTCTGTTCTGCCCCACATGCTCCTTTCTACCCCATCTCTGTCCCCATATTTTGTGCCCCCAGTGCTCTTTCTGCCCCCTGTCTCAGCCCCCATGCTCTCTTTTCTGCCCCCCCAGTCTCCTCCCCACAAGCTATCTTTTCTGCACCCCCATGCTCTTTTCTGCCCCCTGTCTCTGCCTCACATGCTCTCTTTTCTGCCCCCCCATGCTCTTTTCTGCCCCCTGTCTCTGCCCCACATGCGCCCCATTACACTGGCATCTATAGACAGCAGTTTCCCCATTACATTGGTATCTATAGAGAGCAGTGTCCCCATTACACTGGCATCTATAGACAGCTGTGTCTCCATTACTTTGATATCTATGGACAGCAGTATCCCCATTACATTGGTATCTATAGAGAGCAGTGTCCCCATTACATTGGTATCTATAGAGAGCAGTGTCCCCATTACACTGGCATCTATAGACAGCAGTTTCCCCATTACATTGGTATCTATAGACAGCAGTATCCCCATTACATTGGTATCTATAGACAGCAGTGTCCCCATTAAATTGGTATCTATAGACAGCACTGTCCCAATTACATCGGTATCTATAGAGAGCAGTTTCCCCATTACATTGGTATCTATAGAGAACAGTGTCCTCATTACATTGGTATCTATAGAGAGCAGTGTCCCCATTACATTGGTATCTATAGAGAGCAGTGTCCCCATTACATTGGTATCTATAGGCGTCAGTGTCCCCATTACATTGGTATCTATAGAGAGCAGTGTCCCCATTACATTGGTATCTATAAAGAGCAGTGTCCCTATTACATTGGTAATCCCACTCATTTATTTCCTTCTTTCAGACATCATCTGGCTGCAGAACTGGTGTCAGGAAGCTGCAATGCTTCACTGCAGCCATAAGATGGAGCCTCTGTATAAGTAAACTATATATGTACCCGGAGTTACCGTGCAGCTTCCTCCGTCCTCTCAGCTCCTCCGCCCTCCTGGCTGTGGCTCCATCTCTCCTGTCCGGGATCTCACCTTCCTGTAGCTCCTCCTCCGCGGTGTGGTGGCTACTTCCCTGTCGGTAATAACGGTAGAAGTTGAGTCTGACGTCATGGACGTGCTGGGCAACGGTGACATCGGCGTGTGGGCGGGGCATCTGCGGATGCAAAGGGGCGGGGCTTATGGACGAGGTGATATTGTTGATGTGTGTAGGGGACAGCTCCAATGTGATGGCTGCAGAGATGATGGATATAATCCTGTGTGCTTATGAGTCTCTGTCTATAGTACGCACCAGTCAATGTATACAGTCAGGGCTGCAACTAGGAATTTCAGGCCCCTCATTAGTAAAATTTTGGGCACCCCCAAGACTCCGCCCAGCCTCCAGCCCAGTTCCGCCCCCACATAATTAATATAAATATATACAGTATATATATATGGATACTAACACACGCAATACAGACTGCTTTGGGTTGAATACGCATTAGCTGTATACAGTGGCGTAAGTAGATAGAGTCTGATGGTCTCACAGTGGGAACAGCAGGTGAGCCCCCCCCCCCCGAAGCAGTGATCCCGCGACTGCCATCATGAGCAGCTCCTGGGGCTCCTGTGGGCCCCAGCACCACTCCACCGTGACTGTCCTCTGCTGCCGCCAGGTACCACATGTGGGGCTTGCGACCACATGAGCTTACCCCCTATGACACAGCCTCCCCCGTTGCACTCGCCTATGGTGGACTTACTCTCTCCCACACACCCCGCCCCAGCAACACCCACGGCCAATGTGTCGGAATACTCCTGTCCGACAGCTGCTCCTTCACCCCAATTACACCACCGCCCTCTACCTCCTTCCCCTCCTTTGAGGTGCACTCTGTCCGAAACTTCTCCCCCTGCAACCTTCAGCTGGCTGTCATCTACCGAACCCCCGGGATCTACCCCCACCTTTTTCGACCACTTCACCACTTGGCTTCTACACTGCCTTTCTTACGACATCCCCGCTATCATAATGGGCGATTTCAACATCCCATCGACACCCCCGACCCCGCTGCCTCTAGACTCCTATCGCTGACCTCCTCAGCCACTCATAAGGATGGCTATACGCTAGATATTATCTTCACCCGCCTCTGTTCCCTCACTGACCTCTCAAACTCACCCCTCCCCCTATCAGACCACAACCTATTGACCTTCTCCTTCCTCCCTCCCTCCCACCACGCCCCCCTTCCAGAAACTCAGTCACCCCCGCAGACAGCTTAATTTCATCGACTTCCACTCATTCTCTGAGTCCCTTCTCTCCCTTACAGACCTAGCTTCCTCACTCGACGTTGACGCTGCTACTACCACCCTCTACAACACCACACTAACCACAGATCTTGATTAGGCCACTCCCTCACACACACCAAATCTCGCACACACAGGCATCCCTGGCTCACCGCCCTCACCAAAGAACTACGTCGGGAGTTCAGAGTGACCGAGACGAGATGGAAGAAATCTCACTCCACGGAGCACTTCGCCACATACAAACAATCCCTCTCCAACTTCAAGAATGCACTCACCACTGCAAAATAAACCTACTTCTTAATTAACGCACTGTCCTGCAACCTCAAACAATTATTCAAAACTTTCAACTCCCTACTCCATCCCCCTGCATCTCCCCCCTCATCGGTGCTGACGACTTTGCTACCTTCTTCAAACAGAAGATCAACAAAATAAGAGAAAGCTTTGACCTATTGTCCCCCCAGCCACTCCCCATCACTGCCCACAACACTTCGTCCAAAGAAAGCTTTTCAATCATGACAGATCACCTCGCCACCCTTCTGTTATGATCACACCTCACCACTTGTGCCCTTAACCGCTCCCCTCCCACCTCTATAGTTTCTAACTATCGCCCCATATCTCTTCTCCCCTTCACATCAAAGCTGCTTGAACAGCACATCCATTCTGAACTGTCCTCCCACCTCTCCTCCTGCTCCCTCTTCGACCACCTACAATCTGGGTCCTGAGCTCATCACTCCACCGAAACAGCCCTAACCAAAGTCACCACCGACCTACTGACCACAAAGAGCAAGCGACATTACTCCATCCTCCTCGACCTGCTGCCTTCGACACTGTTAATCACTCCCTCCTACTCCAGATCCTGGAATCTCTCGGCTTCACTGACCTAGTCCTCTCCTGGATCTCCTCATACTTAACGGACCGGACTTTCAGCATCAACCACTCCCACACCTCCTCCTCACCCTACCCCCTATCTGTCGGCATCCCCCAGGGCTCGGTTCTGGGACCGTTTCTCTTCTCTATTTACACCCTCGGCCTTGGACAGCTCAATGAATCCCACGGCCTCCAGTACCATCTCTACGCCGACAACGCCCAGATCTACTTCTCTGGGCCCGACATCACCTCCCTACTATCCAAAATTCCACAATGCCTTTCCAACATCTCATCTTTCTTCTCTGCTTGCTTCCTCAAGCTGAACATGAACAAAACAGAGTTCGTCTTCCCCCCAAATCGCTCTCCCCCTCTACCAGACCTATCCTCTACTTTTGACTCCTCCCTCTCCTTCAAACCTCACATCCAAGCCCTCACCACCTCCTGCCGCCACCAGCTCAAAAACATTTCCCGGATCTGCACTTTCCTTGACCACGACACGGCTAAAACCCTTGTTCATGCTCTTATTATCTTTCGCCTCAACTACTGCAACTTCCTGCTCACCGGCCTCCCCGCTCCCTTGTCTCCCCCCTCCGCCAAGCCTTTCTCTTGCTCCCCATCTCTCAGAGATCCTGATTTAAAACCCTAACCATGACATACAAAGCCATTGCTCACCTGTCCTCCAATACATCTCCGACATGGTCTCCCGCTACCTGCCCACACGCACCCTATGATCCTACCAAGAGCTTCTTTTCTACTCCCCCCCTTATTTCATCCTCTCACAACTGCATTCAAGACTTCTTCCGTGCATCCGCCATACTCTGGAACTCTTTCCCCCAATACATCAGAGACTCGCCTACCCTTGGTAATTTCAAAAGAAACCTGAAGACCCACCTTTTCCGTCAAGCCTACGGCCTACAATGAGGCCTGACTGCCGCACCGTTACACGATTGGCGCTTCTGCCTTCTACTGTTTTCTCACTCGCTCTTATAGACTGTGGCCTCGTGGACAGTGTCCCCTCCCCTCCTGTATCTGTAAAACTAGATTGTCCATGTACTGTATTTGTCCGCATTCTCCCCTCTTCATATGTAAAGTGCCATGGAGTCTAATGGCGCTATATAAATAAATAATAATAACAATAATGGGCCCCTGTGCAAAATTTTGCCCTGGGTGCCCCCCCTCTCGCACGCGCGCACACACACACGGCCAGATGTATGGGCCCCATGTAACATTCTAAATCCTATAATTGATCCCATTTCCCCTTCATTATGTATCAATGTCCCTTATCCTGCTATATATGGTCCTCCTATTGGTATATGCCCTTATCCTAGTCTATATGTCCCCCATCCTGGTATATATAGTCCTCCATTATAGTATAATGCAACCTCATATCCCTACATTAAGTATAATGCAGCCTCATAGCCCACCATCTAATATATAAAGTTGATTGTATGTGTGAGTGTGTATGTCAAGCCCCGCCCACTCCATGTGACCACACCCACTCCACATGGCCCCACCCACTCATACACACACACTCTACATAGCACGCTCACTCCATGTAGCCACATCCACTACATATAGCCACACCCACTACACATAGCCATGACCCTCTCCATTGTGATGTGTACAATGAAGAATGTAGAATGTTAGTTATAAAATTCTGTGTCAAGATCATTCTGATCTTATGACTCATGAGAAAAGGAATGTGACTGAATGATTGTCGCTAAGAGAAAAGCTGAGCTGATTACGTGACCACGTAAACAGAAATGGAAGAACTTATAACTCTGCCCTTCACCTCGCCAAACAGACCTACTTCATCGCCCTGATCTCCTCACTATCCAACAAACCATAGAAACTCTTTGACACCTTTCACTCTCTCAATCCTAAATTCCAGGCCCCTATCACTGACCTCTGTGCTGATGATCTGACTTCTTACTTCACAAAGAAAATAGAAAACATCCATAAGGAAATCAACTCCCAACCTCCAAGCGTGGTTACTCTCTCCCCACATCCCCTCTGGTTCACTCTCCACATTTGACCCAGTCACAGACGTCTTCAGTTTTCTCTCTTCCTCTTGTCAACTACATGCACCACCGACCCCATTCCCTCAAACCTACTCCAATCTCTCTCTCCGGTTGTCACTACTCACCTAACCAAAATCTTCAATCTCTCCCTCTCTTCTAGCATCTTCCCATCCTCCTTTAAACATTCTATCATTACTCCATTATTGAAGAAAATGTCTCTTGACTCATCCTGCACTAATAACTACAGACTAGTCTCCAATCTCTTCTTCATCTCTAAATTCTTGGAGCGCCTCATCTACTCCCGCGTCACACATTAACTGTATACTCATGCTGTTCTAGATCCATTATAGTTTGGTTTCCACCCCCTACATTATGACAGAAAATGCCCTCATAAAAGTGACCAATGACCTTATGATGGCAAAACGTAATGGTGATCACTCTCTGCTTATTCTTCTTAATGTTTCTGCAGTCTTTGAAACTGTTGACCACCATCTCCTACTCGCTACGCTGCACTAAATTGGCATAAAGGACACGGCTCTGTCCTGGCTCTCGTCCTATCTTTCCAATTGCTCTTTCAGTGTATCATTTCTTGGCTCCATTTCTTCTCCCCTTCCTCTCACTATTGGGGTCCCTCAGGGTTTGATCCTTGGCCCTCTTCTCTCTCTACACGGCCCCTATTGGACAGACCATCAGAAGATTTGGCTTCCCGTATCATCTTTATGCTGATGAAACACAACTATATACTTCTTCCACTGACCTTACCCCCGCCGTACTACAGAACGCCAATGACTGTCCAATATCACATCCACTCTCTAACTGACACTCAACCTTTCCAAAACTGAACTACTTCTGCTCCCACCCTCCTCTAACCTCCCTAATCTCTCTTTCAGTGTGCGGCACCACGATAACGACTAGTCAGCAGGTTCGCTGCCTGGGTGTTATGTTTGATGCTGATCTTTCATTCACTTCCTATATACAATCTCTCGCCCGCTATTGTCACCTGCACCTGAAGAACATCTCTAGAATTCACCCCTTCCTCACCATGGAAAAAAGCTAAAACCCGCACAACAGCCCTGATGCTCTCCCGCCTTGATTATTGCAATTCTCTATTAATTGACCTCCCCCTGACTAGACTCTCCCCTCTCCAGTCCATCCTTAATGCAGCAGCCAAGGTCAACTATCTAGCTAACTGTTACTCAGATGCTTCCGCTCTGTGCCAGTCTTTGCACTGGCTACCCATACGCTATAGGATCCAATTCAAATTGCTTGTTCTCACCCACAAAGCTCTTCACAGAGCATCACCTCCTTACTGCTCTACCCTCTTCTCTGTCTATCACCCCATCCGTTCTCTTTGCACTGGGAGTGACTTTAGACTAACATCTGCACTAATCGAACCTCTCACTCCCGAATCCAAGACTTCTCCTGAGCTGCATCAATTCTTTGGAATGCTCTACCCCAAGAAATTAGGACTATCCACAACTTAGATATTTTTAGGTGCTCCCTAAAGACACATCTTTTTAGGGTGGCATATCATTCTCCCTAATCGAAGTCATTTAGACATAGTTTACCCACTACTTCTCTGAACATAACTGTCAAACTCCATCAGACCCAAAAGCTCTACAGAGGTTGGCTAGTGGCCACTTACTTCGCTGTTATCTACTCCTCATTTCCTCAAGATGGCTGGAAGATCATTGTAAATATGCCCCTGTACTTTGTATCACCCCCACCTCATTGTAGACTGTAAGCTCTTAAGAGTATGTTGTCATTATTTTTTGCTTTAATTATTGTATTTTTAACACCTGTTTCTTATGACTGTTTGTATATGAATCTCTGATTTCTAAAGCTCTGTGGAATATATTGGCACAATGATATTATTACAGAAAACAAGTACAAGTAATGTAAACAATTGTTGCATAATTATGATAGAATTACAGCCTGAAAATCACAGTACAGGGAGGGAGGAGGTATAAGGAGAACAAGAATTCCCAGCATGTCCAGGCTATGTGATAGTGATATTAAAGGGAGGGTATACACTAACTAGATCTACAATGGTCTTCCAGCATTCCCTAATTCAGAGAGCACTAACCACATGAGAACATGGTCTGTTTCACTTTCTTTCTCAGTCTCTGCACACAAGCTCCGCCCCCACATGTCATGTGACAGTGATATCATCCCAAATACTCATCTCCACTTCACTGACCAATGTGACTATCTCTGTGCTTGGATGGAGTTTAGGAGCTGTGCAGGCTTGGCTATGCAGCTACAAATGTAGCTCTGATCTTTGAATAGTAGTAGCACACTAGGGGTGTACTTATTTTTTAAAAGAGACTCTAGCTAGAGTACAGTAAGTGTGGTATGGCAGTCATATACGATTGTGCAGTAATAAAAATTGCTTATAAAAAAAACTCTGATGTCTGGACTCAGGCCACAGGTCTCCTGACAGGAATAGAGAAGACCATCGTCTGGCTAGGACCTCACATATGTGAAAATAACCTAACTCCAAGTCAGTCAAACTTCAGCTATATTAATCTGTCCAGTAAGGAGCCATAAGTAATTGGAGATCAAAATCACTTGCTTTAGTGCAAATACAAGTGGCACCAGGTATACTAGAGAGACAACAGCAAGACAACCCATAAAAAGGGAAGGGTTTTGCTGGTGGTGGCACAGACATACCTATAGTCTTGCATTTGGCTAGTGTCCATGTTACCACAGAGAGAATGAGGTGGTACCTGCAGAGCATTCATGTTGCACAGGTAGACAGCCTCTCTAGGATTACACATCTACATATGCCATCATAAAGGTATGTTCACACAGTGCTCATTTCCTGTGCTTTTGGGGGGTGCGTGTTTTTGCTGCACTATTTAGCACAGGTAAAAAAAAACACGGTGCACTCACACACCGCTTTTTTTGCGGCCGCATTTCTCCCCCAAAAGCGCAGGATGGAAGTGATGTCACACTAGGAGGAAGAATCCTGTGTTCCTCCCCCGTCTACAGGGGTGAACCTAGCCTCTCTGCTGAAGTGAACTGCAAAATGGCGCCCCCCCCCCATAGTGAATTTTTAAAATCGGTAGAAATAAATCTTGTTCATACAGATTTAAGTCTATCCTGTAAAAATGAGTACAATAGTGTACGTTTTAATTTAGAGGAAATAGAGAAGATGTCCAAACACAAGAATGTCAGTGCCATCACACGCAAATACAAGAACCACACAGAAGAATCCAGCAGAAGGAACATTAATAGCAATGGCGGCTTGGCACAAGTATACAAACACACAATGATGGCTGCAGAGCGGGTGGTCCTGCACAGTCCTGCATCCTTAGGCCACATGCACACGCTGAGTATTTCATGAGTTTTTTACCTCAGGATTTGAAGCCAAAACCAGGAATGGGTGATAAATACAAAAGTGCAGGTGTTTCTATTAGACTTTTCTCTGATTGTTCCAGTCCTGGTTTTGTCTACAATCTGAGGTAAAAGCTCATCAAATACTCAGCGTGTGCACGTGGCCTTATAGCACAGAAGGCAGTATTAATTGCCAACCTATTATCTTTGGCACACTCCTACAAAACTGGGCAATGTGGTGCCTGCCTAACACTGACTAGTCAAACATGTCCATCATACAGCACCGTCCACACATCACGTGCAATGACCTTTAGTCTGATCATTAACATGCCGCCTCTGCCCTAAGCTGGTAAAATGGCGCGTCTTCCCCAACACACCGCGCCTCCTCCCAAAACGCTTATCCAATCACAAGCGCTGCACAGAGCTAATAGCAAAGGATGTGGTAGCGGGAAGGGGGACGAGCGCCATCGAACACCCACTGCTCAGGAGAAATATGGCTGGATGCCTGTATGTACTGAGGGGCGGTATTGGATGTGGTTTGTACAGGGTTGGTCTTAGGCTAAATGGTGCTCTGTCCAAAACTGTCCTTTGGTGCCCCACACCATTATTTCTGCAAGATACATGTTTGGGAGGCAATTAGCTTTTACATCCTAAAAATATTGATTCAGTATTCCTTCCTTTTCTTTTTTTTTATTTCACCTTCTATTAGCAAAAGTTGTGTAATGTGGATGCAGAGAGTGTATCGCAATACTTATTGGCCTCTGGCTTCTACCATTTCCACTACTGTTGTGGTCTGTTCCGACATCACCTATCCACATTTGTGACCTAGTGGAGGTCACTTATTCAATGTAAGTTTATGAGACTCAAAACGAGGCCAGAGAACCTAAGGCTAGGGTCACATTTGTTTCATGCATCCGCTAAATGGATCTGTTTTTTTTCATGGTGAAATGTTGAAAAACGGATGCATTAACGCACCCATAGACTCCAATGGAAAAAACAGATTGCAAAAGTGCAATGCATTTAATGCTATGTGTTTTTTCTGAGTTCCGTTAAAAACGTGGTCTGCAACCTTTATTGCTACTTTTTAAAAAATGCATGTGTTTTTTAACATGAGAGTCTATGGGCAACGCATCTGACTCACCGCAGGCCCGTGACTCCGGTTTAGACAGGCGTTTTCTTCCTCCTTCTTGTCACTGATGGACCGCGCCTGCCGGTAGTGGGACCCGGTGGTGCAGATCAAAAGCTTGAAAGACGTCATTAGTGAACAGATTAAGGGGTTAATTTGTCGTGACGCCACCTATGAGTAGTTCGGTAACTTTACCGACGCTGCTGGGCCTCCGTGGGATGGAATGCAGCAAGATGGAACGCTCCCCACAGGCTGAGCGGTGATCCCCGGAGCCATAAGCTGCATAAGATGTTGTGCGGCAGCTGCGGTTACCTTGTGTGCGGACGGACGTAGTCATAAGGAAGCACGGACACTGTAAGTCTCTGTTACGGGTAATTTACTGTAACCAGCAAGCAATACACGGTATACAGTTAACGGGTAGTGGACCGGGTGGACTCAGCAATGATAGTGTCCCTCAGAGATCCGTGGTGTTCCTCCATTCTAGCTAAGTGTTGCCGTTGTCGCCCAGGAATACCAGGTCGGGTACAGGGAGGCTGCTTCAATGCCCTATCCAAAGTATACGTGATGGATGTTTTGGGGAGCCTTGGGACCCTTGGTGGGTACACCGCTGGTTAGACGATTGGAATTGGCGGGTGGTGGGGTGCTCCTGTAAAGCTGCTCCTCCACTCCTCTGGTTCGCATAGCAGAGCTGAACTGCTGCTAGCTTCAGTACCAGCAAACCGGCTGTAGGTTGGGCACGGGAGTTTTTGGGAACCAGTGTTGAACACCCGATCCCGGTTGTTCAGGCCTCAGGTCCTGACACCCGACCGGTGACGGCCCGGGGGCTACACAACGGTGCAGAGCCCCGCTCCTACGTTACTCTCCTTGCTTCTCCAGACGCAGAACTCTTCTCTCCCTTTTCTAATTATGTAAACTTCTCCTACACACTACCCTTACACTCCGCCCACCAGGACCCTGATTAGCCCTCTATGCTAGGTGATGCATGTAGGGTATGGATCTCTAAGTTAACCAAATGACTGCTGGGTCAGAGGATATTGCTGCTGCTGTCTTGGCTGCAATACCCTCCTGTGACGCACTCGTTGCGGGGCGCCACACATCTGTTAACGCATGGTACATGTATGTACCATGCGTTAATGGATGTGTTAACGCATGGTACATGCATGTACCATGCGTTAACGCATCAGTTAATTGAAGCAACCACTATGCACATATGCCATGAAAATGGCAAGGTGAAAAACAGGAACCTTTAACGCATCCTGCAAATGGATGCAGGCTCCCAAATGTGACCCTAGCCTAACTCCGATTCTCACACTTGATAAAAAGGAGACTTATCTCGACATTATGTACACAATGTACACTACAGTGTACGGCTCATCACTATAGGTAGTCACTAAAGTGTATGGACTGTCACCATAGGCAGTCACCATGCAATGTTGGACCTTGCATTGCTATCCTGTCTCATGTCAGGGGCATGCTGGACCTTGTAGTGCCACATTGTCATCTCAGGGGTATGCTGCATCTTGTAGTGTTATCGTGTCAGAGGCATGTTGGACCATGGAGTGCTATCCTGTCAGGGGCATGCTAGACCTTGTAGTGTTAACGTGTCAGCGACATTCTGTACTATGTAGTGCTATCCTGTCTGGGGCATGCTGGACCTTGTAGGCCATGTTGTTTGATTTCAGGGGCATGCTGGACCTTGTAGTGCTATCCTGTCTGCTGTCAGGGGCATGCTGGACCTTGTTGTGCGATGTTGGCTGATTCACTTACGGTTTCAGGTTCGGCCAGCAGCACATCTACAGTGCAAAATTCCTTCTCAGAGAGGTTGATCAACTGCCGTTTGGTGTCCCAGAACCTTTCTCAAGCGTCCCGCACTCAGCACGCCTAGTTTACCTGGTGCACACTTCCTAGAACCAGTGATACGTCACTTCCGGTTTTGGGAAAAAGACGGAGCTACATACAGGATTCCTTAGGACGTCTTCTTTATTGGTGCACAGGGACTTACATGGTGAGGGTAGCGGGTGGGAGGATGGGGGATTAAGACATGACGGCCGCCATAAGTGGCGCTTCCACGGGTACCCATGATTGTACCCATGGAAGCGCCACTCACAGCGTGAAAAGGCCGTTGTGCCTTAATCCCCATCCTCCCACCCGCTACCCTCACCATGTAAGTCCCTGTGCACCAATAAAGGAGACGTCCTAAGGAATCATGTGTGCAGCTCCGTCTTTTCCCCGAAACCATGTTGTCTGATTTCAGGGGCATGCTGGACCATGTAGTGCTATCCTGTCAGGGGCATGCTGGACCACGTAGTGCTATCCTGTCAGGGGCATGCTGGACCTTGTAGTGCAATCCTGTCAGGGTCATGCTGGACCTTGTAGTGCTATCCTGTCATGGGCATGCTGGACCTTGTAGTGATATCTTGTCAGGGTCATGATGGACCTTGTAGTGCTATCCTGTCAGGGGCATGCTTGACCATGTAGTGCTATCCTGTCAGGGGCATGCTGGACCATGTAGTGCTTTTGAATTGCGTTTTGTATTGCGTTTGTATGCGTTCACCCATACAAGTCTATGGGTGCGATACCGCATTTATTTCACCTCTTTCTATGCGTTATCGCTGCTGAAAAAAGCATTGCATAAAAACGCAAATCGAATGTGATGTGCTCTTAGCCTAAGTGTATGTGTATATACAGTATTTTATTTTTGTGGCAGAGCCGCTCGGTATTACGCACAAAATAGCAACAAATAAATGCTAAAAGGAATCAACTCATGCACAGCAATGTAAAAACGACTTGCTGTTCATATGTTCAGTCTTTTGAGTTTTTTTTAACTGTGTGTCCTGAAGCCTCTATCATCTGAATTAGGGACCTTTCACATCAGTTAGCTGCATTTTTTTGCGCTGCTGCAAGTAACATAGTGAGGCTAGGGTCACACTTGGCATGCTTTTTTTTGGTGCCTTAAAAAAAAGCATGCGTTTCTGCATGCTTTTTTCATTTCTGCATGGGTTTTTGTAGGTGCCCCCTGCGTTTTTCAATGCGTTTTTGAATCAGCACCAAAAAATATGCATGCACCATTTTTCGGTGCTGTTTTAAAAACGCATGCGTTTTTTAGAAAACGCATGCTTTTTTTAACATGGGCCCCTATGGGAAACGCATGCGTTTTTACATGGTACTAAATTGGACTAATGGTACATGCGTTTTTGCATGCGTTTTTGAAGGCAGCTCCTCACATAAGTGCAAAAACGCATGTCAAAAATGCATGACACTTTAGGCATGCATTTTTGCTATTGGGGCATGCGTTTTTGCTATTAGGGCATGCGTTTTTTGCATGGGGGTCTATGGGTGGTTTTTACATGCGTTTTTAGAAACGTAGGTCTCCAAAAACGCATGTAAAATCTGCAAGTGTGACCATAGCCTAACATAGTTTTTAAGGTTGAAGGAAGACTTTAAGGCTGCTTTCACATAACGATTTTGTGAAATCTGACACTGTCCGATATAAATCGGACAGCATCGGATCTGAACTTGCCCCCATGTAACCCTATGGAGATCGGACCGATTCGGATCTGCACTAAATGGCATCCGAATTGCGTCCGATCCAATTTTTTCCGAATTCTTTCCGGTGCAAAAATCGGAGACTGCACCGATTTTTGCATCCGAATCAAAAATCGGCTAGAATTGGATCTGACAAATCAGATGGCAATTAGGCCAAATCCGATCCAATCCGATTCCTTTAACATGGGACCCTATGGAGCAGTGTCCGAGGAAACATCTGATGGTTCCTCGGACCAGATTTTAGTGTACTGAGCATATAACATACATTGCGGAAGTAAAATTAAGTAAGGCAGGGGTTAAAAATAAAGAATATGCATGCTCACCTGTCCACGAGTCCCCCGGCGTCTCCAGCACCTCCTGCCTGTAGGACCTGCCGTGATGTCACAGTCACATGAACGGTTACTGCGGTAAGCGGTCATGTGACTGGGACATCACGCGAGGTCCTAGGTCAGAAGATAAAGCTGGAGACGCCGGGGGACTCGTGGACAGGTGAGAATAAAGATTTTTTTTATTTTTTAGTCCAGAGGAGAGGGGAGAAGAGGGGGAAACACAGGGGAGAAGCGGGGAGTACCGGGGGAGAAGCGGGGAGTACCAGAGGTGAAGCGGGGAGTACCGGGGGAGAAGCTACCGGGGGAAGCGGGTATACCGGGGGAGAACAGGAAAACACAGAGGAGAAGCGGAATACCGGGGGAGAGCAGGGGAGAACCGGGGAGAACAGGGGACAGACAGGTAACAGGAGGCAGAGAGGAGCGAGATGACAGGAGGAGCCGGCCAAACTGATCCTGCAAAATGTCGGAATCGGATGCCTATTGGCATCCGATTGCAGGGATCAGCTTGGATCCGATGCTGTCCGATTTATATCGGACAGCGTCGGATTTTACAAAATCGTAGTGTGAAACCAGCCTAAGTCCATCTAGTTCAATCCATAGCCTAACATGTTGATCCAAAGGAAGGCAAAAAAAAAACCATGTGGCAAACACTAAGCTCCACATTAGGGAAAAAAATTCCTTCCTGACTCCACATACAATCAGAGTAGTTCCCTGGATCAACGTCCTATCAAAGAATCTAGTATATATAACAGTAATATTATAGTTTTCAAGAAAGGCATCTAGTCCCTTCTTAAATGTTAGTAGTGACTCACTCATTACAGCATCATGTGGCAGAGAGTTCCATAGTCTCACTGCTCTTACAGCAAAGAATCCACGTTCTGTTATTATGATTAAACCTTTTTTCCTCCGACGTAGAGGATGCCCCCTTGTCCCCATCTCAGGCCTAAAAGTAAAGAGATCATTAAAAAGGTCTCTGTACTGTCCCCTTATATATGTATACATTATTATAAGATCACCCCTAAGCCTTCGTTTTCCCAAGCTCAATAACCCCAAGTTTAATAACCTGTCTTGGTATTTGTGACCCCTCAGTCCTCTAATGACTTTTGGTCGCTCTTCTCTGGACCCTCTCTAGTTCAGCTATGTCTTTCTTATACATCGGAGACCAGGATTGTACACAGTATTCTAAGTGTGGTCCACTAGTGACTTGTATAGAGGTAAAATTATGTTCTCCTCATGAGCATCTATGCCTCTGTGGTGCCCCTGCGACCAGGGTGGCCACATAGGGAACTGCAGCCAGGTAGAGGAAAATACAGTTTATACACTAAACCTTCACAGACATCCCACACACCACTAGGAGGCAGCACCCAACCCAGAGCCCGGAACTCTAGGCGGGCAAGGGGTGGTGGGTTTAGAGGACAGTGGGTGGGAAGCATGTAGGTCAGGTGACAGAAGGTACAAGTAGAGGAAGAGGAAGGAGTTAGTAGGCCAAGGGTGCTGAACAGAAAAGACCCAGAGTAGGCCGGAGTAGGCTGAGAAGCAAAGACCAAGTAGGCCAGAATGAGACGAGCCGAAAAGACACAAGAACAGAAAGAAAGACACACACGTTCTGCAGGAGTGGGGCTGATGGAGATGCAGAATCCACAGAGTCACAGAAACCTTAGAGAGATAGCTCGTCCATAGCCAGCACCCCAGGGGAGTGTGAGAAAAGAGACGGACCAGCAGTACCGGGTCCGAGGAACACGGCAGCACTGACTAACTGGATGAGAAGTCTTCCCTATTGAAGCTGGAGTCACACGGGTCAGAGGGAGCCTGATAGTGCCTTGCGGGAGAGGGCTATTGCAGGCTAGGCACACAGCAGAGTGTCGTCTCTGACGGGGACCAAAGATTCACCCGGTATCCCCAGATTCGACGGGGAGCTCCAATTCTAAGTTGGAGTTCCCACACCAAGGATAGGAAGCACAGTAGCAACCATGAGGACCCACAGGGGTCAGAGCTGCCGCTATACTGTCTGGAGACACACAAAGGGAGAGAAACTACAGCCTGGAAAGGACACCAGAAGGAGTGAGGGGTCTCAGAGTGACAACCTGACTGCAGAGGGTCTAATGAAAACCGGAGTAAAGTGACTGTAACTCGTGTTGCGAAGTGAACTGTACTGAGAACTACTATAAACTGCTTGAAGAGAACTGACAAGTAAACCCGGTGAACCCTGCCTGTGTATCCGTGTTTGATTACAGGTATAAAGAATGTTTTCATACCTTTCATTCCTGTCAGGAGCAGCCTGATCCGTGGCGGGCTCATCCATCTGGCTGCAGCCCAAGCATCCATCTTCCTGGCAGAGAAGAGCTGCAGCGGTGGTCCCATCATTGACCACAAACCGTGGGTGGCGTCCCATTGAGCACCACACCTCTTTTAATGCATCCCATTATTTTATTTGCCTTTGCAGCAGCTGCCTGACACTGGCCAACTAATGTGAGTTTATCATCTACCCATACATCCAGGTCTTTTTCAGTGATAGTTTTGCCCAGTGTTTTACAATTAAGCACATAATTATACCTTTTGTTTCCTCTGCCCAAGTGCATGACGTTACATTTATCCCCATTAAAGCTCATTTGCCATTTATCAGCCCAAGCTTCTCGTTTACATAAATCCTCCTGTAATATAAAATTGTCCTCCTCTGTATTGATTACCCTACAGAGTTTAGTGTCATCTGCAAATATTGAGGTCATTAATAAATATATTAAAAAGAAGTTGGACAAGGACCTTTCACTACCAGCCAATCAGATGGCCGGTAGCGATCTGGCCAATCAGATGGCGCCACGTCACAACTACGTCATCGCTAGCGGCCACCTGATTGGCCAGTTTGCAAGGTCCTGATAGTACATCTAGGACCTTGCAAATTGGCCAATCAGGTGGCCGCTAGCAATCACGTGGTCTGACGTGGCGCCATCTGATTGGCCAGATCGCTACCGGCCATCTGATTGGCTGGTAGTGAAAGGTCCTTGTTCAGCGAGCGGAGGTGAGGTTTTCCGGTCCTGGTGCAGGCGTCGGACAGGTGAGTATGTAAGTTTATTGTTTTTTAACATCTTTTATTCACTTTTAGGCTACTTTCGCAGTGTATCCATAGATACACTGCGAAAGTATTAGGACTACTCGCTACTCCCGAGTACACATAAGTACTCGGAGAGTAGCGAGTAGCCCGATTACCACTACTATTCGGCGAATACCGAATAGTAGCGAGTATACTCGCTCATCCCTACAGACCAGTAAAGGCATAGGAAACGTTTACTGCTGTGGACCCGAGTTATTTCTGCACCCTGTACAAAGATATTCCACACAGCCCCGGGAATTAGCCGTTCCATCCTCAGCTGCCATCCATCATCCTAGGAGGTTCTGCAGCAGCGGTGGTCCCCACCGACCACATCACATGGGTGGTATCACAATAAATTCCCTGTAAATACCCCCCTTTTTCAACTGAGCCCAGGCCATGAGACCGGGTCACGACTATCGTGATCCCCGAGAGACAGCACTGGCCTGGTTCCCGAGTACCCCACGGCCTGGGGGCCCATCAGGCACATACCACCAACTAGGTCATGGGTGAGTGGTATTAAAGGGAAAAACATATGGGACAGTCAGAGACTGAAGAAGGGAACTGGGTTTGGAAGCATTAAGAAAGCACACAAGAAAAAGGGGCCTAACCAAAACGTTAGCGTTTGGTATACACATTTGCTGGGTAATAACCTTTTGATTGGTATAAATTCCTTGGGTGGTCTAGTTTCCAAAATGGGCTCACTTGTGAAGGGTTTCCACTATTTAGGCACATTTCCATTCAAAAAGTCAAATGTCGCTCCTTCCCTTCTGAGCTCTGCCATGTGCCCGCACAGTAGTTTTCCACCACATATGGGGTATAAGTGCACTGAAGAAAAATTGCACAACAAATTGTATTGTGTAATTTCTCCCGTTACCCTTGTGAAAAATCAATATTTGAGGCTAAAGTAACCTTTTTGTTGGAAGAATTAAAATGTTCATGTTTTCCTTCCACATTGCTTTAGTTCCTGTGAAGCACCTGAAGTTTTAATAATCTTCTTAAATGTGGTTTTGAGTAGTTTGAGGGATGCAGTTTTCATAATGGGTATTTTCTGTCACATAGGCCCCTCAGAGACACTTACAATGTGATGTGGCCCTAAAACAAAATGTTGGAAAAAAGAGAAATTAATGACAAACTCTGAACCCTTCTAACTTCTTAACAACAAAACATTTTGTTTAACTAATTGTGCTGATGTAAAGTAGACATGTGGGAAATGTTATTTATTAACTATTTTGTGTGATATATCTCTCTGGTTTAACAGTATAAAAAAATAAAAGTTTGAAAATTGCAAACTTTTTGCCAAATTTTTAATTTTTTCACAAATAAATGTAAAAACATTGTCCTAAATTTACCACTTCCGTGAAATCCAATATGTCATGAAAAATAATCTTGGAATCACTGGGATCCGTTGAAACGTTTTAGGCCACGTGCACAAGCTGAGTATTTGATGAGTTTTTTACCTCAGGATTTGTAGACAAAACCAGGAGTAGAACAATCAGAGGAAAAGTCTAATAGAAACACCTGCAACAATTCTGTATTTAATTATCCACTCCTGGTTTTGGCTACAAATCCTGAGGTAAAAAACTCATCAAATACTGAACATGTGCACGTGGCCTTAAAGTTATAACCTCAAAATGAGACACTGATCAGAATTGCAAAAAATTGGCCCAATTATTAGGGTCTAAACAGGCTTGAAGGTGAAGGGGTTAGGCCACGTACACACGCTGAGTATTTGATGAGTTTTTTACCTCAGGATTTGTAGCCAAAACCAGGAGTGGGTAATTAAATACAGGAGTGGTGCAGGTATTTCTATTAGACTTTTCCTTTGATTGCTCCAGTCCTGGTTTTGTCTACAAATCCTGAGGTAAAAATCTCATCAAATACTGAACGTGTGCACATGGCCTTAAACTTAAAGTGTAAAATAAAAAAAAACCTTGATTTGAAATGTAAGGAGAAAAAAGTATTGATAAATGCCAGGAAAAGCACATGTGAAAGCAGAGGATGTATTAGAAATCTTTTTTTTTTAAACCCAACAAAGTACAGTGGGACAATAGACTTAAAATAAATAGCCCACGACAAAGATGTCTTCCTTCTGGCTTCACTGGAAGGCGGTCATGTGATCCTCTCCCAGCCTTGCTAGGATGCTCTGTGTCACACTGTGGGAATGATAGACTAAGCACTCTTAGCTCTGCGCTGCTACTATGCTTCAGTACAGAGGAAGCTGATCCTCCCTCCTGTATCCCAGCTTAATGCATCTTTAGAAGCCTCTGGACCAGCTCATGTCTAAAGCTGCAAGCTTCTAGATTGCCAGAGCTAAAAAAGAGATGTATCCCTTAATACTGCTCACATGGGCTGCTGCACTACAAGGAGGACATCTAACCCTGGCAGGTGAGTGCAAAATATAGCATTTACATCTTCAAACTTAATTAGATGATGTTGGTTATTTCAAGGAGCGAGGTGGCATGATGGCTTCATAAAGTTGTGATCTGCAATGCAGTGCTGGGAGCACATGCTGCACACCAAACTCTGCCCTGCATTGCAGTACTCCTTATCCCATACACCAGCCTTCCTTGCTCAAGGCTTTAGAATAAGAAAGCGTGCCGGATGCCAGCCTCGCTCGGTGCAGACTGTCATTCACCATCTGTCCAAATATTGATGACTCTCTATTGTTTAAACCCCTTATACAAAAGAACAAAAGAAATGATTCGAGGGAAGTGTTAGAGCATCAGTTTTTGTGACTTCTAGAAGCAAAGTATCTGATGGGCTTTTGGGGGTTTCCTACTGCGGTGTTTCGAGCCAGATCTGCAGTCACTGTTTTTTTTCTGTGGGTGTTTTTTTGGGTCCTGTCCAAGAATCGGAGAAATCACATAACAAATCTAAATATGTATCTAAAGATGCCTGTGAAAAAAATGACATTGCTAAGCAACCAGAACGGTTCTAATCGCAGTCATCAGAACAAGTAATTAATATTAACTGTGCTAAATATTACGCTGATTTACATTTTTTTTTACCTACGAGGAAGATTAACCCCTTAACTTTTACAAAATTTGCAAACAGATGCTTTCAGAGGCAAAGGATTCAAAAACAGAGTGATGGACCATAATGCAGAACTTTCTTCCATATGACCTTACTGCAGTATCGTTACCACCCTGCCCTGAACACTCGCCGCCCTGAGTGATCAGGCAGGTCTTTATTTCCCATCATCTCACCTGCATTCATTGTGTTTGGGTATAACCTTGTCTGTGTGTTCAGATGGAAGAGTCAGGTTGTCATTTACTGGCTGAAGGACACAGTTTGTGGGTCGTGTAAACTGGCGCAGTTTTATTGGATGAATTTTGCTAATTCTGAAATAGAAGGGAAACTATAGTTTTGTTCTATTCAAAGTTCAGTTCATGAAGGTGAAATGGCAATCATATAAATAATGTTTGGTATATCTTCCTTTTCATTCTCCGGTGGAGTACCCCATGTCATACCCAATACCCATTAAACTTTTTTCCTTTTTTCATGGTTCTGTAATAGCTAGACATACAGATAAGGTTAAAGAGGTTGATCCTGTAAGAAAATCTTAGTCTATAAGAGCAGTTTGTTCTAAAAAAATATTTACTTACTTTGCTTTACTCACTGTCCCCAGTCCACTGCTAAGTGTCCGCCACTGCTCCTGGTGTCAGTTATTGGCTGCAGCATTGACGTCACATGGACAGCGCTGCAGGCTATTAGCGAGTCAGCGGCTGCAAATGGTGTATTCCATCTACACGGGTATTTGAATATGCAAATAGAGTCCATGGAGCCTAGTTTAAGAGTCTCAAGCATGGGACTGGCAAGATATCCCACCAGGGAAGGACCGTCCTTCCCTGGAGGGATATCTGGCTAGTTCCGTGTTTGAAACTCTTAAACAAGGCTCCACGGACTCTATTTACATATTCAAATTCCCAGGGGGCAACGCACCATGGATTTCACTGTGTTTGAGCGCTTTAGCCAGCTGCCTGCAGTGTTTTCCTCGACTGGTCTCCCTGAGATCAGTGAGAGCTTTGTGATCTACACGGGTATAGCCACTGATCTCGCTGATCGACTGTTGTGCTGTTGACATGACGTCAACATTGCAGCCAATAACTGCCACCAGGAGCATTGCTGAAGTCTCAGTGGTGGACCGGGCTGGTGATTAAAGTGTGGTTTCTTTGTTTTTTTCAAACTGCACCCGGGCACTGGGGTTTGATAAAAGGGGGAAAGCATCTTTAAGTCATTCTCCAGGAAGAAGGAGAAAATTAATCTTGACTGGAGATTGCATATGTCAAACAACCAATTAGCACTATCCCATACGTCAAATGTTTTCAATACTGTAGGGTGTGGTTTGGTCCAATGTATGCCCGTGTAAGTCGGTGGCCCAGAACTAGATGCAATAACCAAATCACCTGCAGCCCAGCTTCATGCAAAATATAAATTCTTAAAGTGAACCTGTCACCTAGTTAAATCACCTCAGGCGATCACTACCTGTCTCTGCATCTTCCTATTACTATTCTGACTATCCTTCTCTCTCCTAAATGTGTGGTGTGAATGTGTTTTAAAAGCTTTTTCTTACTGCCTCCTATGATAATGAAGCGGGGGCTACCGTTACTAGGCCCCCCTGGGGGCTAGTCCTCTCTAGCTCCCTTTTGCCAACCCCAAGAGTCTTTATCACGCCCCAATGGGCGTGATATTGTAATTCCAATGTGCCCCCCCAGCCTGTCTCGGAGCCCTCTATGCAGTTCAGGGCAGTCAATACACCTAGAAGGTGTATCGGCCGACATCTGTGCATTGCACATTCTCTGTGGAGCACAGCTCATCACAGATACAGTACCGGAAATTACGCGTTTGGCGTCATACCCAGAACTGCACAGAGGGCTCTGAGGCAGGCTGGGGGCTCGCATTGGAATTACAATATCAGGGACAGGTAGTGATAGCCTGGGGTGATTTAACTAGGTGACAGGTTCACATTAAGTTTCCAACAGGAGAATTTTGGTATGCACCAAACATAGCTACTGTAGAAGATGTTGTTATGTCACCTCGCCTAGAGTGCTCTGCTGCTATAGAACCAAAAATATCTTCAAGGGTGGAGCTGCAGTAATAAAGCTAAGAGGTGGGTTTACACAGGCTAATGTTTGCACATAATGATCATGGATTGACAATATATTTAGTTTACTGGTGCTTATTTAATGCCGCTTTACATGGACTAATCAAACTGTATGGAGGCCAAATATTTTATTCTCCATACATTTTGTATATTTTCAGAATAACTTTCCAGGATTAAAAAGGGAAATATAATGCCAACAACAATATTTTTTAGACTTGATACATTAACATTTTGCTTATATATTGGCTGATTGCTGCCATGATTACACAGACCCTTGATCTCATGAATCAGCCTATGATCAACCCTTGTAAAGAGGTCTTAAGGCTAAAGTTTTACATTTTAATTTATTATTGCAATTATTTTTTACAGAAAACCTGTCACCAGGTTTGCCCAATATAAATTAAGGCTCCCTTCACATCATGTTTTTTGCCTGTCCGTGTGGAACCTGTTTTTTGAATGACCACATAGACAGGCACGGATTTGTGTAGACATATAGCAATTATGCGCCCGGACCCTGTTTTTTGAAGGATCCGTTTTGTACATGTCAGTCGGTGCAACTATAGGAATTAATGGTAATGGGAGAGAGAGAGAGATCCTGATCAGAAATTGGGCTGGGAGGTCCACTGCATTTGTTCTGAGCATGCTCAGTACCTATAACCAGATCCGGGAAATGATTATGTTTTTTCCTGGATCCGGCACCATAGACCCCAATGTTATGTGCTCCGGACCACACCAGATTCCTTTCTGTCCGTTTTTGTCCGGTGTCCCCAAAATCGGAACAGTCTCCGATTCTGGGTACGTGAAAAAACAGGACGCAAACAGATCCCGGACTGAATTCACACAAACAGATGGCCATATATGACCAATCTGGCACCATAGGGATACATGGGAGGCCAAACGGATCCCGGCCTATCCATTTCAAAGCAGATAGACCCGGATCCCCAAAAACGTGGTGTGAAGCCAGCCTAAGTCCACTACCTTTGCAGCCTCTTTTACAGTGACTCACCGTGGCCGGGACTCCGGGTGGGGACAGGCGTTTCGTCTTCCTCCTTGTCATGGGGTGCCGCACCTGCCGGTAGTGGGGCCCAGTGGTACAGATCAAAAAGAGAGACGTCATGGGTTGAACAGTTTAGGGGTTAAATTGTTTCGTGACGCCACCTATGAGTGTTCCGGTAACTTTACCGGCGCTGCAGGGCCTCCGGGGGATGGAATGCAGCAAGATGGAATGCCCCCCACAGGCTAAGCGGTGATCCCCGGAGCCAGAAGCTGCACAAGATGTTCTGAGGCAGCTGCGGTTACCTTAGTATGCGGATAGACAGTTCATAAGAAGGTACGGACACTGAAAGTCTCTGTAACAGGTTCTTTACTGTAACCAGCAGGCAGTACATGGCATACAGTTACGGGTAGTAGACCGGGCGGACTCAGCAATGACCAGTGTTTCTCAGAGATCCGCGGCGTTCCTCCATTCTAACTATTTGTGTTGCCGTTGTCGCCCAGGAATGCCAGATCGGGTACAAGGAGGCTGCTTGAATGCCCTATCCGGGGTATACATTCCGGATGCTTTGGGGAGCCTTGGGTCCTTTGGTGGGTACACCGCTGGCTAGATGACTGTGTGTGGCGGTGGTGGGGTGCTCCTGTAAAGCGGTCCCTGCACTTCTCTTGTTCGCGTAGCAATGCTGAACAACTGCTAGCTTCGGTACCAGCAAACGGCTGTAGATGGGCACGGGATGATTTTGGACCCGCATATTGATGCCCGTGCACCGGGAATAATGGTTATCAACCGGGGTGATGGCAGGGAGATGGCCAGGGGAATTGGCCAGGGGGCCGCACGGAACTGTGCAACCCCCTTTCCTAGGTTGCAGAGCTGATGATCTTGCTTCCTTCTCCTACGTTGCCAAGTCAGTTCTCTTCTCCTGCACACTACACTACACTCCCCACCAGGACCTTATTGGCCCTCTATGCTAGGTGATGCATGTAGGGTATGGATCTTTGAGTTAACCGTGTGATTGCTGAGTCGGAGAATATTGCTGCTGCTGTCTTGGCTGCAATACCCTCCTGTGAGCACTCGTTGCGGGGCGCCACAACAGCAGTCTGGCAACCTGCACATAAGCCACCAATACTTTCTGCATATCCCAAAAACTAACTTTTATAATCCACTGACATGGTGCGATCTAGTCCAATTTGTGTCACTGATCTTGCTCAGAGCTTCCTCCCTCTCCACAATCGCTATCCTCTGCCCTGATTCATGTGTAAGGCGTGTCCCACACAGCATCTACTATCTCACTCAAATGCAGGCGTAATTTGCTCTTTCCTTTTGAGGGCAGTGCAAAGCACTGGAATGCGCATGCGCCAGCTTTGCTTTCGAGTCATTGGCACTCTCCATTCTCTCCAGGTGCTATGTTAAATGCTGCTAGTGAGCGAGTTTTATTCATTTGTGTGCTGAGTGTCATTTCATAGGAAATTGTACCTTCCAACAAGCTGGACTGATTACGTATGAAATGGAAGCACCAAAAGCCTAAACAAGAAGCTTGGAATATATTCAACATATATAGAATTATGGAAATCACAGGATGGATAGACATGTTAATAACATGCAAATTAAAGAAAAATAAAACTTTTTCAAAATACCACAATATATTCATTATCGAATATGAGTGTATGCATAGAAATACACACACTTGCATACCTAGGCTTGTTATCAATGTGGTTATTAATGGTTGTCTTAGGATTGTTCGCCCTCCTTGAATGCAATTGGACTCTCAAATCATCAAAGATCCATTGCTGGTAGGTCCCTTTACAATTGTCGAGCAATGATGTCCCAAATGACTTGACGGGCAAACAAATATATAGATGCTGCAGGCTATACGATAGTAGCACACTTAGACCATATAGCTGCTTACAGTAACATGAGCAATCACTGGACTGGCATTGTCATGTTGATCAATAGCTCCTGGGACACAGTGGAGAAATGGCAACACCACTGGTTCCACGATTATCATTTTTGTATTGCAAGTGAAATTGTTTGTCAAATACGAAGACTAAGGCATGAAATAGTGTCTACACAAGCAATCGGAAGGTGGTTGTACAACACTTAGCTCGAGCCAGAATTCTAGTAATAGGTGTTCAATTGATCTAACGCCACCACTCCCAAAGGCTATAATAGTGCAAGATGACAATGGAAGTATATCCTCTTCAGCAATGTGTCCTGCTTTGATATTGGATGCAATGAGAGAGGAAGATTGGTCTGGAGACCATGTTAGCAATTCCACATTATGAGGGACTGTCACACCAGTTCTACTTCGGATATTATGGTGTAGTGACATAATGTATTATAGGTGGACCCCTCTAGTCTTCTTTCCAGATCCTCTAACAGCTCAGCAATACATTGATTTGTCCATGGAACAAGTGGTACAGCCATTTCTCTAAAAAGTCCCAGAAGCCATTTTTCAACTTGAATATTCCAGTCTCTATGTTGCTGGTTCTACTGTAGAATGTGGCCTAAATATGCTACCATGGCTTGTAGCATCTCCGAACTCATCTCAGCAAATCTGGGACGTCATTGGGTGAGTTGTGGAGGGGCCAGTTGTGGATCTTCATGATTTACATTCTCAACTACATTCAGCATGGTGGAACATTCCTCAGACAACCATTAATACCCTTAGTGATAGCAGCTAAGGTATTGAAGTGCATGCATTTTTGTATGTGCTGATCATGCTCCATACTGAATAAATCGAGATGTTAAATACGGTAATGTTTCTATTTTTTCATTATAGGCATATCATAAATATGTCCATTGATCCTGTGATTTCTATAATTCCATGGCATTTCCTTCTTGGTATTTACTAAATATTCCTCCAAAAATTCCAGTGTTGCTCTCCATTATTGACATCTCATAATTTTATTCATAGATTGTACAATTTCTTCAGAAATAAATGGAAACGTAGCAAACTTATATTCTCAGGATTTTTAATTAGTGGGCTAAAGTAATAAAACAATAAAACATTGTTTGTCAGCTTACATTTTGCAATTTCAAAGAAGAAACAGAATAAACATCATGTGCAGCAATAAAGGCCTGTAATGAATACTTGGTAGCACACCCTTTGGCATTGATAAAACCTCCAAACATTTCTTGTAGCCATCTATAAGCTTCTTGCACTTCTCAGCTAGTATTTTGTCTCACTCCTCGTTTGCAGTTTGTTCAAGCTCTTGAATAATTATTAATTTTTTATTATTATTATTATTTATTTATATAGCACCATTAATTCCATGGTGCTGTATATGAGAAGGGGTTAAATACAAAATTATAGATATAGTTTACAGTAAACAAATTAACAATGACAGACTGGTACAGAGGAGAGAGGACCCTGTCCTTGCAGGCTTACATTCTACAGGATATTGGGGAGGAGACAGTAGGTCCAGGGTGCAGCAGATCTGGTGGGGGTGAGGAGGCAGCTCCGGTGGCGGTGGGGCAGCAGCTCCAGTGGCGGTGGGGCGGCAGCATGGTCATTGCAGTCTGTAAACTTTCCTGAAGAGATGGGTTTTCAGGTTTTATCTGAAGGATTCAAACATGGTGGATAATCGGACGTGTTGGGGTGCAGAATTCCAGAGGATGGGGCATATTCGGAAGAAATCTTGGAGGTGGTTGTGTGAGGAATGGATAAGTGTGGAGGAGAGGAGGAGGTTTTGGGAGGATTGAAGATTACGTGAGGGAAGATAGTGGGAGATTAATTCAGAGATATAGGGAGGAGATAGGTTATGGATGGCTTTGTAGGTCAGTGTTAGTAGCTTGAACTGGATTTGTTGGGGAACTGGGAGCCAGTGGAGGGATTTGCAGAGGGCAGAAACAGAGGAGTAGTGAGGAGAAAGGTGGATTAGATGGGCAGCAGAGTTGAGAATAGACTGGAGAGGAGCAAGAGTGTTAGCAGGAGGCTACAGAGGAGGATGTTGCAGTAGTCAAGGCGGGAGATGATGAGGGCATGTACAATAATTTTAGTAGAATGTGGGCTGAGGAAAGGATGGATTTTGAAAATAATCTTGAGCTGGAGTTGACAGGAGGTGGCAAGAGTTTGGATGTGTGGTTTGAAGGTCAGGGCAGAGTTGAGAGTTACTCCGAAGCAGAGTAATTCAGGTGTGCGAGAGAGCATGATGCCATTTACCATAATAGATAAATCAGGTGGTGAAGATGAAAGATGGGATGGAGGAACGATGATGAGCCCGGTTTTGTCTACATTGAGTTTTAGGAAGCGAGAGGAGAAGAAGGAAGATATGGCTGACAGACACTCTGGGATTCTGGACAGCAGAGAATTGACATCTGGGTCAGAGAAGTAGATCTGAGTGTCGTCAGCGTACAGGTGGTACTGGAAGCCATGGGACTTTATGAGTCGTCCTAGGCCAAGGGTATAGATGGAGAAAAGTAGGGGCCCCAGGACAGAGCCTTGTGGGACTCCAACAGAGAGAGGACAGGATGAGGAGGTAGTGTGGGAGTGGGAAACGCTAAATGTGCAGTTGGAAACGTATGAGGCAATCCAGTATACGGCAAGGTCTTTGATGCCCAAAGGGAAGAAAGAATCTATAGTGGGAAAGAGTGGTCGACTGTGTCAAAGGCAGAGGACAGGTCTAGAAGGAGGAGGATGGAGAATTGTCTGTTAGCATTGGCTGTTAGTAAGTCGTTTTGGTTAGGGTACTTTCGGCGGAGTGGTGGGGCTGGAAGCCGGATTGTAAGTTGTCAAGTAAAGAGTTAGATGAGAGGTGTGAGGAAAATTGAGCATGGACATATTGCCCAAGCAGTTTGGGAGCAGCTATAAGGGGGCAGTAGCTTGTCATAGCAGTCGGGTCAAGGTTTGACTTTTTGAGGATGGGTGTGATGGTGGCATGTTTGGAAGCTGAAGGGAAGGTACCGGAAGATAGTGAGGTGGGTTAGGGCTGGGATGAGCGTGTTAGTGAGGTTGGGGAGGAGGTGGGAAGGGATGGGGTCAAGTGCACAAGGGTGAGGTATAATTTGGATAGGAGACGAGTAAGCTCTCCTTCAGTGATGTTGGAGAGGAAAGTTATGAGGGAAAGGCAAAGGTCTGGTATATGGAGTGGATGGGGTGTGGAACAATAATGGTTTGCCTTGTTTGGTTGATCTTATTTTGAAGTATGTGGTGAAGTCCCAGCAGAGATGAGAGGGTCGGAGGCCTCAGCGGTTGTGGAGGAGAGAGTTAAAAGTGCTGAACAGTTGTTTGGGGTTGTAGGATAAGGAAGAGTCAAGGTTTGTGAAGTAGGTCTGTTTAGCAGCAGTGAGGGCTGATTTGAAGGCGAATGTTTCCAGGGTTCTTTTTCCCAAGGGTGCCAATACCAGAGTCACAGCAACCTTTAGGTTTTTCTATTTTTCCCTCTCATTGTTTTTTGCTTAAAATTGCTGTTTAGCATTTGCGGTTTTGTTCTTAACATGAGTGCTCTCTACAGAAAATGGATTTTTCAACAATAAGAATAGTGTAAGAAAGATCTCTACCAACTTGAGGGATATTTAAAAAGGTGAAAACTTTATTAAATTTCTTTAAAATAGTGTGAAACCCATTACAAAGGACAAACAATATATCCTGGACCTATCCTGAAAGGCACAAGGACATCAACTTCTCTCCAGTCTTTGTTGAGTTAAGTTGGACTATACTGTATAAAAAATCTGTTTGACTCTGCACTATCGAGATAAAAAATACCCAATTGTTTATTACCTATAGGTCAATGAGACATCAACTGACCACTATATAAGAATACCATAAATGTATTTTTTTTTATTTTTATCTTGTAAGAAAAGCCAAAAGTGTCTGAGAAAAGAATCAAACATAACAGTAATGCAACATTCTATGCATTGTCCTTGATATGATATGATCCTTTCATGGTTCAGAATAATTGTATTTAATTTGTATATATTGTTTGTCCTTTGTAATGGGTTTCACACTATTTTAAAGAATTTAATAAAGTTTTCACCTTTTTAAATATCCCTCAAGTTGGTAGAGATCTTTCTTACACTTTAATAACTAAACTACCTCCTAATCATTTGACAAAGTTTTTTGCAACAATAAGAATAGAAGTTTTGTTCAACTCCAACATCAACACTTATTGATCTATCCATTCCATTTCATGTTAGCCTTCATGTATGTTGCATATACCGTCTCCATTATCCTCGGACAGAGCAGTAAGTGGGTTATTTACTACTCTATCCATTCAACTCAACATTTTAAATCCATCTTATGTTGTTTTTGATATTCTGCCAACAATAATTTTGCCTACCTCACCATCTAATCACTTTTTGTTACATTATTGATAAGCTGCTAAGAGTATTCCCAGTAATACACTGTTTTATTTTAATGATAATGTGATGACTTGGCATTTTCTTACTTCCATCATATACCCACTTCATGCATGTTAAAAATCTGGTCAACTCAATGAATATTAGCCATTGCTATGAAGTCAAACTTACACTTTACAGGTCAAACTCATATGTCATAGAGACATATATGCCGTAAAAAGTTATTTTAAAGCAAACTTAGAAAATGAAACTCTCACTCAACAATGCCTCAATAGTGTCGGCTGCAATTAGTGAATCAACTCTCAACTGTGCCAACGCCAACAACTGTGCCCAGAGTCATCAGAGTCCACCACAGTGTGGTCATCATTGCCAGTCATAGAAAATGGTTTTGCATTAGTGATAGAACTTCTTTGTGAACGCTGTAATTAATTTGCTGGGAATTCCCATATCTCCCTAGTACTATTGGTTATTTGGCATCCACTATACCCCCATAATATTGACGCCAATTTCAGTGTTCCATCACTGCCAGTCAAAATTATTTGAGAAGATACCAATTTTTTTGTTCCCATATAAAGATCAGTTGCAATGCCTTATCATTGCCAACCATATAATTACTACCTGGTCCCTGTTCTAATTTTATGTTAGGTAATAAAGTATAGTTTTTCTTCCTTCACGGATTGTTCACTCTTTTGTACACTGTTGACAGGCTAATCATTTTATACTGATATGTTAAAGGGTAGTGTCAATGTAATATAATCCTGACAATAGGAGTTCAAAGACCTCTCACTGGAGTATGAATTGTCTGTCAGACCACTTAGGTATGCCTTGTCTGAGACGAAGAGGACTTGAACTCTAGTGCCACCTATTGGACGTAGCAGACCTAAAAGTCAATTGCGACCCTTTAACAAGCCTGGTCATATGATGAGATAAAAGGTTTTTATCCTGAAGCGGCCGTCACACGCTACGATAAATGGCTAGATATCGTTTAAGCGATCTGCGTTTTGATCGCTTAAGCGATATCGTTTTGGTATCGTTGCATGTAATCAAGCGATTTTACTATGTAAAATCGCTTGATCGTGACATCGCAGATCTGAGCTCCGGAGCTCAGATCTAGCGATGAACGATTTAACGATATGCTTCATCGTGGTGTATAACACCACGATGAACGATCTCCCAGCGGCAGAGCCTATGCTGGGAGATGGTAAATATGGTACACGTCGGGTTACTAAGCGACGCGCGGCGCCTAGTAACCCGATGTGTACCATAGTAACCAGCGATCTCGCTGGTCCACATCGCTGGTGAGTCTGTCTGTGTGACATTTCACCAGCGATGTGAGCGATATTGTAAGCGATTGCGCGTGCACGTGATCGCTTACAATATCGTTCAAGATATCTGTGCGTGTGACGGCCGCTTTAGTCATATGGCCAGGCTCGTTAAAGGGTCGATATTGACTTTTATGGTGGGTTTACACGCTGCGATATCGGCGTCCAACTCCGACCCAACTCTGACAAAAAGTCACGTGGGGCGCGAGTTGGAGCCGATATCGTGTGCGCGTTGTACGGTTTGAGCGTACAACGCGATGCTGGAACGATGCCAAAACGATATCGGAGTTGAATAGCAGAGCTATTCAACTCCCCGATATCGCATGGCCGTTGTAGCAGCATCGCTGCGTGTGACAGCCCAACTCCGATCTGTACTCGCACCTCACCCATTAACTCCCATGTTAAATGGTCGTTACTGGGTTGGTGGGCGTACACATCGGAGGGACGTTGTTTCCCGATATCGCAGCGTGTAAACCGGCGATGCGATATCGGGAAAGGGGCTAAAAAAATGCGCGCTCACGCGGCGTTGCCTCCGATATCGCGCCGATATCGGGACGTGTAACCCCAACATTAGGTCTCACTCATACCACCACATAATTCACATGAGTGCTATCCGATTTTTTATTGGATAGCACTCGGACCAATGTCATTCAATGGGGCAGTACTGATGACTGATTTTTCACTGACAGACTCTGTCAGTGAAAATAATTGCAGTGTTTTCTTTTAAAATCAAATTCCACTCAGCCATTCAAGTCTATGGGCATGTGGAAAAAATCAAACTGCACTCAGATGACAGCAGTCCAATTTCTGCCAACTCACACATGGAGAGCAAGGCCGGTGTTAGCACCCGGGACAACCGGGCAAGTACCGGCGCCCTGAACAGCTGGGGGGTGCCCAATGGCCATCAGGGACAGGCAGCCCTGACAACAAGGGGCCCATCAGGGACACTCAGCCAACATCTGAGTACTCTAGCAGTGCTGCCAGTGCACATGGCTAATTTGCATACAATGTGTTGAATCCCCAGGCTGTGGAGCTTCTTCCTTTATGGACTGCAGTAGCTTGATGAGTCATCACCCTGCACCTTTATCACACTGGTGCAGCCATGCAGGAAGGAAGCACAGACCAGAGGGGACAGCATCTGAGGAGGACATGGCCCTGCGGGAGTGGAGGAAAGGTGAGTATCATCAATTATTTTTTTTTACTGTGTGCAGCAGGATGGGGCATTATATGTACCAAGCTGAGGCCAAGGGACAGATATAGCAGGAGGAGAACCACCATATTATATGTTATCTGGAGGCTTCTGCTGGGCTATGGAGGTTGTAATGGGCCATAGAGGCTGTTGCTGGGCTATGGAGACTGTTCTGTGCTATAGAGGCTGCTGTTGGACTATATGGGAGCTGTACCTGGTTGTATGGAGGCTGCTGCTGGGCTATGGAGGCTGTGCTATATGGAGGCTGTGCTGTATATATTATTTGGAGGCTGTGATGTATATATAATATGGAGGCTGGACTATATATGTTATCTGGAGACTGCTGCTGTGCTGTATATAGTATTTGGTTGTTGTGCTGAATATATAATATGGATATGGAGGCTGTGCTGTATATATAATATGGAGGCTGTGCTGTGTATATAATATGGAGGCTGTGCTGTATATATAATATGGAGGCTGTGCTTCTTGGCTATATTTATTATTTGGAGGCTGTGCTGGTCTGCATATATTATATGGAGACTGCTGCTGGGCTGCCAAAGCCTCCAAATAATATATACATCCCAGCACAGCCTCCAAATATATACAACCCGCAGCCTCTATATTATATATACAGCCCAGCAGCAACCTCTATATTGTATATAGTCTAGCAGTCTCCATATTATTTACAGTGCTGTACAAATTAATTGGGACAAAGCAAGTTTTTCTTGCATTAATTTTACTATTTCTGATAAGTGTTTTATCAGTTCTTGGTGTCGTTTTCCTTTTTATTCCACATTTCCCTTTTCGTTTGGAGAAAACAATCCAGTTTCATTGTGTGTGCGAATTATTCTTGAAACGGTAGATTTTCCAATACCAACGGTGGAAGCGATTTCTCTTACAGTCAGACATTTCAGGTATAAGAAAGACAGCACTCACCGGAGTAAATCTTCATGCAGTGCAGCGTTTATTTCTAGCGTGCTGTGTTACATTGTGAAGGGAGGGTTCGCAGGGAGGACTCGGAACCGTTTCGTGCTATGCGCTTCTACGGGTCCAGGAACAAAGACAGTGTGAGTTCCGGTTCTTCAAATAGGTGGAGCTCTGTACAGTAGTGCCGATGTCATTGGCTTACAATAAAGTCAAATCAAGTGCAGGTTAAAAACAATTAGTTTCACAACACAGATAGCAAAGGACAGAGAAGATTGATTACAATTAGCAACAATCTAATACAAAGATACAGAGTACCACACTTTTTGTAACTTATTATGTGCTGCCCATAAACACTCTGAGCTCATTATCCTTCCAGGGCATAGCTCTGTTGGTTATAGCTGTTGCGCAAACCTGGTTCCCCAGTGTTCCTTCTTTGTTTGTATATCTCTTACAGTCAGACTTGTATGTTCATTAAGAGTAATAATTCTAGACCTCTTCCGTGGAGTAACGTCCATTTTTACACGAATCACATTCAGAGAAAAAGTACACTAAACCACTCCTCACAGAAACAAGCTCTCAACTAAAGCTGAGGGGGCAGCTAGCTGTTATTTTCTGACTAAAACCAGTCAAACCACATTTTGTTACTCAAGGTTGTACACTCACACCTGTTCAAAGCAGTTAAAACTGGTTGGAATCACTGACTGGTAACCCCAACTTACGATTTTACTAAAAAAAATGCTTTGTCCCAATTAATTTGCACAGCACTGTATACAGCCCAACAGCCTTTATATTAAATATGCAGCCCTGCACAGCGTCACTATTATATATACAGTCCACCCAGGAGTCTCTATATTATATATATATATATATATAGCCCGCAGCTTCTATATTGTATTCATGAATTGTAGTATGTGTTAAAGGGGCCCACTGAGATTGTTTCACCCAAGGCCCACAAAAACATGGAGCCGGCCCTGATGGACAGGATGGAGAAATTTTGTTCCCTATCGTCCCCTCACAGTTTGCTACAATTCTCTCATCCCAGAGAAAGGAATCAAACTATGCTAACACTTTGGTCAAACTCGGATCAGAGTGACATTAGCATAATCAACCCAATTCTCTTGGATGAAAAAATAATGTGTGACCCTAGCCTTAGCACTAGAATTCAAGTTCTCGTCTTCAATGAAGAGGCAATTTGCATATTTAATTTCCCAGAGGAACACTGCATTGTTTATAATGTCAAGCATGTCACTTTGCACAAGGAGAAACGTTACCCCTTACACCCTAGTCAGAAGGCTCATATGACTAAATCAGATCTCATGCTTGGCACTGATGAAGGGCAATACCCTGAAACGTGTCTGAAAATTGAGATTTTAGTTTGGCTTTTATTCTAAGCCATATGGCAAAGCTTGTTAAAGGGTTGAGTTTGACTTTTCTGATTGCTACTTCTTATAAATGGCATTAGAGTTCAAGTCCTCTTCCTCTCTAAAGAAACAGTTTGCATATTTAATTTTCAAGAGGAGCAATGCATGGTATATAAGTCTCCTTACGCAACCATTTCAGGTATGTCACTCCCCAAAAGGAGAAATGTTTCCCCTTAGACCCCAAAATGCTTAGGCTCACACCATAGTGACAGTGGGATTGACAGGGGTAGTATCCAATCGTCAGCTAAGTATTAACTATCCAGGAGGGAATATTTAGCACTTTTATGCTCTGTTTTAGAGTTATGTTTAGAGATGAGCGAGTGTAATCATTGCTATTTGCGATACTCGTTACTCGGTGAGTATCACTGGTGCTGGTGAGTGATATGTCACAAAGTGAGCTGGCACCTCAGAGAGAGCATATTGGATGTTAGGATCTCTCTGGGGGGCACAACAAGATGTTTTAGACATTGAAATAGTTGAAAAGCCCACCTGTCCCGGAAATACTCATTTTATGGCCGGATGTGTGTGGGCGAAGCCAATCACTCATTGACTTACACTGTACTCGCTATTCAGATGAATATGTGAGTATTAAAAAGTACTTGTACTTCCGGTTCCGGCGCCATCGTGGATACACGGGGGTGAGGAGCTCCCGGCGCCAGCCAGCCCTAGACCGGCAGATACAGTCCCCTAGCATGTGTGCTGCGAGCCCTGGACGGTGCACGGAGGTCCCCGCAGCGCTTTGGCACCGTGGACCACTGGCTGCGTAGCGGGGGATGCGGCCAGCGTTCTGCTCCACGACCGCCATCTCAGCAGGCAGGCAAAGGCAAGATGGCGGCGGCCGCGCAGACAGCGGCGGGAAAGAGGAAGGACCGCGGCTCCCAGGAATCCCTGCAGCCTCAGAGAGTGGACCGCAAGGAGAATGGCGGCAGAGGTACACAGGGGCAGCCTAAAGGAGGGAGCACAGGAGTAACCAGTGGCGGCGCAGTGAGACTCGGCCAGCCACAGGACAGCATTATGGGGGCCAAAGAGACATTTGAATCCCTCAGGGCAGACATAACAGCAGCGGTGAGGGAGGCAGTGAGAGATGCACTGGAGGATATCAGAGAGACCACTGCCAGACATGCAAGCAGGCTTGACCACCTTGAACAGAGGGTATCAGACCTGGAGGACAGGCTGAATGTAAAGGAGCAGGAGCTAGAGGAGATGCAGAAAAGAAATGTATGGATGTCTGACAAGCTAGAAGATCTAGAAAATAGATCAAGAAGAAATAATCTGCGTCTTACTGGATTGCCTGAGTCTGTTCCACCCCAGCAATTGGACACCATTTTTGAGAAAGATATTCCTGCAGCCTTGGGCATTGAGGGGTTGTGTAAAGTAGAAAGAGCACACAGGCTGGGGCCCCGAGAGGATCTGCCCAGGGAGACTCTACCGGCGAGAGAGACACCCGGAATGGCCAATTGTCCAGAGGTCCGAGACAGGCTATAGCCAAGTATCTTAACTACAAAGACAAAGACAGGCTTTTGCGGGCCTTCAGGGCCAGGAGACGCCCTTTGGAGATAATGGGGCACAAAGTGGTCCTGCATGAGGACTTCTCAGCCCTAGTGGCACGACAACGGAGAGCCTTCAGTGATGTCTGTGCCATGTTGTATCGGAGGGGTGTCCAGTTCCAGCTCCAGTACCCAGCCGTCCTTAGAACAAGAGGAGATGACGGCTCTTTTCGAAGGTGGCGAGACCCGGATGAGGCGATGCGGGCATTCATGAGATCTCCTCGTCTTTCGCCGTCAGGTCGGAGGGACGGAGGAGGCTCCCCGAGAGGAGAGTCATCGAACTTGACCGAAGCCCCTGCTTGAGGGAGGGGGGAACGTTGATTGTGTTTGCTTTCTCTGGGCATTGGTTATACACATTTATTGCCTGTGGGGAGTGGGGTGGCTACCTGTCTGGTTATTATAAAGTCATCTAGAGTCGGGATTAGTCGAGCTTAAGGGGGAATGTTATATAACATACTAGCAAGGGTTAGGCTGGTGGGTGGAGGAGGTATCTGCGTTGGAAAAAAAGGGAGTCGCAAGATGTTTTGGCACTCTGATGGGAAAGGGGGGAGGGGGGGGATGAGACGGGGCAGGGGAGGGAGAGGGGACTTAATAGTTATTTTAAGGTTAAAGTTATTGGAATGGGGGGGGACTACGTTTTTGTGGTCAGACAAGATGGCCGCTGAGGGGTGAGTTGGGAATGTTGAAATGTTGATTCTGCTATTTGACTTATATTGAGAACACCTTGTGTCTACTGTGGGGTGTGTTGCCTGCGGGGTGCTTGTCGAGTACTGGAACATTCTCCTTTCTAGATAATGGTTAAGATTGTTTCCTGGAACATTAAGGGACTAAAGTCCCCAGAGAAACGGATGATGGTGTTGCGACACCTCAGGAGGTTGAGGGCTGACATAGCGCTCTTGCAGGAAACGCACCTACCCCAACAGGATATATTCAGGATGAACAGATTATGGGTAGGGGAGGTCTATGGGTCTGGGGCAAAGGGTCGGCAGGCAGGGGTTCTCACCAGGGCCGGCTCCAGGTTTCTGTGGGCCCCGGGCGAAAAGGTCTCAGTGGGCCCCCTTTAAGTACATATCGCGGACTATATATATATATATATATATATATATATGTATATATATATATTGCCGCACACTTACCGCAAGCCCATAGACAATGCATGGGGCTTGCCGCAAATGTGTAGCAAGTGCAGCCGCTAGACGGAAAATGCGGCAGATGCAGGGTTTTTTTTTACCGCAACTGCCACATTTTTAATAAACCGCCTATGTGAAGGCAGCCTTACAGGAACAGTGACTGCTGAAACCAGCAAGAGCTGATTCTGACAGTGAGTATATTACACGTTGTTAGGGCTAAAATGCGATTGCGTTCCCTTGCGCCTTTTAAAAATACCCTTCAAATGCAAAATGTTGCATTTTTGTGCGGCTGAGGATGCTTGGTATATACACAAGCATCCTGAAGCACACAAATAATGCAGACAGCTCAATGGAGCCGCACTGCCATATGGTGGCACCGCAGCCAAGCGGAGTGTCTGGCCGTCCAGATCTCTCTTTCTCCTCACCTTTCTTCTTGCCGCTCCGGTCTCCTCCGGTCGCTCTGCACATATCAGCACAGTGATGACATCGTGCCCCTCCATGCTGAGCTGCAGAATGCAGACAGCGGCAGAAGAGACTCTGGAGAAGAATGCTGCTGGCAAAGGTTGCTGAGACTATAGGAGCGGAATCCGCAGGGGGCTACCACTGGTACACATACTTCGTACATACGCGGCTCTGCTACGTACACCTCATACACACGCGGCTCTGCTCCATACACCTCGTACGCACGCGGCTCTGCTCCGTACACCTTGTACACACACGGCTCTTCTCCGTACACCTCGTACACACACGGCTCTTCTCTCACCGTACACACTTCTATGTACAGTTCGAACACGTACACGGCTCCTGCTCCGGTTATCACACCTCGTACACACACGGCTCTTATCCGTACACCTCGTACACACACGGCTCCTCTCGTACACATCGTACACACAGGCTCTTATCCGTACACCTCGTACACACACGGCTCTCTCCGTACACTCGTACACACTCGGCTTCTCCGTACACCTGTACACACACGGCTCCTCTCCGTACACCTCGTACACACACGGCTCCTCTCCGTACACCTCGTACACACGTCTGCTCCCGTTCTCCGTACACCTCGTACACACTTTCGGTACTACCTGCTCCGTACACCTCGTACACCACCACAGGCTCCTCTCCGTACACCTCGTACACACACGGCTCTTCTCCGTACACCTCGTACACACACGGCTCTTCTCCGTACACCTCGTACACACACGGCTCTTCTCCGTACACCTCGTACACACACGGCTCTTCTCCGTACACCTCGTACACACACGGCTCTCTCCGTACACCTCGTACACACACGGCTCCGCTCCGTACACCTCGTACACACACGGCTCCTCTCCGTACACCTCGTACACACACGGCTCTTCTCCGTACACCTCGTACACACACGGCTCTTCCGTACACCTCGTACACACACGGCTCTTCTCCGTACACCTCGTACACACACGGCTCCTGCTCCGTACACCTCGTACACACACGGCTCTGCTCCGTACACCTCGTACACACACGGCTCCTCTCCGTAACCTCGTACACACACGGCTCTCTCCGTACACCTCGTACACACACGGCTCTCTCCGTACACCTCGTACACACACGGCTCCTCCGTACACCTCGTACACACACGGCTCTGCTCCGTACACCTCGTACACACACGGCTTTGCTCCGTACACCTCGTACACACTCTGCTCCGCTCCGTACACCTCGTACACACACGGCTCTGCTCCGTACACCTCGTACACACTCGGCTCTGCTCCGTACACCTCGTACACACATGGCTCTGCTCCGTACACCTCGTACACACTCGGCTCTGCTCCGTACACCTCGTACACACACGGCTCTGCTCCGTACACCTCGTACACACACGGCTCTGCTCCGTACACCTCGTACACACACGGCTCTGCTCCGTACACCTCGTACACACTCGGCTCTGCTCCGTACACCTCGTACACACTCGGCTCTGCTCCGTACACCTCGTACACACTCGGCTCTGCTCCGTACACCTCGTACACACTCGGCTCTGCTCCGTACACCTCGTACACACACGGCTCTGCTCCGTACACCTCGTACACACACGGCTCTGATCCGTACACCTCGTACACACACGGCTCTGATCCGTACACCTCGTACACACTCGGCTCTGCTCCGTACACCTCATACACACTCGGCTCTGATCCGTACACCTTGTACACACACGGCTCTGCTCCGTACACCTCGTACACACACGGCTCTGCTCCGTACACCTCGTACACACACGGCTCTGCTCTATACACCTAGTACACACTCACCTCTGCTACATTCACACTGTAAATCCCTCCTGACCCCACACATAACCTTCACCTAATTGCCATACACCTAGTACACACTCACCTCTGCTACATTCACACTGTAAATGCCTCCTGACCACACACAAACTTCACCTTATTTGAGCATCATTGATGGCCAGCACAGTCCTGGATACACTGAGGAGCTGATCATGAGACCCCTGACTCCTTCCCATCCATTGACATCATCACAGGTCCTGTAAGCACACTAGCACTGAGTGTGCAGCTCTGCCGGCTCCCGTGGAGGGGGGAGGAGGGAGACCCTCCGGTGCTGCAGGCAGCAGGAGCCTGAAAATGACCCCCCAGCTGCCCCCTGGATATGGCTCTGGCTGTGGGGGCAGTGCTCAGGGGCCCCTGAGGCTAGGGTCACACTTGCATTGTGACCCTAGCCTGATGCAAGTATTGTATGTTGCAACGCTGCTATGCGCTGGAGGCAGCCCATAGAAACCCAACGTTTACCTTGACAACCACTGGTTGTCAATGTAAACTGCGGGTTTCTATGGGCTCAGTTGCTGGCAGCGCATAGCGTTATACGCTCTGCGCTGCAGCAGACAATACTTGCGTCAGGCTAGGGTCACAACACAAGTGTGACCCTAGCCCTCAGGGGCCCGGTGGGCCCCCTCCAAGCCGTCGGGCCCCGGCACTTGCCCGGGTACGCCGGGTGCTGACGCCGGCCCTGGTTCTCACCCTGGTGAGTAAAGGCTTTCCTCATAAACTGATTCATTGCCAACATGATGATGAGGGGAGACATGTGCAGGTGGTCCTTGAGACTCCCAGCGGGATATTAAATATACACAATATATATGCACCCAATACTGACAGAAACACCTTCTTTGGTACGATAGGGGAGAAGTTGATGAGAACTGGTCTAAATACCCTAGTTATGGGAGGGGACATGAATGAGGTTCTGGAGGTGACAGATTATAGATCGGGCTCAAGAGAGATTGGAGTGAGTGGGGCCGGGTGGATGAGGGCGGGACCTCTCCGGGAATTGGTGGAGGACTTGGGTCTTCATGACATTTGGCGCCTTCAGCATCCATTGGATCGCCAATATACCCACTTCTCACATCCACATGGCTCGTGGTCTAGGATTGATTTGCTGTTGGTCAGCTGTGATTTGCTGACAAAGGTTACGGACACTGATATTTTGGATTTAGTAATTTCTGACCACAGTCCGGTGGCAATGACACTGGGAGAATCATTCCCGGGGGGTTGTGACCTGATTTGGCGGCTCCCCCACTATTTGCAGACAGATAAGGACTTCGCCAGGCTCATGGGGGAATGGTGGACTGACTACATAACCTGCAACCCGCCGGATACCTTGGGCTCTACACTGTTCTGGGAGACGGCCAAGGCGGTACTAAGGGGGAGGGTAATAGCACATGCAGCGTCACTCAAGAAGAAAGCTCAATGCTATTATCGACTAGCAGGCAGGTGAGGGAGGAGTATAGGAAATACCAGCAAAATCTGACTGAAACTAACAAACGGGGTTGGATGGAGGCGAAGGGAAAGTTCGATGCGTGGGCCCGGAGGAGGGAAGTCATGGGTAAATCGGCCCAGGATGCGGAGCTACATAAACATGGGGATAAAGCCGGGAGATTACTAGCTCATTTGGCTAAGGGCAGGAGTTCTACGTCCCAGATAGCATCTATTAAAAATACGGATGGGGTTCCCACCTCCAATCCCAAAGAGATTAACACCATTTTGGGTAACTATTATAAGACCCTATATGGCAGGCGCCCGAGCGATTTGGCATTGGGTCAGCAGTGGTTGGAGGAGGTGGAGATGACATCTGTCACGGAGGAGGAAATGGAAGACTTAAATAGAGATATCTCAGAGGAAGAGGTGAAGGGTGTTATCAAGAGGTTAAATATACACAAGGCTCCGGGTCCAGATGGGTTTGGGGCCAGCTTGTACAAAATCCTGATTGACCAAGTTACCCCACACTTGAAAGTTATGTATAATGATTTCCTGAAGGGCAAAGGGATTCCCGAGCACTTGAATACGGCTTATATTAAGCTCCTCCCAAAGGGAGAGAAGGTGTCGGATGACCCAGCTACGTTTCGCCCAATTTCTTTGATCAATCAGGATTTAAAGATACTCTCCAAGATAATGGCGGATCGTCTGGCTGCCCTGATGCCGCGATGGTTGGGGAAAGAGCAGACTGGCTTTGTTAGGGGAAAAGCGGCTGTCAGTAATGTGAGAAGAGCCATAATCGCACTGGAGGCGGTCCGCTTGGGTGGACAGACGGGGGGGGGGGGAGGCTCCAGCCATGGTCATTCTGGATGCAGAAAAGGCTTTTGATAGTGTGGGATGGCCATGGCTGGAGAGGGTCCTTGATAGAATGGGATTTACGGGAAGCTTTAGGAGGTTTTTGGGGGTACTATATGACAACCTTAGGGCCCGCGTACACACCCCGGGATTTCTGTCATATTCAATCAAACTTGAAAGAAGGACGCGCCGGGGGTGTCCCCTGTCGCCGCTTTTGTTTAACCTGGCCATCGAGCCTCTCTCCAGGTATCTCAATGGGCCTGATAGCTTTTCAGGAATTAAAGTGGGAAACACAATTTTAAAATCAAATTTGTTTGCTGATGACATTATATTATATATGGAAAACCCAGCTGGGGACCTGGGGGGGTGCTGGAGAGATTCGAGATGTTCCATAGGATCTTGGGGTTTCACCTGAATTTAGCAAAATGTGAGATCCTGCTTCTAAATGGAAATGGTAGATGAGTTTTGCAAGATGAGCGGCGACGGGGCACATACCAAGGTATAAAAGTGGCCACTAAAGAGATTAAATATTTGGGAATAGTGATGGGCACAGATGCCACAGAAATTTATCGTAAGAATTTTCCCCCTATTATAATGAAGATTGAACGGGAGTTGGAGAGATGGAGAACCCTTCCGCTGTCTCTGTTGGGCAGAGTTCATCTTATTAAGATGGTTAGTTTCCCACGCCTACTGTACCCCTGCAGACGATTCCACTTTTATTGAGACATACGGATATAGAAAGACTCAACAGGGCTTTTTCTAAATTTTTGTGGAGGGGGAGGAGGAGTCTAATCAAGTTGCGCACGCTGATGTTCTCTAAAGGTTTAGCCTTCCCTAATGTACGTGGGTACAATCTGGCTTGTGTCTTCCGACATGTGATAGACTGGTTGAGGGGCACGAGTACACACTCCGATTTCGAACTGGAGGGGCAATGTTGTGCACCATGGAGATTGGGGGCAGTCTTGCAGGCTCCGGGGGGGGTTCTGGACCCACATATTAAACAATCTGTTATATTTAAGGACACTAGGCCAGCCTGGAAGGCGGTTAGGTGTAAAATGGGGTTAGCTTGGAGAACAACGAAATACACACCATTGTGGGACAACCCAGATTTTCCCCAGGGGGTGGATAATGCCCTATTCCAAAAATGGAGAGAACATGGGATTAATACACTTCAGGATCTGATAAAGTCCTCAGACAGGAGGTGGATGACGGTCGGGGAGGTGCTGGAGACTTGACATCTGGACTCCTCCCACGTCTTGCAGTATGCCCAGATAAAATATCATATGTTAGCGAGATTGCGAGACGTCGGGGTAGAGTGCCAACCCTCGGTGTTGAATGATTTTATATCTCCACAGGCGCCTCCTCCCACTATATCCTCTCTTTACCTGGCGTTGAGGCGCTGGCTGCTTCCTTCGGGGCCCACGTGTCTATTTAAAGGTTGGGAGAGGAGATTGTCGGAAGAGGGGGTAGGAGAAGTGATACTGGAGGGTTGGAATGCCTTACGTAGACATGTGTTGGATGAGAGATGGAGAGACACCCACTATAGACTAATTCATAGAGCAATTTTAGGGTTTAATATCCCAATTACATCTACTAAACCAGACAGACGGATGACGTGTCCAAAGTGTGGGGTAAACAGACCTGATATGTTCCATGGGATTTGGGATTGCACACAGGTACAAGCAAAATGGAAAGATATCAAGGGGTGGATTAGGAAAATTTTAGGGGTAGACTTGCCGATGGATAAAATGCTATGGGTATTTCACAATTTCTCAGACTATCCAATGACTTGGGGGGGGCGAGCCTTCCTACATATAGCCATACTCTCATACAAAAGACTTATACTACGCCATTGGCTGGAGGCTTCCTTACCGAGTTTATCTAATTTAATCCTAGATCTGAAACGTACATTGGGGCTTGAAAAACTGGAGGCAGAAACGGACAAGGAAAACAAGGTGAAGAAGCTTTTCTCTGTATGGAGAGAGTTTATCTTGCATAATTTATCTAGACCAGAAATTGATCAACTGATGAGGCCCTTCTGTAATACTCAGTGGTACTGCTTGGAGGAGTTGGGGGGCACCCTAGGAGGATTAAAGGTTAACACTTTACTTCCACAAATGACGGAAGATAGTCATTAGCAGATTTGATGTTTAATACTGTTTGATCACTGGGAGGGTGGGGGGGGGAATGGTTGGGGGAGGAGGGGCTTCTCTTTTTCTTTCTTTTTTCGCCATGCAATGCATTTGTATTTGTTTGTGTTACTGCATAATGCTGTATGGGTTAATGACTTTATTGATGATGACATGCTTAATGTATGGAAATTAAGGGGATAACTACTGAAAAACCAATAAAAACAATTTAAAAAAAAAAAAAAAAAGTACTTGTAACGAGTATAGCGAGTGCGAATATTACGCCACTCGCTCATCACTAGTTATGTTTACTTCAATTAATTTGTGGTTCTAGTGGTTTTCATTTGTGCTTCATAATGAAACTGCCTTCTCATAAATATTCATTAGTTATTTCTGCACCTGTCCGAGAAGACGTCACTAAGTAACGGCTTTCTTTTGCATCTAATTAACATTTCCCGGAAAATAGTGCAATAGCGCACTAAAAATAAAATACACCATCATGTTAGATATTCCTAAGAGAATGTAATTAAACAGATGCTCTTAGGGCCCTTTCACATCAGCGTTTTTTTCAAATCGCGGCAGATGCGGTGAAAAAACCGCATCTGCCGCGATTACCGCATACCAGCTGCACTTGCGGCGCGGTTGCGGTTTTTGCCATGCAAAGTATAGGTGGACTTGCGGCAGGTGCGGCAAGTGCGGTTTTGCACTTGCGGCAGGTGCGGCCGCGAAAAAAAACGCGGCTGACCGCGGTTTTTTTCGCTGCCGCACCTGCCGCAAGTGCAAAACCGCACTTGCCGCACCTGCCGCAAGTCCGCCTATACTTTGCATGGCAAAAACCGCAACCGCGCCGCAAGTGCAGCCGGTATGCGGTAATCGCGGCAGATGCGGTTTTTTCACCGCATCTGCCGCGATTTGAAAAAAACGCTGATGTGAAAGGGCCCTTAAAGAACCACTAAGCCTAAAGTGCAACTACTCTCTTAGATTTAATGATTGAAACTAGAAGAAGGGAAAATAAAGCGCAAATAGGGTCTTATCTGTGGCATGAATTAGCTCGTGTAAAGGAATGAGGCTCACCTTTGACGGTTGTGAGAAGTCACAATCAGTATCCAAGCCTGTAACAGCTGCAGCGGTCCCCAAGGGAGAAGTATATAGCACCGGTGAAGAAAGGGTTAAATGACTGTGCTGCTGGAACAAAAGGAAACATCAAACTTCAGAGGACATCAATCGTGGAATTATAGCTGTGGTTTATTAGTCAAGGCGTTACAGGGCTCTAGGGCCCCTTCCTCAGGACAGGTGATGTTGGTTTGTCCTGAGGAAGGAGCCCTAAAGCCCTTAAACGCGTTGACTAATAAACCACAGCTATATTTCCAAGATTGATGTCCTCCGAAGTTTGCTGTTTCCTTGATTACAGCAGCGTGATCATTTATCCCTTTCTTCACTGGTGGCTCTAGGGTTCTTGATCGAAATATGTTTGCAGCTGGGGCGTGATTTTTCTAACAGCATTTTATCTTTAATCCATAGTGACAATTGCTGTATAAATAGGATAACACCCTTGGGATATTTAAGATAGCCATCTTACATATACAGTGCTATCATGGCATAGCCCAGGGTCCTTTTGCAATGCCCAGAATTAGTGATAAGGGCCCTTTCACATCAGCGGTTTTTTCAAATCGCGGCAGATGCGGTGAAAAAACTGCATCTGCCGCGATTACCGCATAACCGCGACACTTGCGGCACACTTGCGGCATGCCCCATGCAATGTCTATGGGGCTTGCGGTAAGGGTGCGGCAAGTGCGGTTTCGGCACTTGCGGCAGGTGCGGCCGCGAAAAAAAACGCTGCTGACTGCGTTTTTTTTCGCAGCCGCACCTGCCGAAACCGCACTTGCCGCACCCTTACCGCAAGCCCCATAGACATTGCATGGGGCTTGCCGCAAGTGTGCCGCAAGTGTCGCAGTTATGTGGTAATTGCGGCAGATGCGTTTTTTTTCACCGCATCTGCCGCGATTTGAAAAAACGCTGATGTGAAAGGGCCCTAAGTCTTGTATTGGCTATTTAACCCCTTAGGGAATGCAGTCAATGTTGTCCATGGCATCTACGTGGTTTACAGAAGAAGGGGGATACTTTTGTAATGCTATTGTCTTCCCCCCATTGTTTACATGGTGCTGATAGGTTGCTATGGCATCAGCCAGATCAGCCATCTTGGTGCACCTTCTTGGGCCTAGTAGGATGCATATCAATGTTAAGTTGACAAACTTAATAAGCTAAAGTACAGACGTATTAATCCACGTGCACACATTGAGTATTTGGTGAGCTTTTTACCTCAGTATTTTCAAGATAAATCCAGGAGTGGAACAATTTGAGGAAAAGTATAATAGAAATCAGTCACCTCTTCTATATTTATCACCCACTCCTGGTTTTGGCTACAAATACTGAGGTAAAAAACTCACCAAATACTCACTATGTGCACGTGGCCTTAAAGTGATCTAAATAAGCTATAAAGTACATGTTGCCTAGTAGAACTAAGGGTACCGTTACACGTCGCAATATCGTTCCGATATTGCATACGATTTCACGGGAGCTCGCACGTTTTTGGCACTTGTCCAAGATCGCATAGGAAATGTTACACAGGGAGATATCGGCAGGCAACGCAACTACGATGTCATACGCCCCTTTTTCACACTGTGTATGAGCAACCCAGGGAACGAGCATAGGGGAAGTTGTGCTCCAAATCGTAGTTGCGCTGTCACACAGCGCGATCATGCCACATCGCATATACAATATCGTACGGTTGAAGGGCTTGCACAATCTTGCAATATCGTAGGTAGTTTTTTTTCGAGTCGCATTGCCCATTTACACAACACAAAGCACGAACGATATTTACAGCAACGGCCACACCACGTGACTTTTTGTCGATGTTGCATTGCGATATTGCGACGTGTAAAGTGGCCCTAAAAGAAGTATAATAAAATGTTAAGTATATAAAATGGCTTAAAGAATTCAACTTACCAAAAAATCGCTTTCAATGTAAAAAGAATACAATTACAAAAACTATATATTGCCACATCCTAAATAACCCAAACTATAAAATACCCAATCACTACACTATCACTGAAAAATAATAAGAAAATCAGTACCCCAATTCCTGTTTTTGTTAGTCTTGTCTCTGAAAAATTGATATCTCCATAATTGTACTGACCTGTAGAATAAAGGTAACATGAAAGGGATGCAAAACAGGGAAAGGTAGATTCTTCCATTTCTCCTCCAATAAAAAAAAAAAAATAAGTACATTTTTTTGCAGTGCATTATACAGGTATGTACCCTAAATTGCGGCTATTAAAGTTTATTTCACCTCTGGTGTGGTATCACCAATCAATGTACTCTGCCCTTAATCATTTACTTACCAGAGGCCATCTTCTGCTATTTCTGTCAAATCATTGGTCCCAATACGCTATGTTCTGACCACAGCTCCTGGTGACAAGCAGTCCGAGAGAACAGGAACTAGCTCTCAATGTAAGTCTATTAGAGCCTTGTTCTGGGTCTCATAGACTCAGACTATTATGCATAACAAACATATTGCTTTATGATAATGAAGTTCTTGATGTCCCAAAACATTATATGTGTGCCAAATCATGTTTATTGCATTGTTATATGAAAATTAGCTAGGAAACTAGTCTAGCATGATGTCTATTCCTATAATCACAACCCCATCTAGAAGATTGAAGCCTTCTTCCCTGTCCCTAAAATATTTTCAGTGCAGAACATGACAGAGGGCTTGACAAGTTCCCTTTTAATAGTTACTGAGATAGTAAGGTCACTTATAAGGGTGTAAATTGATAGTACATATGACTAGTCTGATTGCTACCTGCTGTTCTGACTTACCTGCTTTAAGGTATGTTCACACATTGTTTTTTCCTGCAGCAAAACCTGCTCTCCTGGCAGTAATAAAGCTGCTTCTGAAAAGCAGGATTTGCTGCATTTTTGCTACTTTTTTTTTGCCAGTTTTTGCTGCATTCTTGGTATGTCATTTGTCTACAGTACATGTTTAAATCAAGTTAGTTTTATTCATCACAAAAGAAACAAAAATACTGCAAAAAATGCAGTTGCGTTTTTGCACTTTCTCATTGTATTCAGTTGTGACAAAACGGTGCAAAAACGCTGAAAGAATTGACCTGATGTTTCTTTCAAAAACCCAGCAGCTTTTCATTTCACTCAAGGAAAAAAAAAGCAGGTGTATGTGTGTGTGTGTATGCATGTCTTAGGGTGGCTTCACACTTGCGTTCGCCTGTGTTGCGCATTGAAGCGGGCGAACACAAGCTTAGCGCAAGCACCGCCCATCCCTATGTTTAACATTGGGACGCACGATGTATGCGCTCGGGTGCGGATGGCCGTGCGTACACATTGCTCCCCATGTGTGCATGGGGAGCAATGAGTATGCACGGCCATCTACACCCGAGCGCATACACTGTGTGTCCCCATGTTAAACATAGGGATGGGCAGGGCTTGCGTTCGCCCACTGCAATGCGCAGCACAGGCGAACGCAAGTATGAACCCACCCTTAGGCAAATTAAAATATTACAGTAGAACCAGCGCTGACTGATACCTCGCACGTACCTTGGTGGGGTACCAGGTAACAAAGGCACAAGAGCTTTACTAATATTGACATTTACTGTAGATATAAGATAATAGTAGGCATTGTTTTTTGTTCCAGACATTGCAACCAGCTTACTAAAAAGATGCACTCCTAGGCTACAGTGAGGACTGTAAACCTCTGCAAGGTAGAACACATTACGGTTATGGTTAATTCTACCCTGATTGATAGCCATGCCAGTAGAGATAATACATTTTGGCATTGTGCTCAAATTCCAGAGCAGGCACCATAACTGAATGTCTGTTACTACAGAGACACACCCCAAACAAATAAGACCCATTCAAGTCAGAAGATCACCATTGATCTAGACTCCATTCAACGGTTCAGCATACCCTGGATATAAATCTTGACCTATCAATAAATATAATTAAACCAACCATAGTCGTTATAGGTGACCACCATTATATCGATGTACTAAAGATTATAATTTCATCCTCTAGCATCCCTCTATCATGACCTAAAATGGCACTGAAACCTAGCCATCTTTGTTATCCCTTTGAAGTCATCTAGATGACTTCAAAAGGATAAGGTAATATAAAGATATATATCTTGATAATAAAACCAGATGTGGTTCATTAGCCATAATGACCTTTGGTATTGTATTTTTACGACGCAAGGGATTTAACAACCCAGAACAGTGCCTACCAACATTGGACCCTACCGTTTGAAGGATCCAACCGTCTATACTAACAGGACTGTTAGAGTTAATTGCTTTTATATTTTCTTATATATTTTTTTGTATAAAAATTTTTAATCCTTTTAAAATGTTTTACATTTTTTCATTTTATTTAATTGGATTTTATACTTAATAAACATCCCGACAAAGGGTTAACTATATAGTGGATTATAGCTTTTTTATTTACAAGCCATTGATAGGGAATATGAGTTAGCGCTGGGTCTACTCTAATATTTTAATTTGCCTAATGGCCACTTTACACACACCAACTTATCTGTCCAACTTCTGACCAACTTGCTGGTTGCAGTGAAATCATGGACATATTGTTCCATTTGTACACAGCCACAAAATGGAGCAATCTGTCCATGATTTCACTGCAGCCAGTAAGTTGGTCAGAAGTTGGACAGATAAGTTGGTGTGTGTAAAAGTCCCAAATTGGAGGATTTATACACGGCAACCCTCTGCAGGCCTTCTAGCAGCAACCACTTGAATAAAAAAAAACCCTTATGATACCTTTACACGCGGCAACATTTCTAGTTTCCACAGTAACTTACTGGCTGCAGTGAAATCATGGAGACATTATTCCATTTGTACACACCCAACAAATAGAACCATGTCTCCATGATTTCACTGCAGCCAGTAAGTTACCGTGGAAAACCTAGAAATGTTGCGCGTGTAAAGTACCAAAGGCATGGTTTCACACTGCTTTTATTCCTGATCAGGCGATCAGTTTGTGTGCCAAACTATGGAAGTAATTGCAAGAAAAACTATAATGAAGATGACCTTTCATGAGTTTGGAGACATCCTAGGTTTTGCACACAGAACTGATCGACTGACCAGGGTAAAACTGGCAGGTGAAACCACCTTTGCTACCCACTAGACTAGTCAAAGTCCCCCTTTTTGACTAGTTCCAGTGTGCAAATCCTAAGTAGTAATGGCCGGTGTAGGTCAGGCGGTTTACCTGTGTAATTTTTTCTGACATTTAGTTTTGTTGCCAAAACGGGTTTGTCAAAAACTTAATGTGAAGGAATTGCGTCATGTTAGTTATTGGATGACCAGCTCGCGGTTTGGCTGCACAAACTGATGTCTGACCGGATAAACTGCGGAACCGCTTGGCAGCCCCGATAGTAAAAGTCGGCCCGCTTTGCTGGTCCAGTGTGAATACCAATAATTAGTGTGTATGCATTGTCTTTGTCTGTATGTGTGTGGATGTGTGTGTGTGTGTTTGTTGTGTATGTGTGTATGTGGGTGCGTGTGTATGTGGGTGCGTGTGTATGTATGTGTGCGGGTGTGTGTGTTATGTGGGTGCGTGTGTGTATGTATGTGTGTGTATGTGTGTGTGCGTATGTGAGTGTGTGTATGTGGGTGGGTGTGTGTGTGTGCGTGCACATTTATGGAATCTCATACCTTTTGCTTTTACTGTAAAAAACAGCTTTTAATTAGCATAAAACTCATTAGAAACATGCAAAAAAAATGCACAGAAAGCAACGAGTGAACATAACCTTAACAGCGTTGGAGCATCTATCTAGAAATTTCACATATTGTTATTTATCTGTAATTCCCGTTGGAAATGTGTGAATAAATTGATAGTTCTGAAGTTCTCAGTAAATTGTTCCTTTTCATTGGTAAGGATGAAACATAACAATGGAAAAATTGTCCATAAGATTTCTGTAAATTTTTATTAGGATTTGTGTATTGTGTGTTACATAAATGTTTTTTTTCTCATGTTTCATACTCAAAGGAGGCGGAGAAGTATTTTTAGAATGTAAATTTTCATCTGACAGGTATATGACAGATTTTTCAGACATGAAAGGTTATCGCATAATAGATTGCAAAGCAGACAGCCGTATAGTCTATAGATATGTATATCATTGGGGAAAATCTGTGCCTGAGACTTCCTGGAAGGGCAATGCAGAAAGCGTTATGTCAGCAAGGTTTCTGCATCTCCTCCACACTGAATAAGCAAAATCTAGACGATGCTGACTGAGCATGACCGCTGCCTGCAAAGTAGAAACATGACTGCTGCATTATTCAGCTCTTTTGACTCCTCGCTCTTCTTTCGTTCTCCATTTTTATTTTTAGCTTATGCAACATTGTCATCATTTCCAAATTGTCATATATTGGAGATGGGCGAATCTTTGGATATGTCTTCATATTCTATTGTCCATATCATGTTGATAAAGAATCACAATTGGCAGTTAGGTGGTTAATAGATTGTGAATTGTTCTCTTGTGTGCTGAGTGCAGGATGTCTTAGGCCGGCTTCAGACTGCGTGTGTGATCCGATCCGTAGCTGTCCGCTTGAGGCAGACAGCCGCGGACCGGTTCAGCACACAGGACTGGGGGGCTGTTATGCCCTCCGATCCTGTGTGCAGTGCTCGCAGCTGCAGCCGCTGACAGGTCAGGACCGCGGCGCCTGTGGTCCTCACCTATCAGCAGCAGGACTGCGTGCACTGCACACAGGATCGGAGGGCATAACAGCCCCCTGTCCTGTGTGCTGATCGGTCCGCGGCTGTCTGCCTCAAGCGGACAGCTACGGATCGGATCACACACGCAGTGTGAAGCCGGCCTTAGTAATATTATGTCCGGCTTAAAAACGCATCGACTTGCCATCATGGTGGTCAAGCTGAGTGTTTCATACTTGGGCTCTTTGAAGTCAATGACTTCAACATGAAAAAACTGAGTGTTGTTTTTCAGGTACGCACACAGAAACACTCGATGTCCCTCGAAACCAGGTCTTGTGGAGTCGGTAAGGCAAACCACCAATTCCGACTTCTCAGTTTCACTGACTCCAACTCTACGACTCTGAACCCCTCATACATGGCTCATGTTTAAGTGATAAATGTATTGTAGTACAATGTAACATCAGGCTTTTAATCATTATTATGATGCAATAATCAGGATATTTAGATAGAACATAATAATCATATTCAGCACATTCTGCATTGAACCACTGTACCCAATTTATTATACATTTTAGAAGTCGGAGTCCATCCATTTTATACAGACTACACCAAAATGGACTCTGACTCCACAGCCATGCTTGAAAGCCCAGTTTGGATTCTCTGTCTGGTAAATCAACTTAAGAAACGTGTTATTTTTCTTAGTGTGGCATCTTTTATCATGTCTCTTTTTTGTGCCATGTGACAGACCCAGATTCACAGAGTTGAGCTGTCAAAATTGCATTTTGTTCCTTTGTTTGTCAAAGAGGAAACTGTAAATCGTGTGCATAGAATAGTCGACTGAAACCAATTCTAAAAACTGAACTTTACAAGCAGATAAAATCTGTCACTTTATTTTAGAGAAACAATACTCAGGGCTCACGCAGTCAGATCTTCAATTCTGCATACAGCACATGCAGCAATTACTAGGCTGGCGCTCGCACAATGAAATCCTGATCCACTTTCCTTATTACAAAAGCTAAAAACCAATAGTGATCGATAAAAAATATATAGCCAGAGGCAGACAATATAGACGTTCTATGTGGCACCATATCATGCAGATATCAACCCATTAGATTCATTTTATCTAGGAAAGAATAGCTCAGTAATATGGAATCCAACAAAATATAGTGGGTACATAAAGTATTTATACCCTTTTACATTTTTCACTCTTTGTTTCATTGCAGCCATTTGATAATTTCAAAAGTTCACTTTTTCTCATTAAAGAGGACCTGTCACCAAACAGGCATGGTGATCTAATTCAGCACTGGATACACATGTCTGCAGCATGAGGCAAGGGGTACCCCCAGCACTGAGCAGGCCCTGTCCCCGAGATAATACAGTTAGAAAACTTACATGCTACAGCCACTAAGGAGGTGCGTATGGGCTTCAGCAAGGGCAGATTCACACCCCTGCATGTGTAATCTGCCCAGCTGCAATCTTCTCTCCCTGTTGCAGTATTTAAACTGAGGGTTTTTTTTTCTCCGTAGCCGCCCCTTGGGGCCTGGTCGCTGCTACGTGTCAAAACATAGCGAGATCGCTGTGAGGTCGCTGTTCACAAAACCTGTGACGCAACAGCTATCTTGCTATGTGTAACGGGGACTTTATTGTGACAAACTGAGAGGGATAGAATACGCTAGCAAATCACAGCATGCGTTAGGACAAGATGTTCAGCACTGTTGAACAATGTGTCCCAATTTTTGGGAGAACAACATATTGGAACAACACCAAAATATGTACAGAGGTGAGTCTCTGCACCGACGGACTGTCAGATGAGAAGAATGAGGCTTAGTGATCCATTGAATGTCACAAACTAACGTCTACACAAACCATCAGAAGATGTTTGCATGACATTGGGCCATGAGCCAGAAGCCTAGCTATGCAGGTTCTATATATATATGACCATGAACAGAAAAGCCAATAATTAGCTGGTAGTCAGTGGGTAATTATGGAAATATTGGATCTGGCAACCACATGTTAAATGGGATATCTTTATAAAATAATTGTCCATCAAAAAAATGTGACATTCACTATCCTTTATCCTCTGCAGCCTCATTCAGTAAAGGTCGGCTCTACTTTATGGTTCTGTCTGGACACAAAAGAGTGGTGGAATATGTTCATTCAATCATTGGCTGAAGCTTTGGCAATCTTCAATGAGTCGAGAGTAATGACCAAATAGGGTCACGTAAACATTGGATTGGGAGCTGCGGGGAAAAGTGAAAGGGAGTATGACTTCTATAAGTTTTTTGACCAGTTTGGTCATTTTTGAAAATAACTTTCATCCAATGAATGGCCTCTATAATTTACTCATTTGCAGGATGGTCTTTAAATCAGGTTGTGCAAAGTGGGATCCCATTTCTAACCCTTCCACACCTAACATCATTTTTTATGAACTTCAAAAATATGCTGAAAAGCTACTTGTGTAACCTTGGCCTTTAAATAGAACATTTCTCTTCCTTACCAGTCAATTGTCTGATTGTTAGAGCGTCATTGGTTTGACATTTAACAACTAATATGGATAAAAGAACTCATTGCTTTATCTTTTATCTACTTTTGATATCTGTAAAGTGGAAGCTGCAGTGTAATTACACAGCCCAGGTATGATTGTAGATGAGAAGTTTTACGTGGGCTGGCTGTGGTGAAATGTTCGGATGTGGTATTTAAACCTGGAAAGCAGGCATTTGTCAGTGGAATAATTCATATCCATCTGCCGTATAGAAAGGACTGGAGACAGAAAGTGAGGAGGCAGCAGGACAGATGTCAGTGGGGGATGTCTTGGATAAGGATTAACTCGGATAATGTATAACTGCAATTATTAGAGTGATTCCACCAGCTTCAAAACATCTGTTATTGCTGGCCGCACCATCTGAACGGGCTTCTCTATTGATACATTTTGCACAATAAATTTGTACACTCTCCCACATCACGGTGCCTTTTTATGGTTCAGAAAGAGGTGAAGTTATTGCCTGGTTAGTCCAGGCTTCATTACAACAACAGGAACAATCTAAGGTACTATGATACACAATCTACAAATCAATGGCAGTATTGTAGTTAGAGATGGAGTCCTTAGGTACCGTTACACGGCACGACTTGGAACGATGTTGGCAATGATCTCGTGGGCGCGCGGTCGTTAGGACATCTTTGTAGATCGTTGGTGAGATGCACACGTCTAGATATCGTGGACAACTCACCAATGATGTAGTGAGTAGGTATCATCCGCACAACCCAGCGAATGATACCTGCTCATTGCTGTGAATGGGCAAAGCTTAAAAACGACATCGCTATCGCGGTGTCACGACACAGATATAGCAGGTTGGCTGATCGTTGATCGTGTGGTTTGAGAATGTTTCTCAAACCTGCGATCACTGATCCGACTACTTATCGTAGTTGAATCTCGGTCTTACACACAATGACATCCTAAGGATGTCACTGGAACGACTTCAAACCCGTGACGTATCAGCGACATCGTTAATGATGCGTGCCGTGTAAATCATAAGGACGTCGTTTCGTGTAACACTGAGATACGACTACGATAAATCATTGGATCGTTGATCGTAGATTTGACAACATGTTCTCAAATCAGACGATCCACGATCAGCCAACCTGGTGCATCGTTCTGAGTGACACCGCGATAATGATGTTGTTAACGACTTTGCCCATTCCCATTAGTGAACAAGTATCATTTGCTGGGTTGTGCAAACGATACCTGCTCACTACATCGTTGGTGTGTCATTCACATTTCTAGGTGTGTGACATCTCACAATGATCTCTAAATGATGTCCTAATGACTGTGCACCCACGAGATCGTTTGTGATATCATTTCAACATTGAAGTGTGTAACGGTACCTTTACACGCACAAACTGCATACTACTCACACACACTGCAACATAGATGGTGTGTAACATGAAATATGTGCGTTTAATATGCATTGTGTAACATAAAGAGTGTATGAACATTTGAAACCAAAGGTTTACATGAACTACATAAAAAGACACATAAGCATGTTTTTCTCACTATCTCACATGAAATCAGAATAAACCTTTCCCATTTTAGGTCAATTAGGATTACCATAATTATTTATATTTGCCAAATGCCAGAATAATGAGAGAGAGAATCTTTTAAGGCATTTTTATTACTGTCTGCAAAGTCAGAAGTGTTCATACACTTAGGCCGGCTTCAGACTGCGTGTCTGATCCGATCCGTAGCTGTCCGCTTGAGGCAGACAGCCGCGGACCGGATCAGCACACAGGACGGGGGGCTATTATGCCCTCCGATCCTGTGTGCAGCCGCACGCAGCTGAACCAGCTGACAGGTCAGGCCCGCGGTCCTCACCTATTAGCAGCGGGAACTGCGTGCGGCTGCACACAGGATCGGAGGGCATAATAGCCCCCCGTCCTGTGTGCTGATCCGGTCCGCGGCTGTCTGCCTCAAGCGGACAGCTACGGATCGGATCATACACGCAGTCTGAAGCCGGCCTAAGATTACTGTGCCTTTAAACCATTTGGGACAGCCCATATGATGATGTCATCTGTTTGGAAGCTTTTGATAGATATTGGCAACATCTGAGTTAATTAGAGACACACCTGTGGATGTATTTTAATGGACATCTGAAAGACACTGCTTCTTAGTTTTGCATCATGGGAAATATAAAGAAATTAGGCAAGATATCAGGAAGAGAATTGTGGACTTGCACAAGTCGAGTTCATCCTTGGGTGAAATTTCCTTATACCTGAAGATGCCTCATTCATTTGTACAAACAATTATATGAAAGTACAAACAAGTTGGGATTGTCCAGCCATCATACCGCTCAGGAAATATGAAGCTGATAAGATTGTGTCATTATCCACAGAGAAACGAGTACTGTAACAACATGAAAAAGAGAAGTTCCTCTATGCTAACGAATAAGGGTCGCATCTCCGAAACGTGTATAGATAACCCCATTATGAGGCATCTGTAATGCTTTTAATAGAATAACAATAAAGGATACTTCCGTGATCTGGCTCCAGAGGAACTTCTCTTTTTCGTATTACTACAATGAACACACCTGTTATTGCTCTGTGATGCCAAGGAGATCCAGTGAGTATTGGATGGTTGAGCTTTTTTTCTGATTCAAGTTTCACTGTAACAACATGGGCTGAAATGCCACTCTGCCAGGAAGAAGCCGTTACTCCAAAAGAAGCAAAAAAAAAAAGATTAATTTTTGTAAATGCATACAGGAACAAAAACCTCCATTTTTGGAGCCATGTCCTGTGGTCTGACGAAAGTAAAATTGAACTGTTTGGCCATAATTACCATCGTTACATTTGGAGGAAAAAGGGAGACACTTGAAAGCCTAAAAACTCCATCCCAAGTGTGAAACACCGGGGGCAGCATCACTTTGTGGGGTTGTTTTGCTGTAGGAGGGACTTGTGCACTTCACAAAATGGATAGCATCATAAGGAAAGATGATTAGGTGGCAATACTGAAGCAACATCTCAAGACATCAGTCAGGAAGGTAAAGCTTGGGGGGAAATGGGTCTTCCAAAAGGACAATGACTCGAAGCATACTGCTAAACTGGTTACAAAGTGGCTTAAGGGTGATAAAGTCAATGTTTTGGAGTGGCCATCACAAAGCCCTGCTCTCAATCCTATTGAAAATCTATGAGAAAAGCTGAATAGGCAGGTGTGAGCAAGGCAACCTACAAACATGGCTCAGTTACAGCAGTTCTGTCAAGAGGAATGGGCCCAAATTCCTACCAACTATAGAGAGAAGTTTGTGGAAGGATATCCAAAAAGTTTGACCAAGTCATACAGTTTAAGGGCAATGGTACCAAATACTAATGAAATATATGTAAACTTGTGACTTTGCAGAAAGTAATAAAAATGCCTAAAACATTCTCACCCTCATTGTTCTGGCATTTGTCAAATATTAATAATTATATCACAAAAAGACAGTATAAAAATAAAAAATGTCTAAAAATACTCTGCTATACAGGTAAAAGTTAAAAGCAAGTGCAAAACAGTGTCAATAACAGGGTACTTAGTTAATACGTTTTTTGCAAAAAATGTACGGAAGCCAGTACCACGCCAAGTACCAAGCATGTACCACGCCAAGGTGACCCTTATCAGAATGGTCCCTAAAACTAACGTGTTTAAAACCTGATCTCATGTGAACATATCTCAAAGATGCCGAGTGCAGCAGGGCCAGAGTCCAATATGGACACAGGGCAGAAACAGCACTTTTGTGTCTGGCTCAGTAAGGAAGGGGTGGGGCACTTCCCATCTTGCATAACAAGAGACTAAATGGATACTAACAGCTGAGCCAGACCACAATGTGAACAGGTCTGTAGAACTGTGTTCACACCACCAAGGATCTATATCACAAAAAAGACAGTATAAAAACGTTTAAAAAAACACTGCTAAACAGGTAAAAGTAAAAAGCAAGCGCAAAACAGTGTCAATAACAAAGTAATAAGTTAATACTTTTTTTGCAAAAAATATACGGAAGCTGTTCTACCACGCCAAGGTGACATTTATCAGAAGGGTCCCTAAAACTAACGTATTTAAAACTGGATCTCTTTTGTACATACCTCAAATATGCAGGGTGCAGAAGGGCCAGAGTCCAATATGGGCACGGGGCAGAAACAGCACTTTTGTGTCTGGCTCAGTAAGGAAGGGTTGGGGCACTTCCCATCTTGCATAACAAGAGACTAAATGGATGCTAATAGCTGAGCCAGAGCACAATGTGAACAGGTCTGTAGTCCCGTGTTCACCCCACCAAGGATCTATATCATATAGAAGACAGTATAAAAAATGTCTAAAAATACTCTGCTATACAGGTAAAAGTAAAAAGCAAGTGCAAAACAGTGTCAATTGTAACAGTGCAGTGCGTATGTAACAGTGTGTGTGTAGCATGGAGTGTTTGTGTGTAACGTAAGCAGTGTATCATGTGACATGCAGTCTTTACATATAACTTGGAGTTCATGTGAAACATGGAATATTTATGAATGTAACACACCGTGTGTGCGTGTGTGTAGCATAGAGCATTTGGGGTCCCACATTTCATTACACCCTGTTCCACACTTTGTCTAAAACCAATGCCATAATAATAATTTTATTTATATAGCGCCAACATCTTAAGCAGCACATTACAATTCCGAGGGAAAATGTGCAGACAATATGAGACAATACAAAGTAAGAAAAAATTCAATAGATACCAGAGGAGTGAGGTCCCTGCTCACAAGCTACAGTCTATGAGGAAATACAATGGAAGCAGATCATGACCAATGAACATGATGGTGGTCATATTAAGCTGCATCACATATTGGAGCATTTGTGTTACCATCTAATATTTTGGTAATCACCTACTGGTGTTCGTCATGGACTTCCAGGCTGATGTCAACGAATCCCAGAGTCCACTTCGGCCGCTGGAAGCTGCACCCATTAGCACACCCAAGTAATGAGTATGCTAATGTAGCACAAGCTGGCGGCAGCACAGACACACACCAGCCACAGCCCCCACCCACTTCCTGCCTCCCCACCGATAACCTCTGACTTACCACAGGGTATAGGACCTGTGGTGATGTCACAGTCACGTCATCAGTCACATGACTTTGATATCACAGCTCCGGAAGTGCTTCACAGCAGCCATGACACAGGGATGTGGCCAGGGGGATCAGACAGTGCAGAGGGGGCCAGAGATATCACCCATCCCCCACTCTCACCTCCCCCCGTGCTCTGCCCCACCCGCTCTCTGCCGCTGACACCCTGCGCTCTGCCCCACATGCACTCTGCACCACCCTGTGCTCTGCACACCCCCCATGCTCTGACCACTCTCTCACACCTACACTCTACCCCCTTGCCCTGCTCCACCCAGTGCTCTGCCTCTGCTCTGCCCCTTGCAATCTGCCTGCTCTCACACCCCATGCTCTGTCTTCTGCTCTGCTCCACCCCACGCTCTGCTCCCATGTTCTTCCCACACTCACACCCCATGCTCTGCTCCACCTCATGCTCTGCCTCACCCTGCGCTCTGCCCCCTTGTGTTCTGCCGCTCTCACACCCTACGCTCTGCTCCACCCGTGCTCTGCCCACACTCAAACCCCATGCTTCGCTCCACCCCACGCTCTACCCTCGCATTCTGCCTGCTCTCACACCCCCCGCTCTGCCCCACCCGCTTTCTGCCTGTAATTCAGTAGGTCCCTGGGGGGTAGAGCTTAGAAGAGCGGGAGACGTGAGTGACAGTTACAGACAATCAGTCAGACGGTGACAGAAAGGAGAAAGGACAGACCAGGGGAAGCTGCAGCCGTGACAGGAGGGCACCTCTAAGGAGAAGGTGACCCAGACAAGGAAGGGGGACACTCCAGGTTTGTTTGGTATTCTGGAGCTGAGGCGGTTTGATTAGATTTATCCCAAACTACAGACCAGAACGTTGTGGGCCCTCATAATGGGAGCCACGACACCCACCAAGGAGCCTAACCTCTGTGCCAAAGCTAGGTCCAAGACGCTAAGAGGTAACAAGGACTTAAGGCAACAGACCTGGGGACCAGTAACCAGACTCTAGTGTGGGAGAGAAGCGACCAGGAAAGTTATTGTAGAGACACTCTGACAGACTCTGTGAAAAGTCTCCTAAATCCGCGGCTACACCCCCCGATGAATCAGACTGTACCGTGTACCTTATCCACCTGGTACCAGTAAATAACTGTTTGAGCTAATCTGGTCTCTGGCATCAATTATTCGTCGCCCGAAAGGCCTCTACAGCACCAAAAAGCCAAGGACTACGACTCCTCTCATCCTCCCCGCTGCCCTGAGGTATAGCTTCGCCTGTGGGGAGCTGTACTACCAAAGCTGCTTCACCATCACCTCAGCGGTCGGCTGCAGCGCTGGTAACCTACTTACCAGGTACCACAGGTGGCGTCATGTATCATCCCCCATCATCATCACCCATCAACCATTGAGTGCCCAGAGCACAGAACCAGGAACCGACCACCCGTGATTCTCTCCCCCACCATCCCGGTCCGAGTAACCCTTCCTTTCGGCCCGACTCACAGCAACCACAGGGGAGCAGAGAGGCAGCACTTGGGGGCAGAGAGAACCACAGAGAGATAGAGAGGTAGTACAGGGGGCAGAGAGTGACCACATGGGGGGAGGGAGTGACCACAAGGGGGTAGAGAGTTACCACAGGGGCGGCATAGAGGCAGCACAGGGAGAGCAGAGAGCCACCACAGGGGGGCAGAGAGCAACCACAGGGGGAACAGAGAGTTACCACTGGGGGGAAGAGAGCGACCACAAGGAGGGGGCAGAGAGCGACCACAGGGAAACAGCAAACGGGAGAAACAGCACAGGAGGGGGGATGGCCGCCGCCCCCAACTCCATAGAGCCAACCCCCATTGTGATGTCACCACCCACCCAATGTGATCAGGTTCCCATCTAGTTTCTGCTGTTATCAGGACTGAATTTCCCATTACTTTGTTGTTTATATGTCTTTACTCTGTACCTGTCCTTATAATCAACATTCATTTTTTCTTCTTTTCAGAATGGTGCTACAATGACCTGGTTTCCCCATTGTATTTTACTTCATTTGATGCTTCTTCAAGATACAATATTTTTTATGCAGCTAACTTTGCACGTCTTTATGGTAAGTTGCCATATTTGCTTATATCATACACTGGGCATCTTGCCCAGGTAAGTTGTGCATAATACCTGGAAATTTATATATGAAATTCTTATTGAAGATTATGGTTCCTTATATGGGTTGTCCGTTCACAAAATATTGATGAGCCAACACCCCCACTGTAGCTATGATAGTGTACATTGAAGAGAGCTGCACTCTACATCAAGATGTAATCTGTAGTGTCTACTGCCAAATGCTCTAGAAGAGCTTCTCTTCAAGAACTGACACTACATATTGAGTGAAGCAGCGCAGTGCAGCTTCGTTCAATGTTTACATTTAGTTACAGACAGACCTGTGAATAGCTGGTCCCACCGATCTGATATGAATGTGTGGGTCGCAAGGCCCAGGTTAGGCCCCTTCCACATCAGCGTTTTTTGTAATTTGCAGCATATCTGGCAGATTTACCGCATCTGCCGTGTAACAACTGCACTTGCGGCACACTTGCGGCAAGCCCCATTCATTTTCTATGGGACTTGCGGCAGGCGCAGCAAATGCGGTTTTGCTGTGACCTGCCGCAAATGCCGGATCATGGCAAAAAACGCATTTGCTGCACTTGCCGCAAGTCCCATAGAAAATGAATGGGGCTTGCCGCAAGTGTGCCGCAAGTGTGCCGCAAGTGCAGCCATTACACAGCAGATGCTGTAAATCTGCCTCAGCAGGTAAGTAAAAGTTCAGTTCACAGTAGTCGTGCTCAGCAGGTGTGGTCCTAACTGCCACATAAATGGGATAGTAGTAGGGATAAAGTTTTATTTGTGAGGCCAGTTGGCAGTTGGCCTCATTCCACGTAGATTAAAACTTGGTTTATTGCATATTTTTACAAGTCATTAAAATCCATGATTGTGGAGAATTGCTCTCAGATGCGTTTCTAGTTTATGCCCTTAGTCAATGAGTCACAGGAATATCACGGAACCAATGTTAAAAACACACCTCCATCAATCACAGATAAAATACATAATCAATTACTTAAAAATAAAAAATAGGCAGCAAAAGTACACAAACTATGAATTTAATGATCCATCAGGCAACGTTTCGGCGGATGAAGCTTGAAGAAGGCGGTTTATCCGCTGAATCGTTCCTGGATGGATCATTAAATCCACAGTTTGTGAAACTTATTAACAGGAGTGTTGCCAATTTTTTTGATTATTTATATCATTTGGAGGATTGGACACAGCCTTGAGGGAATTGCTTTGCGCCCACAATTATTTTTCGATTTTGTGCTACATTATTGTGTGTATTTTTTTAATTAATTACGGTACTTAAATATAGGCATAAACTTATTTTAGATATGAGCAATTTCCACAGAAGTACCAAAAATAATTAAATATATACACATTAGATGACATACATCCATTAATAAATGAACAATGTATCGCTTTTGTAATTCATACCCATAGGATATTTTGAATTGATTTTTACCTCTCCAAAAAAGCCTCCCTCAGCAAAACGTTCTTTATCTAACCCCTACTCGAACTGGGTAATTAACCTTTTGTATGCCATAGAAAAAGAAATCACTCAAATCCTCCACAAATGTCCACAAAATATGTCTTGTGGCTCCAGAATACGCAGCATTTTTCTTAAGAATGTTTGAAATATGCTCTGAAATTCTTCGTTTTAGTTTGCGTATTGTGCACACAATATAATTTTTATTGCACTTCCTACAATGATACCATTTACTATCACCAGCCATGAAGTTAGGTGGTATAGCACAGATGGAAAACCCTTCCCAACTAGGGCTGGCCCCAGGAAGATGATGAGGGTAGTGGTGGTAGGTGTAGCAGAGGAATGAGACATCAAAAGAAAGTCTTTTGATACACCTTTTACTGTCTGTACATGGTCTAGAGTTGTACGACCACCGCCAGTCGTGTGGTCCAGCCAGTTTGATGAGAGTTTCATTTCACTTCTCAGTGGTGATGCAGGGCTTCCTGCTATATATCCTGGGACATAGGCTTCTTGAAGCATGAAACTTTCAATAATTCCTAAGCTTCACTCTGTACACTTTCCAAAACTCTGGCAGCGCAGATCCTGTGAAGATACATGCTTGGTTGTAATAGCTATCTTCTGACCTTTCTATGCTGCTGAAGATGTGGAATCAGTGCTTCCCTGTTGATTGCTCCATTACATAGTTTTCAGCTTGCCACCGAACCCTGCAAGCCTGGGTGGCCTACAAGCTTAGATTTTGGTTCCTTTAACTGTGTCATCACAGAGCAACAATTGTGCTCTGTCCACAGGTGTCCTCTATTACTCCCGTCTTCACTACACACTCTGAATAAGCACATCCCTACTGTGTCAAAACCCAAAACCGTCAAAAGTGCACAGCCTCAGTGAGGGGTTGGGTATTAATGTTAGGATGCTTGTTATACAGCAAAAAAATTGAATCACACATCAAATCTGTGAATTCACATTTAAAACATTATATATGAAACCATTTTGTGGCAATCATTCGCAGGGGCGCCACACATGTAACATGAATACAAGTCATCAATATCTTGAGATTGGACAACCCCTTTAACTGTTTATTATTACTGATACTGAGGTTGCTTTTTTTCTCCTGTTATTTCTATTTACAGGCAGCAGTGGATGGTCTCCTGCCCTGGGGGATAAAAATCCATGGCTTCAAATAGACCTAAAGAGGAAATATAAAATAAAGGGAATTGCCACTCAGGGAACACATAACACTTATTATGACTGGGTTACAAAGTACATACTGCTTTTTGGTGACCGTCCTGATAGTTGGAAACCATTCTTCCAGCAAGGCACTAACTGGGTAAGTGTCACACGCTTGTGCTTAGCAGATAGCGCAAAATATACTGTGTACATAATATATCTATATTCTGCTATCTGATGTTCAACTATTTCAACTGTACTGGAAAGTAGAACATGTACATTGTGCATCAATATATAGTGTGAGGTAGCGACCGCTATGTTGTAAATCAGAGGTCCCCAACTCAGGCCTCAGGCCCACCAACAGTGCAGGTTTTCAGGATCTCCTTAGTATTGCACAGGGTTGGAATCATGACCTGTGCAGATGATCACATTAGCACCTGTGCAATACTAAGGAAATCCTGAAAACCTGCACTGTTGGCGGGCCTTGAGGCCTGGAGTTGGGACCTCTGCTGTAAATGGCCGTATGTTTCACAAAGACGGAAGCACTCTGTGATATAAACCTGGAATGTCTACTCTGGGACTTGTAGTCCCACGAGTTTTGTTAATGTAGTAAGGGCTGGGTTTATAGGTAGGACAGAGTGCTGGGTGGGTCTGGCTAACCACAGATCTCTCATCCATGGGTGTGTCTCATGCAATATAATGAGACTGTTGTTTGTTCACATGACCCATTTGCGCTGGCAAGCGGCCATCATGCTGGAGGCACACAGTCAGGAGACCATGTGCAGAGCCTGTGATGGCTCTCTGAGTTTGGGAAGCTACAGTTCTCCTGAGAGACTGTACTGACAGTGGCCTGTGTGGAACAAGTCACAGATCCTGGTCGGTGATCCCAGTGAGGAAGTTTCTCTAAATGGCAGGACTGACAGGAGTCAGTGAGTGAAGCCTGGTCAAAGCTCCAGAAAGGTAACATAGTTTTTAAGGTTGAAGGAAGACTTTAAGTCCATCTAGTTCAGGGGTCTCAAACTCCAGGCCTCGAGGGCCGCACACAGTGCTGGTTTTCAGGATTTCCATGGATTGACAGTTGGTAATCAAATGACCAACTGTCAAATTCTAAGGAAATCCTGAAAACTGGACTGTGTGCGGCCCTCGAGGCCTGGAGTTTGAGACCCCTGATCTAGTTCAACCCATAGACTAACATGTTGATCCTGAGGAAGGCAAAAAAAAACCCATGTGGCAATACTAAGCTCCACATTGGGAAAAAAATTCCTTCCTGACTCCAGACATGGCAATCAGACTAGTTCAATGGATCAACGCCCTATCAAAGAATCTAGTATATATAACTGGTAATATTATAGTTTTCAAGAGAGGCATCCAGGCGCTTCTTAATTGTTAGTAGTCATTACAACATCATGTGACAGAGAGTTCCATAGTCTCACTGCTCTTACAGTAAAGAATCCACATCTGTGATTATGATTAAACCTTCTTTCCTCCAGACGTAGAGGATGCCCCCTTGTTCCCGCCTCAGGCCTAAAAGTAAAGAGATCATTAAAAAGGTCTCTGCACTGTCCCCTCATATATTTATACATTATTATAAGATCACCCCTAAGCCTTTGTTTTTCCAAGCTAAATAACCCAAGTTTAATAACCTGTCTTGGTATTGCAGACCCCTCAGTCCTCTAATAACCTTGGTCGCTCTTCTCTGCAACCCGCTCTAGTTCAGCTATGTCTTTCTTATACACCGGAGACCAGAATTGTACTCAGTATTCTAAGAGTGGTCACACTAGTGACTTGTATAGAGGTAAAATTATGTTCTCCTCATGAGCATCTATGCCTCTTTTAATGAATCCCATTATTTTATTTGCCTTTGCAGCAGCTGCCTGACACTGGCCACTAAATGTGAGTTTGTCATCTACCCATACACCCATGTCTTTTTCAGTGATAGTTTTGCCCAGTGTTTTACAATTAAGCACATAATTATATCTTTTGTTTCCTCTGCCCAAGTGCATGACCTTACATTTATCCCCATTAAAGCTCAACTTGCCATTTATCAGCCCAAGCTTCTAGTTTACATAAATCCTCCTGTAATATAAAATTGTCCTCCTCTGTATTGATTACCCTGCAGAGTTTAGTGTCATGTGCAAATATTGACATTCTACTCTGTATGCCCCCTACACGGTTATTAATAAATATATTAAAAAGAAGCGGGCCCAACACTGACCCTGGTGGTACCCCACTGTTAACTGTGACCCATTCTGAGTGTGTTCCATTAATGACCACCCTTTGTTTCCTATCACTAAGCCAGTTCTTAATCCACTTACACATATTTTCCCCTATCCCCATTGCTTTAATTTTATGTATCAACCTTTTGTGTGGCACCGTATCAAAAGCTTTTGAAAAGTCCATATACACCACATCCACTGCATTTCTTTGGTCCAGTCCAGAACTTACTTCTTCATAGAAGCTTATCAGAATAGCTTGACAGGAACGGTCCCTGTAAAACCTTGTTGATAATGAGTCATGAGGTTATTTTTCTTCAGATACTCCAGTACAGCATCTCTAAGGGTACCTTCTCACGCCACGACCAGGGGAAACATTTTTGGAGGCGATATTTCTAGCTGGAATTATCGCCGCCAAATTGCCTCCTTATTGCGCGTGTATTTCGAGAATTTGGCGGCGATAAGACAGATGTTCCCTGGTTTCGATTTTACAGCACTGCTGTGAAATCGAAACCAGGCGACATTGGTTTTATCGCCACCAAATTCTCAAAATACACGCCACAATAAGGAGGCTATTTGGCGGCGATAATTCCAGCGAGAAATATCACTGCCAAAAATGTCTCCCCTGGTTGTGGCGTGAGAAGGTACCCTTAGAAAACCCTCTAGGATTTTACCCACAGTAGAGGTTAAGCTTACTGGCCTATAATTTCCAAGTTCAGTTTTTGTCCCATTTTTTAATATTGGCACCACATTTGCTATACAGCAGTCCTGTGGTACAGACCATGTTATTATGGAATCTTTATATATTAAAAATAATGGTCTATCTATGACAGTACTTAATTCCTGCAGCACTCTGGGTAACCTCACAAAAGAGAATTGTCTCTGTTAATAGAGGTCAGTGAGTGAAGTTTGTTGCTATACCTTCACTGAGATACTCCGGCAGAGTTATAGCAAGAGTGTGCGGGCATAGCCATGGAAGAAACAGACTATGGGTCATAAATGTTTAGTGAACTGTGCAGCGCATCCATGTAAGAAATGGACTGTCTGTTATAATTGTTTCTGTAAAGACGAAGGACGGCATGTGTTTGGTTTACCTTGAGCGGTTTATGCAGAAGTTAATAAACTGTCTGGACTTCTTTAAACAAAAAAATATTCCTGTATGCCTTAATCCCACTGCCAAGCGAGTGTCCCACAACACATTCAGTGAGCGGTGTCTCACAATAGGAATATGTTTTTGCCATGTGTTCAATCCGATAATCCGATAGAGTTAAGTCATATTTTGCAGATTTGTGAGGTATTGTTAAGCACAGAAAATCAGAATTTATATAAAGAACACTGTATATATACATATACAATACAGTGTGTATATCTATATATCTATATAACTATATAAAAGCAAAAAATGGACCGCAGCACATCCTTTTCAGTGATTCATGTGGATTTATTCCTGGACTGCGACGATTCGGCTTAGTAACAGCTTTCCTCAAGCAGTACTGCTTGAGGAAGGCTGTTACTAAGCCGAAACGTCGCAGTCCAGGAATAAATCCACATGAATCACTGAAAAGGATGTGCTGCAGTCCATTTTTTGCTTTTATATGATAATACCTTGGTGATGGTAGGACAAGCTTGCACCCGTCTTATATAAAATAGTGCTGTTCCAACTTTTTTGATAATCCATATACCTATATCTATATATATATTGTGAGGTAGCGCCCCAGGGGAACCCGCTTGGCATGGGGAAAATGACATTAGCAACTACATTTCAACGGAAGATAACCAGCAAATTTATTGTTTTTCTGTCATAAACCGCTTCCATAACATAAAACATAACACCATATTTACATTTTCATATGACATAACTTCCACATTAGTACATCACATGACATTACATTACATTACAGGACATTCGCATGAGAATCAACGGGACCATATCATGACTTATTGTCGGTCCCAATGGCGGTTACCTCCGCCTAACACCCTGACAGGGATCATTCCCCATCCTATTGCACACAAGTCATCACACATGGCACTTTTTCATGAACCATTATGACTCACGCATGACACAGCATTCATGGCATTTTTACATAAACCAATATGCTACATACTCAGGGCCCACAATAGTAACAGGAACCCTGTCACTCAGTACACACAAGACCACCACGGATCCACCGGGATCCGGGACACTAACATCTGGATCAATGGGACCATATCTTGACTCACTCAGTCAGTCCCAAAGTTGGCTGGCCCTTGAGCCGTACTCGGTCTCTCACACCGCAATCTGACCGCCTGGCCCTTAGCCGTACTCAGTCCTCATCACACCGCACATATGACCGCCTGGCCCTTGAGCTGTCCTCGGTCCTGGACACTGGCTGGCATGTACGCATCTTTGTGCCACCGGCATGGAAGCTGGCAGGCTCCCTACACTTCCCCCACCGGGGACGGATCACTTCCAGCATATCCTCACATGGAAGTGGTCTGGACTGCTCTGATTCCCATTGTCCTCTCTCATTCAGACACTTGGCAGGTTCTTTATCCAGGCTGCCTCACCCACAGCTGCAACACAGTGAGTCAATCACTCAGCACATCTCATTCACACACAGACCTGAGATGTGATTAACCTGCTGTGCACCATTCAGGTTTAGCCCAGCAAAGCACTCATACACACAGGTTCAGCCGCTCATTAGGCTCATGAATATCGCAGATCTTAGCACTCACACTCAGCTGTTTCACTCAGCGCATGAAAACCCTTCAGCTGTTAACCCACTGTACACCGGACAGGTTTCACACAGCACACACACAGGAAAACCGGCCCATGTGAACAGAGACCTGCACTGATAACCCATGGTGATGCACCCGGCCAGGGGCCACATCACCACAATATTATTATTATTATTATTATTAATTTATATAGCGCCATTAGGTTCCATGGCGCTTTACATGAGGATAAGGGAGACAAGAACAAGTACATAAATCTAGGCGATCAGGACGTACAGGTACAGGAGGGGCAGGGACCCTGTCCACGAAGGCTCACAGTCTACGAGGGGCGGGTTGGGATACAGTAGGATGGGGGTGTGTCAAGTATGGGGCGGTCGCCTGGGTCTCATGGCAGGTTGTAGGCTTGACGGAATAGGTGAGTCTTCAGGTGACACTTGAAGCTTCTCAGGGTAGGCGAGTGTCTGACGTGTTCGGGCAGGGAGTTCCAGAGTAAGGCAGATGCCCGGGAGAAGTCCTGGACTCGGTTGTGCGAAGAGGTGATGAGAGGGGAGCAGAGGAGAAGTTCTTGGGAGGAGCGGAGGTTGCGTGAGGGTAGGTATCGGGAGACCAGTCGGAGATGTAGGTGGGGCCAGGTTGTGTATGGCTTTGTACGCCATGGTTAGTGTTTTGAATTGGGATCTCTTGGAGGCGGGGAGCCAGTGAAGGGCTTGGCAGAGGGGAAGACAGGGGAGTAGCGGGAGGACAGGTAGATTAGTTGGGCAGCGGAATTGAGGATAGACTGGAGAGGTGTGAGGGAGTTAGCCGGGAGGTCATTGAGAAGAAGGTTGCAGTAGTCAAGGCGGGAGATGATAAGAGCATGAATGAGTGTTTTAGTGGAGTCGTGGGTGAGGAAAGAGCGGATCCGTGAGATGTTCTTGAGCTGGAGCTGGAGGGATGTGGTGAGGGCCTCGATGTGGGGCTTGAAGGATAGGGAGGAGTCAAGGATTACCCCGAGGCATTATTATTATTATTATTATATATATATATATATATATCAAACTAAAATATAAAAGCAACAATTTAGTTATTGCTCTCATTTTTCATGAACTTAAAGATCTTAACAGGGTTTCTTAAATCCCATCCAAAAGTAGCAAAACAATACATCTTCAATTTTCAGATGTGCATCATGTCAATTTTGTTGATTGCATTTTATAGATTTTTACTGCTGACTTCAGTCTTTGCAGTCCATCATGGATTTGCATGGCCTACTTGACTAAGATCAGAAAAAACGTTCTTATTTTTTAGTTAAATGGTACAGGGCAACGAGTCCCACAGAACAGGTGAAGCACTGGAGAAGTTGGAGAAATCCAGCAGATGGGAGTGAGATGTAATATGGGAGAATGAAAGGTTCACTAAGTGCAGAGATGTGTAATGGCACAGCAGTGTAAAGAGTTTTGTAGACTATAGGTAATATTTTTAATGTAATTCTGCAAGGAAACCAGTAAGCAGAGAGACCATCCTCACTGCAACATTCATGGCTTGGAGTGGTGCCAGTCCATTGAGTGCCAGATAGTAGTGCTTTCTAATAGAGATGATTAGAGCCCAGATTAGTGTTGTGAATTACTGACAGGCTATAATGCTTTGGGTTGGTGAGAATATGACCAGATCATCACATTGTTAAGTCACATAATTTGACTTTATAAATAATAAAGTTTTTTTTTTTTTAAATCTCTTTAAAAAGTATTTCTATTTTGCTAAAAAATATATAATTTACAATATACTTAGGTTAAAAAAAGACATACGTTCTTCAAAATCAACCTTCACCAGTTATACTTTCTCTAATGTGAAATTATTTGGAACTCATAATTCCAATTGTTGTGAGAAAAGCATCCAGCCCTGTTTAAAATACTCTTATGGCCACTTTACACGTCCCGATATCGGCGTCCAACTCCGATAAAAAGTCACGTTGTTTGTGCGTTGGCTCCGATATCGTTCGTGCGTTGTATGGTGTAAATCACCAATTCGATGCAAGAACGATGCCAAAACGATATCGGGGAAGAAATGAGCAGGCTCTCCAACCGCCTGGTATTGGATGGACGATCTGTGCAGATCGTGCTGTGTGAAAGCCCAACCCCGACTTGGAGACCAACTTCCCCTATTCTCTCCCATGTTAAATGATCGTTCCTGGGTCGCACGTACAAAGGGGGCATAGACATCGCAGTTGTGTTGCCTGCCGATATCGCCCTGTGTGACAGCTCCTATGCGATCTGGGATTTCTGCCAAAAAAGTGCGCACTCCCGCGCCGTTGTATCCAACATCGGAACGATGTTGTATGTGTAAAGTGGCCATTAGGGTACCTTTACACGCCGCAACTTTTGGCGGCGATTGGAGGCAACCTAACGTGCGTGTACACATTTTTCATGGTTGCCTCTGAATGCCGAAGGTGCTTTTAGACGCTGCAATGTCTCGCTCAACCTAAGGCGACGTGTCTCCCCGGAAGTTGCCACACAAACTGCGGGAAACATCCGGTAGATGGAATCTGCGTCGCCTAGTGATTTCCAAGAGGCGTGCCACAGCGTGCTGGATACTGCGCCCCATCAGCGATAATTGGTGGGGGCTACTGTGTTTCCATTGGCTGTCCCTTCACAGGGCGCCATATTTGAAGAGCTGTCCATTCACACTCCACAATTGGAATAGCGTCATGTATTAGCCAGCCTTCCTGCGCAGGCTGGCCAATCATGATGCTATTGCGTTGTCCAATCAGTGTGTTTGGGGCGCAGAATACACAACTCTGTCACGCCTATGTGTTCGAGCCGCTGCACAGGTATGCCCACATTCCCATTGTGATTGTGGCGTGTGAAGTGGCGTAGGGATTCAACCGGATGTGTCCCGCAGGATCCGTTTCAACTTCCGGGGAACCACGTTCCCTTGGGTTGAGGACGCAATTGCGGCGTGTACATGCGGCATTGGCGATCGTTAGCAACCATTATAAACGTGCATGTGCACGTACGGTTGCTACCGATCGCCAGTGATAGTTGCGGCGTGTAAAGGTACCTTTAGGGTACCTTTACGCGTCACAACATTGCATGCAATTTCACTTGCAACTTACTGGTTGCAGTGAAATCATGGACACATTGTTCTATTTTGTGGCCGTGTACAAATGGAACAATGTGTCCATGATTTCACTGCAACCAGTAAGTTGCAAGTGAAATTGCATGCAATGTTGCGACGTGTAAAGGTACCCTTAGGGTACCTTTTCACGCCACAACTAGGGGAGACATTTTTGGAGACGATATTTCTCGCTGGAATTATCGCTGCCAAATTGCCTCCTTATTGCGGCACGTATTTCGGGAATTTGGCGGCGATAAAACAATGTCGCCTGGTTTTATCCAGGCGACATTGGTTTTATCGCCACCAAATTCCCAAAATACACGCCGCAATAAGGAGGCAATTTGGCAGCAATAATTCCAATGAGAAATATCGCCTCCAAAAATGTCTCCCCTGGTTGTAGCGTGAGAAGGTGCCCTTATAGTATCTGTCAGTACTACCTCTTGCAGTAGGGGATTGTATAGTTTTGCTGCTAGAACTGTAAAGTTACCATCACACGCGGCAATATTGCTAGGCAATATTGCCACGTGTGACAGTACCTTGAAGAGCCTTTTACTATTTAGCTACCGTAGTCATCTTTCCTCCACACGTAATGACTGTCTCCTATCATGTCTGCCCGAAAATAGGACATAGTGGGGGTTGTGTCAGGCTGCTAAATATAAGGCACCCCCTTCCCCAAAATAAGGTGTAGCAAAAATAAATCTTTAAAGGCATGCCTGCCAACCAGAGGTGCAGGGCATGCAGCTATGATTGATTTTGTGCGGTTTCACTATACCGCTATTGCCAGAGCCCGCTGACCCTGCTTTATTCATTCCTCCATGTCCTGTATGTACGATGTCTAGGCGCTACTCAGCATAGATGTACGGTAGTAAGCCGTCAGCCAATCAAGCGATATCTGCTGACGTCTAATTGGTTGTCGCATTATTTACATCTCCTGTATGTAGGGTATCCAGGAGCCACTCAGTGTAGATGTTAGGTACTGCGCTGCCTATTGAGGCGCCATCAGGCGCTGCCTGATTGACCGACAGCTTACTACCATACATCTATACTGAGTGGCGCCCAGACACCGTACATACAGGATAAGGAGGTATGAATAAAACAGCGGCAGCTGCGGGCTTCGGCAATAGCGGTGTGTGTGTTGGGGGCTGCAGATTGATGATGGGTGCTGCAGGGGGACATTGGGGGTTGATGGGGGCTTCAGGAGAATATTGGGGATGATGGGAGCTGCAGACAAATGGTGGGGGCTGCAAAGGGGATGATGGGGGCTGCAAGGGGATGAAGGGGGCTGCAGTGGGACATTGAGGGATGATGGGAGCTGCAGATGGATGATGGGGGCTGCAGAGGGACATTGGGGGATGATGGGGCTACAAATTGATGATGAGGGCTGCAGGGTACTTTGGGGGACAATGGGGGCTGCAGATGGATGATGGGGGATGCAGGGGGACATTAGGGGATGATAGGGGCTGCAGATTGATGATGGGGGCTTCAGGGGGATATTGGGGATGATGGGGGCTGCAGATGGATGATGATGGCTGTAGATGGATGATGGATGACACAGTTTGGTCATGCTGGTTTGTGATGACACCTACTGTACAGTTTATAATAAATGTTAATTTTTGTTTTGTTCAACAATAAATGTGAATTCTTCTTCATGGAGATAACGACCTCCCCTGACAATAAAACATGGTGCAAAAATTAATATGGGAAGCAAGATAGTTCTTTGTAAGGTCTTTGAAAGGAATAAGTCATGTATTGCATTGACCACACATATATTTATTCATATACCGTAAATGAGATTTCCTCTAAGGGTTTTTTTATAAAATAAATAAGCCCAACTGGATTGCCCTTCCATCTTATGTAACAATCTAATTGGTGCCTTGGAACAGTTTCTAACTTCCGAATACCCTTTTTAAAACTTGGAGCTCAAAATGGTATTTCTTATTCTAGATGTGACGTTAAGAGTGATTTATAGGTTTGTAAGTAATAAATTGGGATTACATGATTTAATCTCTCTTTTTATACACTGTAAATCTTGTTTGCTTCAGCAGCTGCTGCCTGACATTGAGTTCTGCTGCTCAATTTACTTGTAACAAAAATACCCAAGTCCTTCTTCTACTCGTAGTTCTGAGTATACTTCTATTTAATGTGTATATAGCAAAAGAATACTCCCTCTTAGGTGCATTACTCGACATTTATCAACATTAAACCTCATTTGCCAAGTGTTTGCCCATTCAGACATCTTACTCAGATCGTTTAGTAATATAATACTGTCAAAGTAGTTTTTATTACGGTATCCAATAACATTTTGTGTCATCAGTAAAGATGGACACTTTACTCTTAATCTTATTTACATTAATGAATAGCATAAAAAGAATTGGTCCCAACACTAATTTGTCTAGTACTCTATACCTAGAAATGCACATGTGTGGTATTTGGGCATGAGCTACTTATAAAATTAAGCTAAAGCTGTAATGATGTAAATCCCTAACAATACTCAATAATTCATATGAATTAAAAATTAATATAACATGTCTGAACTACCAAATAAGCCCAAATATGGCTATATTGATGAAAAAATATAAAAGGGAGAGGTGATAAGTACCTCAAAATGGTGATATTGAAATGTACAACTACATTGATGGGAAAAAAACTGTGGCTCACTGAATGTAGCGATACAAAAATGAAAGGAGTGAGTGTGGCTGCGAAAAATTAGGCTGGTTTCACACCGCCATTTTTTTGTATCCAAGAGGATGCAGGTTTTACCTACATCCCCCTGGATTCCCCCAGGCTGGAAATTATGGAACTGTATGCCCTTGCGCCAGTATTATCACTGATTCGGACTCACGGATGAGTGATAAATCCGGTGCAGGAGGATACAGTTGCTTCCGGCTGCATACCTATTTCCGGCAGATCCGGGGACATTTAGAACTGTGTTCTGGTTATGTGAAGTTCCAAAACTCGTATCTGGGTTACTTAGAGCCCATTTTAATCCATCATGCATTGCGTCGAATCTGTGTGTTTATGGTTGTTGAATGGAGACCAAAAATGCACCAAGTTGTGTTTTTGGTCTCAGGGAAAAAAATGTGACCACCCAGATACAGGAAAAAAGTGCAAAACTGGAAGCACCCGCAAGTGCCTGTGGCCACCTTGAAAGTCAATGGGTCCAAAAATGGATGAGGGTGCATCCAGTTTCAGCGGATTGAAAAGGATGGCGAAAAACGCCAGTGTGAAACCAGCCTAATGGTACATTTTACTGCAGGACATTCGATCTAATAAGTGTTTAGGGTCGTTTTTGTCACATAGAGATGTGGAGTTGTTAGGTTTCGGCAAAGATGATGGAGGAAACAGAAAAGCATGGATTTAGAAATATTACTTTTGAGATGTAAAGAGGACATGACCGCAGAGATAGCTGACAGACACTCGCTAATGTTTTTTAGAAGAGGAGTCCTGTATGGGGAGGATGTCTTTTTCTGGTGGCCATCAGCATAAAAATAGTAGTGAAAACCACTTATTGATAGTCTGCCCAAATAGGTTTGTGCAAAAAAACCCGAAGGAGAACTTAAAATGAACCTTGGACAACCGGAACATAGTGAGGAACATGTGAGGAAGGCAAGCCTGCAGACATGGTGCATGTCACAATGCGTTGAGAAGACTCTGAGCACAGTAAATGTAAGGATTGCTTTAATTAATTGACTCATGTTCCTTCTTCTGAGCGCCCCATGTAACCACTGAAATCTCTCATATATCTTCAGTGTTATTGAACTGTCACATGTGACGTTGACTATACTCACTCCTTGCCCTAATACATATTGCTAATTGTCGGCACATGTGTGTGTCTTGTGCTCTCCTTCCAGCCTCTTTCTCAAGATTCTCTGATACATTTTATCATTACGAAAGTAGAATTGTTGTCGTCCCTTATACCCAATTAATTTTCTATGAATTTTTACATTTGTGGACATCTTCTCTTTTTTCACCTATTATTTGAGTAATTGTGCAGTTCGTGCTATTGGTTTCAATAAGGATTGGAAAACCACTATTTGGGTACACAGCAGCACTTGGTAGGGAAAGGGGCACCACTAGACTTTTGGTATGTAAAATTGGCTGCAATCATTGGTGCATGCCATGTCGGGTTTGGAAAGCCCCTGATGTGCTTAAACAGTGGAAACCCCTCACAAGTGACCCATATTTGCAAACGAGAACCCTTAAAGTGATCCTGTCACCTCCAAAACGCCACCTAAGCTTCAAAATCATGTCCCTGCAGCATACTATCACTAATCTCACTAATACTCATTAGCGATGTTAATTAGCTGTGGCTATATTCTTTAGTCCCTAGGGCATGCCCTCTTCACCATATGATCACGCCCTAATAGGTGTGATCTTCTATTCATGTTGTATTCAGCGCCTTCCTGCTCTCCACGGCGCTGCCTGGGATGTAATGACGTGAATTGCGTCATTTCCGGCATCGGGTGACGTCAGTATACCCACGCTGCTCTGTAGGCTTCAAGCACCGCATTGCGCATTTTCTGAGACAAAAGGAGTATGAGATTAGTGATAGGATGCTGCAGGGACATGATTTTGAAGCTTAGGTGGCGTTTCGAGGTGACAGGATCCCTTTAAGGAACTTATCTAGATGTGTGGTGAGCACTTTGAACCCCCAGGTGCTTTACAGAATTTCCAAACGTTTGTAAGAGGAGTCAGGGGCAGCCATAGTTGTGGAAGAGGGGCTTGGTGCTTCCTCAGTCACCTTTGTTTCCTCCATATTAATTTGTATTAAAGTATCGGTGGAAATCAGGGCTTTCATACCTTCTACAACATTAGTGGGGGAAAGTGTTTCACTATTAATTCACTACACAAGGAGTCATCTTTAACAACTTTACGTTTGCAGGTTAAAACATACACTTTTGTAGATAACAGCATCTTCCATCCTTCCGACACGCGGTCATTATTCATCTTTACAGAGGCACTTTAAAGGTTTCTTTATACCTTAAGAGGCCGCCACAGGGATAGCGAACAGATCAAGAACGTCACCACTTAGTGAATGTATTTGTGATCATTGTAGCTCCTACCAGAGGTGTATCTAGGTTTTCTGGCACCCAGGGCAAGAATTCAGTTTGGCATCCCCAAGCGATCTGAGTACTCGTCATATGACTAATCATTCATATGCGATCTGGATACTTATAATACTGACAAGCTGTTCTACCTAATTCTCTCAGTGTTCATTGAAAAACAGAGAAGCAGGAAGAAAAGCTGTCAGATGTCCATAATAAATAATATACTGTGAAAATTGCATATGAGTGGAACGGCCATATGATGACTGCTTGAACCGGAAAGCAGAGTTGAAACCTGACAGTGAGCATATTACACTGTTAGGAATGGGTTACAGTGCTTAACGTTAAAATTAAAGGGCTTGTCAAGGTTTAATATGAAGTCTGTAGTCCCCCTAGTTGTCTGCAGGCCTCTGAATTCTCACAGCGTGTGGTCTATACACTTTCAGAATTCTCCTGTGCCAGTGGCAACATTGGACGGTCATGTGAGCACAAGTATGTGATTTATATACACATTCTGACTAGATTCGTCCGCCCTCACTCAATTCATTTTCATTGATCGAGGCTTCACATGTCTAGTCAGCATGTGACTGCATGTGTGTAAATCGCATACTTACAGTTTCATGAACTCCCACTCTCACTGCCCGCACTACAGAATGCTGACAGCATGCAGAATTAACAAGTCTGCAGTCAAATAGGGTTACACATAGAGTGACTGCAGAGTCCTCACAAACCTAGACAACCCCCTTAATGATCCTAACAAATAAAAACATAGTACCCTTTAACTTGTCACATGGCATAACACTTTATTAACATAGCCATGTGCCATGTAAGCTTACAAGTTATGAATTGTTACATGTGTACAGGATCAGTAACCCTCATTAGTACAGAAACACTATGTCAGAACCCTCATCATTACAGATATACATCACCAGATGCACCAGAGGTACCGGAATACATAACTAAAACCCACATCAGTACACAAATCACAACCCTCATCAGTAACAAAATTCATCATTAGAGCCACCATCAGTAAAACAATTGTAATGTCAGATCAGACCCATACTGCATGAACCTACAACTCCTACTACATCCTTAACAATGGTAAAAAGATACTGGAAGTTGTTGTTCCCAGTCATCATCAGGCCATACAGGAACTACAGCACTGATGAAAATTAGTTAGTATCACAAATTATTTACATCCAGGTACCTTATACTGTAGATGATTGTCTCTGATCGATCGAGACCGCCTTTTTCTTTTCTTCATATTGTCCAGACACCATGATGACTTTTCACGTGGAAGTCGCCTCTTCAGACTTCCATCTTCTCCACTATTGTTTAGCACATCTCGGCACAATTCCCTTAAAAATAGCAGAATGATCAAAATTCTCCTAAGTAAAAATATCTGCCCTACACTTTGTCCCGGAATAAATAATTGGTCCTCCTCACTGTTCCCTACAAAAAATATGATTTACATACTGTCACTCTTATGGCACATGCCCTCCACGTTGCCCTCTCCTTTCCATACTGGGCCCCCTCATCACACTGTCCTTCCACACTGTGTCTCCCTATAGTGTCCAGTCTCTATACAATACTCCCTCATTAAATTCCCACTCCTCTGTAAACTGTTCCCTCCTGGCTGTAGCCACACACTGTCCCCGCATGCTGCCCCCTCTCCATACATCCCCACACTGTTCAGTCTCTATTCTGTTCCTCCTTACATTTTTCACATCCCCTACTGTTTTCTCACCGCTTCATTCATAGCCCTCTCTCACTCCCATACTGTGTAGGCAGCCCTCCCCACTAACGTTCTTTATACCCAAAATTGTCCCACCCCCTCACTCCCCATATTATGTTGATAGCAATCTGTAGCGCCCGCTGGTCAGCGTGCTACAAAAGGGTACTGCACACGAATTGAAGGTGCACTATTCTTGTCCTGGTAGGGGTTAATAGAAGTCTGAAGCTCCTCACCACACACATACACCTAGAAACAGGGGGCCAATTGGACAGCCCGTTACTAGGGTAACCGGTCCTGGGGGAGGAGAGCTAGGGTATATAGTGAGTGGGAAAAGAGTGGGAAACAGTTGGAGGAGAGAACAGACAAGACAAGACAGAGAGAGAACCTGAGGAGAGGAGGAGTAGTAACAGGGAGGGCACCTCAACCTGGTGACCCAGACAGAGAGGGGCAGATAGAGGGTGACTGAACACCCTAGCCAGTCCAAAGCGGGGTACCGGCTTCGAAGCAGTGCAGAGGTCCATCCCTGAGCCACAAATACTGGTATGATCGACAGCTTCATAGAGCACGATCCGCCCAACATACGTTTTGGTCCCCACCAGGTTCATATCCCCCAACAGGCCTGGTAATAAGCGGGATTCGTGCAGGGCAGCACAAGGAAGAAGGAGTGCGCTTAGGTAGGACAGAGTAAGAGAAAAGAAGGAACATACTGGAGCTTCGGACCGACATTGCCTTTTGCCAGGATCACCCAGTCCACTACCCTGGCTGTAACAACCGCATACCCTGTAAACTGCAGATTACCAGAGTAAAGACCCGTGCAGAGCAAGCAAGTGTCTGTATTTCCTTCCTGGTGAATCTGTGACATTCCAGTCTCACAGCAGAGACTGCGCTGCCCTATTCCAATGATCACACTACACTGCCCCGGGGGACCCTGCTCTACCTGTAGGGAGATACAACACCTTGCTGCCATCCATCCCCTCGGAGGTCTGCAGCAGCGCTGGTCCATCACCAGAACCACAGGTGGTGTCATGACATACTTCTATAAACTCTATCCCTGTAACTATTCCCCTTTTTATTGTCACCCCAAGGGCAAAGGCTCGGGCACCGACCATCCGTGACATCCCTGCACCCGACTGCCGAGACTGAGTACCCCAGACCCTTGTGGGTCCGACAACTTCCTCCCTCACTCCACATACTATGCACACACCAATCCCCCTTAACTCTATTTACTGTGCCGCAGCTATTCCCCCCCTCACACTTCATACTGTATCCACACCCATATAACCCCCCTCACTCCACATATTGTCCCGCAGCCATTTCCCTCACTTCTCAAACTGTGTCCACACCATCCCCTTCCTTACTCCACATACTGAGCCACAGCCATCCTCCTCACTCCTCAAACTGTGTCCTAACTGATCCCCTCTCCCCCACTCCCACTTATCAATGTGCCCAGCCATCCCCCTTACTCTTTATACTGTGTCCCCCATTTCCACCCTTGCTTCCCATACTGTCCTCCCAATACTGTGTCCATACCCATTACCCCCTTGCTCCATATTCTGTGTACTTAAATCCCCCCTATATGATCTCCATGCTGTGTCCACATACACCCCCACCAACTCTCCAGTATGCTCCTGATACATCCCCACACTCTCCTCTGTTTGCTCCTCATACACCCCCCCGCCCTCTCCCCTCAATTTGCTCCTTATACATCCCCACCCCCTACCCTCGATTTTCTCCTCATACAACCCCCACTGTCTCCCTCTATTTGCTTCTCATACACCTCACTCCATTTGCTCCTCAACCCTCTCACCTCCATTTGCTCTCATACACCCCCTCCTCCCCTGTTGCCATCTTGCTATCTCCTCATACGCCCCCCACCCCTCCCCTCTGTTTGATCTTTCAAACATCCCCCATCCTCTCTGTTTGCTCCTCATACACCCCCCACCCTCTCCCCGTTTGCTTCATTCACACATCCTCCATCCTCTCCCCTCCCTTTGCTCCTCATACAAAATGGCTTTTGTTGCCATTTTCCGCGATCCATAGCATTCTCATTTTTCGGGATCAGGGGCTGTTTGGAGATTTATTTTTTGCGTCTTGATGATACCATTTTTGGGTAAATGTGCTGTTTTGATCACCTGTTATTGCATTTTATTGCGATGTTTCAGTGCCAAAAAAATTTATTTTTGGCTTTTGGACTTTTTTCTGCCACGTAGTTTACAGATCTAATTAATTGATTTTATATTTTGATAGATCGGGCATTTCTGAACACGGCAATACTAAGTATGTGTATTTTTTTATGGTTTTATTTTCAGTGGTGCAAAAGGTGGATGATTTGAACTTTTATTTTTTTTTTATTATTTTCACATTTTTAAAAATGTTTGTTTTTTCTTTCTTTTACTTGACCCCTTAAGGTGCCTCAGTGTCTGATTGCTCCTGCTGTTCACAGTTGTGATGATCCACGCCTCTGAATAGCAGAAATGATCACTTTCTGTGCCAACACTTCTCAGGCATCGCTTAGCAGGAAGTGAGTCATGACAAGCACCCGGGTCATCAGCTAATCCTGTGCTGTCATGGCAACATATCAAGGCCTCATGATCACATCACAGGCTGCCAATGGTGGCAGGGAATAGCGCGATCCTGCTGTGTGGATTGCTTATCTGCCCGCACCTGTTAACTAAACATGTTGGCTGATGAGATCAGCTGGTATATGTGGGGGGTGATGCAAGTTCAGCATCAAAGAGAGGGAGGGAGGCCCTGGATGTACCCCTATGTCCTTGGTCGTGAAGGGGTTAAGGTTGTATTTCAGAAAGCAGAATTTAATGGACTCAGAAAGAGGGTCCAATGGCTTGATTTTCAATGGACAGTAATGTCCAAGATGGGAGATTTTTCTAAATGAAATCCTCACTGCACATCCAGTAAAAATCCCTAAAATAAAGAAGAATTGGAAGCATTTCAAGAGACCAGGATGTATGAACACAGAACTTAAACACTTGCTATAAATGAAAATGAAATGCATATCAAATGGAAAGAGGGAAGCTTAGCTAAAGATTCATATAATGCTGTCCACAGGGACTACTTGGCAAGAGCTAAAGCCAGCAATGAAGTGAGGCAGCAATAAAAATGGGTTTGTGGGGTATGTCAAAAGCAAAAGAAAAGCCAAAGATGCTATAGGATTGTTACAGGATGAAAAGAGTGAAATGGTCAAGAATTATGTTGAAAAGGCCGAAGTTTTAAATTCCTATTCAACATTTGTGTTATCTAGAAGCAATTAACGTCAACTGATTTTCACTTTGCTTTTGAAAGAATAAAATAATCCACATAATGTATAAACAAATAGATGGTGAGGGAACACTTAAAGAGGACCAACCAGCAGGATTTAGGGTTATAAAGTGAAGCCACTACCTTATAGGCACTGGGATGCAGAGTGCAATCATACCTTTACTTCAATGATTACATGTATGATTGCAGAAAAAAGTGTTATCAAACAACGGGAAAACAGTGCAGCAAAATAGCATATGTGCAGTACAGTGTCACTATGTGGGGTTGAGTTTCTTTTGTTACTCTCCTTTGGACTCTAAGCCAATTTTTCCCCTCTCCCTACCTCCATCTCCTGCTTCTCGCTGCTTCCAGTGAGTCACGAGCAGGAGAAGACACAGCCCCCTCCAGTCTCTGCATACCCTGAGCTCAACTCTTGCCTCACTCACAGATACAGGAGAGGAGACGGGACAGATTGCCGCTATTGTCATCTGTGACTGTGAGAGAGAGCTGAGCTCAGGATGCGCTGAGATGCAGAGGGTGGGGTGTTCTCCTGCTGAGTGCAGGAGAAGCAGTGAGAAGCAGAAGACAGAGGGAGAGAGGGAGGAGCGCATGGTTTAGAGCGCACAGAGGAGTAATAAAAGACACCCAACCCCACATAGTGATGATATGCTGCACATATTCTAATTTGCTGCACTGTTTTCCCGGTGTTTAATAACACTTTCCTCTGCAATCATACATGTAATCATTCAAGTAAAGGTATGATTGCATTCAGCATCCAGCGCTTGTAAGGAACTGGCTTCACTGTACAGTCCTAAATCCGCTGGTTGGTCCCTTTAACTAGGTTAAATAAATTTAAATCTCCTGGTCAAAATAAATTACAATTTAGGGTAATAAAAGAGATAACTGAAGAAATTGCAGAACCACTAGCCAGATTCTTTTAAAATTCATGGAAAACAGGAAATGTCCCAGAAGATTGGATAAGAGCAAATGTTGTCCAAATTTTCAAAAAAGGAAAAGGGATGGCACCAAGAATAACAGGCCAGTGAGCCTTACTTCTATATCAGGAAATATCTTTGAACAAATTAATAAACAGCATGTATGTAAGTACTTGGATAAGAAAACAGTAATCAACCAGCATGAGTTTGTAGCAAACAAGTCATGCTAGACTAATCTAGTTTCCTTTTAGAAAATTGTTCAGACACAATATACCTCAAAACAATTGTATCAACCTCATGATTCATTTATGCTCATTTTGTCATGCTTTGGTGTAATTTTTTGAACTAGCATAGTGAAACACTCAATACACTATTAGAAAAAGTGGGACCCACTCAGGAGTTATTGTTTCAATTAAAAGTTACACCTTTATTAGAATATATGAAAGCACATTGACATATAAGCACATACAAGAAATAATTGGTGAGGAGAACCAAGAGCGGAGAACCCTTGAAACAATAACTCCTGAGTTGGTCCTATTTTTTCTAAGAATTTTGTTTTTTTATGATGGAAGCCCTGAGTGGATAGATCAGGGAAATGCAATAGATATAGTATAACTTGACGTCAGCAAAACATTTGATAAAGCATCTATCCTTTTTGAAAAAATGACCAAGTAGGGGATTGACAAGGTTACGATTAGTTGGATTCATAACTGGCTCAGTGATTGTAATCAAAGAGTGGTAATAACTGGTTGCACATCCAATGGAAGAGTGCTTCCAGTGGATTCATAACTGGCTCAGTGATTGTAATCAAAGAGTGGTAATAACTGGTTGTGCATCCAAGTGGAAGAGTGCTTCCAGTGGATTCATAACTGGCTCAGTGATTGTAATCAAAGAGTGGTAATAACTGGTTGTGCATCCAAGTGGAAGAGTGTTTCCAGTGGATTCATAACTGGCTCAGTGATTGTAATCAAAGAGTGGTAATAACTGGTTGCACATCCAATGGAAGAGTGCTTCCAGTGGATTCATAACTGGCTCAGTGATTGTAATCAAAGAGTGGTAATAACTGGTTGTGCATCCAAGTGGAAGAGTGCTTCCAGTGGATTCATAACTGGCTCAGTGATTGTAATCAAAGAGTGGTAATAACTGGTTGCACATCCAATTGGAAGAGTGTTTCCAGTGGATTCATCATAACTGGCTCAGTGATTGTAATCAAAGAGTGGTAATAACGGGTCGTGCATCCAATTGCAAGAGTGTTTCCAGTGGATTCATAACTGGCTCAGTGATTGTAATCAAAGAGTGGTAATAACGGGTCGTGCATCCAATTGCAAGAGTGTTTCCAGTGGATTCATAACTGGCTCAGTGATTGTGATCAAAGAGTGGTAATAACTGGTTGCACATCCAATGGAAGAGTGTGTCCAGTGGATTCATAACTGGCTCAGTGATTGTAATCAAGGAGTGGTAATAACTGGTTGCACATCCATTTGGAAGAGTGTTTCCAGTGGATTCATAACTGGCTCAGTGATTGTAATCAAAGAGTGGTAATAACTGGTTGCACATCCAATTGGAAGAGTGTTTCCAGTGGATCCATAACTGGCTCAGTGATTGTAATCAAAGAGTGGTAATAACTGGTTGCACATCCAATCGGAAGAGTGTTTCCAGTGGATTCATAACTGGCTCAGTGATTGTAATCAAAGAGTGGTAATAACTGGTTGCACATCCAATTGGAAGAGTGTTTCCAGTAGAGTACCACAAGGCTCTGTCCTGGTCCTTGTGTTTTTTCAGCCTTTTCTTATAAATGATCTAGATAAAGGCAACAGTAGGAAGCATAGCTAACACTAGAGAAGTCAGAAAAAGTATTCAGAAGAACCTAGATAAATTAAATGGTATTTAAAAGGGAGTAGGGATGAGCGAGTCCTAAATTACTCGGAATCGCTAGACCCGCACGAGTCCGAGCCCAGGACTCGCTACTCGTTGCGAGTCTAGCGAGTCCAATGTTAATGAATAGGGAACCGAGTAATAACGAATAATGCTATTTCCAAATCGCTGATGTGTCTCTGAAAGTGTGCGAGTCCAAACTCGCAGGTTTTTCTCTTATTTGGAGCCGAGCTGCAGGCAGGACACCGTACAGCAACGCACTGGCACAGGAAAAAATTGTTTAGTACGCAGAACCAGGCACTGTTAGGCTGCGGTGCTGGCTGCGTGCAAGTTTACAAGTACCGTGCGAGCTGCAGGCAGGACACCGTACAGCAACGCACTGGCACAGGAAAAAATTGTTTAGTACGCAGAACCAGGCACTGTTAGGCTGCGGTGCTGGCTGCGTGCAAGTTTACAAGTACCGTGCGAGCTGCAGGCAGGACACCGTACAGCAACGCACTGGCACAGGAAAAAATTGTTTAGTACGCAGAACCAGGCACTGTTAGGCTGCGGTGCTGGCTGCGTGCAAGTTTACAAGTACCGTGCGAGCTGCAGGCAGGACACCGTACAGCAACGCACTGGCACAGGAAAAAATTGTTTAGTACGCAGAACCAGGCACTGTTAGGCTGCGCTGCTGGCTGCGTGCAAGTTTACAAGTACCGTGCGAGCTGCAGGCAGGACACCGTACAGCAACGCACTGGCACAGGAAATTTTTTGTGGAAAAATGGCACCAAAATTATTTGGTAGACTAGTGCCAAAAATAAGAAAAAGCTTAGGATTACAGCTCTGCGGAAAGCTGGGTGAACTAAGCTCTGAGGATGGTGCTGGATTCACTGTAAGGCTGCTCCTATCTCCCCTTCCTTACAGTCCTGTACAGCAATCCTCCGTCCTGGTAGTTCTGAAAAGAACTTTTGGGTTATGTGTGAGGAATCTTGACTCCTACACTCCGTCCTGTTAGTTCTGAAAAGAACTTTTGGGTTATATGTGACTCCTACACTGCCTAACTGTCCCTAGATCTGCTCCAAGTCTCCCTGCACTAGGTCAGCTCTTCTCAGGAATGTGCCCAAAATGGTGGGGCAAGCCTTATATACTGCCTTGCCTGTCATAGATGACATAGGCATCACGATGGACAGCAGCCAATCATAGTCCTGACACAACCAAAGCTGCTATGGCATTACTGACTATGATTGGCTGTCTTCACAAGTTTTCTGACCTAACACGCAATGCTGACTAGTAACATAAAAGATTCTGGATTCGCGAGTCCCGAATAGAGAATACAGGACTCGGAATCGCAGACTCGCTAGGATTCGGACTCGTAGACTCGCTCAGACTCGCTGCTGTTTGGGGAGATTCAAGCTATATAGCGATGTGATAGAGCGAGTCTAGCGAGTGAGATAAAGTAAACTCTGACAAAACTAAGATTGCCATTGACTTGCATTGGACTCGTTACTGAGCGAGTATTCGCTAAAAGACTCGCCGATTACCGAGTCCAGCGAGTCCCTTAAGAATCGCCGAGTAACGAGTCCTAGCGAGTAGACTCGCTCATCCCTAAAAGGGAGAAATGCAAAATTCTACATCTGGGCAAGAAAAAGAAAATAACATCTACAGAATGGGAATAATAAAACTAAGCAACAGCACATGTGAAAATGACTTGGGTACATTAATAGATCACAGACTGAACATGAGCCAACAGTGTGATGCAGCAGGAAAAAAAGCAAGCACAATTCTGGGATGGATTAAGAGAAGCATGGATTCTAGATCACATGAAGTCATTATCCAGCTCTACCCCACTTTTGTTCATCTGGAATAGTGTGTCCAGTTCTTGGCACAACATTTTAAAAAAAGACATTGAGTAACGCATACAATATATTACCCAGGTGAGATTTCTCTGTAACAAACATTATTTTTCAATGTAATGTTTTCGACACACACAAATGTGGTCATGGGACCGTCTGTGGCTTTTTATTTTTTTGGTATGTAAGCATTCAGATCGAATGTCATATTTCGAATATATTTATGCCATAAAGCTGGCGCCAGTACCAGGTCATTCATGGAAATGTGATCAAGTGTTTTCGTCATGTAGAAGCTGATGGGTTTTTTAAATAAATTTTAGAAATGAGCTTATTAGCATTTTTATTTATTGCACTATATTGGTGAATAATATGGAGTGTTGTGAAATGAGTTTGCGTCTGCATTGCTTACATTTTTCTTCCTTATATTTTTGAACAGACATTTTTTGGCAATGTCAATTCCACAGGGGTGACGGAGCACCGCCTCCATTTTGCTATAAAGGCACGCTATGTTCGTTTCATTCCTATAGCCTGGAATCCTCGGGGAAAGATTGGGCTTCGGGTGGCACTTTATGGCTGTGAAAGCAGTAAGTTGAGATTTCAAAGGCTACAAGGCTGTTCTCTGTGCTCGTTATCATAAATGTACAATTATTTTTAAAGAATAGGATAGTTATTGACTCGGGAAAGAGTAACTAACTTATATATACATATATATATATATATATATATATATATATATATATTATATATCATGTATAATACATTTTTTTTGTCCAGCATGGAATGAAGCTTTGCAAATCACTTTACTATGGGATTTTTCTTAATTCCTGTTGAAACATTGTACTCAATTGACTTCCAAACTTCTGCTGCGTTCAAGTCTATTTGCCTGAGATTGGTTTTATAGGGAACCTGTCAGGTCCTCTGGGCACCCAGAATCATGAGCAGTTCTGGGTGCATATTTATGTGTTCACTCTGTAGTTTCGTGCAGAAGAATTTTCTGCATCAAATCCGCATCCTGTGGCAGAAAAACTCAGCAAAATCTGCAATGCGTTTTTGCACATTACAGTGCATTTTTGCATGTGGAAATGATGCATTATTTTTTGCGTTTCTCTGTCTTCCTTTCACCTCCAGGCAGTCGAAATTGGGAAGGGAGAGAGAGACAGACCAACCGCACCACAAAATGCACTGTGTGAACACCCATGAGTATTTTTCATGATTATAATGGGTCAACGAAGATAAAATGCTGCAAAAAATGCTGCAAGAATTGACAAGCTGCAGATGTGTTTGTGCACCAAATCCGCAAGGAAAAAAAAAAGCAACATAGGCATCACTTTTGAATTCTCAAGGCCACGTCAGACGCTTCGATCTGGTGAACGATATCGCTTAAGTGATCCGGAATTTTGATTGCTTAAGCAATATCGTCTGTGCGTCATTGCGTGTAAGGCTGGGTCACAGTTGCATTTTTCACAAGCGTTTTTGGAGACCTGCGTTTTCAAAAACGCATGAAAAACGTACCCATATGCCCCCATGTTAAAAAACGCATGCCCTAATAGTAAAAAAGCATGTGTGACAGTACCATGCATTTTTGGTGCATTTCCAAAAACGCATGCATTTTTTAATATGGGGCCCTTTGGGAAACGCATGCAAAAACGCATGTACAATTAGTACCATTCAAAACGCATGCGTTTTTTTAACATGGGCTCCTATGGAAAACGCATGCGTTTTTAAATGGCACTAAATGGTACTAATTGTACATGCGTTTTTGCATGCGTTTTCCATAGGGGCCCATGTTATAAAAACGAATGCGTTTTCTACAAAAACACATGCGTTTTTCAAAACGCACCAAAAAATAGTACATGCACTATTTTTGTGTGCGGATTTAAAATGCAGCCAAAAACGCAGGGAGCCATCACACATCTTAAAAAACTCATGCTGACATGAAAAAACGCATGAGTTTTGTAAAATCACTAAAAAAATCTCATACTAACTGTGGAAGTAATTTGTTAGTAGAATAAACCTCAAATCAAGCGATAATCCGTTGAGTGATCTGCAGCATCGTGGTGTGTGACACCGCGATGAACGATCTACCAGCAGCACAGCCTATGCTGGGAGAAGGTAACCATGGTACACATCGGGTTACTAAGTACCGCGCGGCGCCTAGTAACCTGATGTGTACCATGGTTACCAGTGTTCTCGCTGGTCCACATCGCTGGTGAGTCTGCCTGTGTGACAGCTCACCAGCAATGTGTGCGCGTGCATGCGATCGCTAAGGGCGGCTTCACACTGCGGCGTGATCCGCTCCAGGCTGTCGGGATGACCCTGACAGCCGCGGACTGGATCAGCACACAGAACTGGAGGGCTAGTTTGCCCTCCGGTCTGGTGTGCAGCCGCACGCAGCTGCAGCCGCTGACAGGTCAGGACCACGGGCGCCTGCAGTGCAGCGGGAGCTGCGTGCGGCTGCAACCGGACCAGAGGGCAAATTAGCCCTCCAGTCCTGTGTGCTAATCCCCAGACAGCCCTGGAGCGGATCACGCCGCAGTGTGAAGCCGCCCTAACAACATCGTTCATCAAATTGAAGTGTCTGACGTGGCCTTCAGACTTTGCTGATTTCAGGATAGACATGCAGATTTTCCAAAATCTGCAGCAAAAAATGTAGCATGGGCACATAGCCTAACAGTCCCAGTATGTACTAGCATTCATAAATAGATCTTCACAAAAGTGATTTATAAAGTTTATTTATTACATGCTAATTTGGTCTTTTTTTAAAAAAAAAATAAATAAAAAACAAAATAGTTGAATAATTTTTTATATTTGTCTTTGCAAATGACAAAACAAAGTTATATTCTTGGATGAATTAAGTGTATCTAGATCGAACTTTATTTAATCTAGGTATTGTTATGTGCAATGTTTGTCATGGATAAAACAATGTTTTAAGAGTTGTCTGTTTACCTCGAATTTTTCAACTAGCATTATGTTTTTATTGTCTTCAATGTGCTCAGAAGTAGGTTAGCGAGACCGAGGAATCAGAGGGAAGAGAGAAATGCATGCCTGTATGATCGGGTGATAAATGTAATTTTTTGCAGTCTTTAATCATGGATCGTCATTAGCGGCATCGTCCTGCTGCCCATAGGTGTGCATATGATAAGAAGTCCTGCAGTTTCTACTGAAAAAAATACCATATTTCTTGCATATGAATTATCAACTTGCTTCCACTCTTTAGACCACGATGTCCTGTCCTTCGATGGCGATGACCTAATTTCCTACCAATTTAGAAGAAAGACCAATCGGACTTTGCAGGATGATATTTCGTTCAATTTTAAGACTCTGGACAAAGATGGGGTGTTGATGCATGCGGAGGGCTCACAAGGAGACTACATTACTTTGGAGCTCCAGAAGGCGCAGATGATCTTCCGAATTAGCCTGGGTATGCAGATCACTGATCTCAGTTTGTCACTGTGTTAACTACTTTATGTACTCATATACATTATTCAGTAATAGGGTATTTATAAAATGTCTACCCCACCTGAATATTTCAAGTTGATTATGTTAAATTATTTGTTTGCTTTATGTTATTATTTCCTCTAACAGGAAACAGTCCTCTCCAGACTGTAGAAAGTCACACGATTACCACCCTGGGAAGCCTGCTAGATGACCAGCACTGGCATTCAGTATATATCCGGCGGAATTTGCGTGATCTCAATGTAACATTGGATGGAGAAACGCAGAGAATACGAATCAAGGGGCATTTTGACCAGCTAGATCTCGATAAAGAGGTAGCACTCTGCATTTTTTTAAATTATTTTTTAATTTTGATGGTACAAAGGCTTAGGTCATATGTACAGTAAAATTAAGCGCAAAATAGGAGGTGGTGATGGTGACAGGTGTTTCAAAATCCTTTTAAGCAACATAGAATTAAAGTGACTTTATATAACAATAAATGCATAATGCATAGTTAAAATAGCTGGTGTCCTCCTTTTTATTCTTTCTGATGTTGTATCGTTGATTCCTAGTCCTCTCTTGACATAAATAAAATGGCTGCACACATTCTCTACGCACACTATGCTTTGAAAGTGTGAGAAACCTCCCATGCTCTGGACTGGTCATTCTCAGACCATGGTGTCTAAAGGCCCCGTTACACATAGCGATGTTCCAGCGATCCCATCGAGAATCCGACCTGGCCGGGATCGCTGGAACATCGCTATGTGATCGCTGGTGAGATGTCAGACAGGCAGACTTACCAGCGATAACCCAGTGATGCGCCGACACCCGACGGTCATTGGGATTGAATAGGGTCTCAGGCACAGACTGGGGATCGCTGGTCGTTGCCCCTGTCACACACAGCGATGCAGCCTGGCCAGCGGAAGATCACCAATCGAAAAATGGTCCAGGCCTTTCGTTATCAATCAGCAATCTCCCAGTGGGGGGCCGATCGCTGGTGCATGTCACATACAGCGATATCATTGGCGAGGTCACCGCAACGTCACAAAACCTGTGACGTTGCGGCGATATCATTAACCATATCGCTACGTGTAACAGGGCCTTAAGTCTAGACCAGGAATCTCAACCTCCAGGCCTCAAGGGGTGCCAACAGTGCTGGTTTTCAGGATTTCTTTAGCATTGGGCAGGGGTTGGAATCATCACCTCTGCAGGTGATTCAATACCTGTGCAATACTAAGGAAGTACTGAATACCTGCACTAATGGCAGGCCTTGAGGCCTGGAAGTTGAGATCCCTGGTTTAGACTAAGAATACTGTTCTTTGGTAATCTCAAGCAGCCTCTGATCATAGATGGACCAGCTTAGAGTAACAAAAGGTGTCTCAGACTTCCAAGGCGTAATGTGCGGGGTCTAGACGGAGACATCCCCTGCTTTTAGCTCGACCAGCCCTATGCAGATGGTGACTACCAGACTTCCAAATCACAGCGTGCATGGAGAATGCTGGTAGACATTTTATTCTCTACTTTAAATGAAGAAATAATTGAGAATCAAACTTAACTGCCCCAAAAAGATTGAAACAGAGAACACTAGATATATTACTTATACATTATGCATTTATTGTGAATTTATTATTGCGTGTAAGTTGCACATAACCCTTTCCCAAGAACATCTAAGATAGCTTGTATCAGATCAATCTATGCTTCCCTATCATCTCTTTGATCAGTAAGTACAGTTGTGGCCAAAAGTATTGATACCCTTGCAATTCTATCAGATAATACTCAGTTTCTTCCTGAAAATGATTGCAATCACAAATTCTTTGGTATTATTATCTTCATTTAATTTGTCTTCAATGAAAAAACAAAAAAAGAATTGTCCTAAAGCCAAATTGGATATAATTCCACACCAAACATAAAAAAGGGGGTGGACAAAAGTATTGGCACTGTTAGAAAAATCATGTGATGCTTCTCTAATTTGTGTAATTAACAGCACCTGTAACTTACCTGGGCACCTAACAAGTGTTGGCAATAACTAAATCACACTTGCAGCCAGTTGACATGGATTAAAGTTGACTCAACCTCTGTCCTGTGTCCTTGTGTGTACCACATTGATCATGGAGAAAAGAAAGAAGACCAAAGAACTGTCTGAGGACTTGAGAAACCAAATTGTGAGGAAGCATGAGCAATCTCAAGTCCATCTCCAAAGACCTGAATGTTCCTGTGTCTACCGTGCTCAGTGTCATCAACAAGTTTAAAGCCCATGGCATTGTGGCTAACCTCCCTAGATGTGGACGGAAAAGAAAAATTGACGAGAAATTTCAATGCAAAAATGGTGAATAAAGAACCTCGACTAACATCCAAACAAGTTCAAGCTGCCCTGCAGTCCGAGGGTACAACAGTGTCAGCCCGTACAATCCGTCGGCGTCTGAATGAAAAGGGACTGTATGGTAGGATACCCAGGAAGACCCCACTTCTTACCCCGAGACATAAAAAAGCCAGGCTGGAGTTTGCCAAAACTTACCTGAGAAAGCCTACAAAGTTTTGGAAGAATGTTCTCTGGTCTCAGATGAGACAAAAGTAGAGCTTTTTGGGCAAAGGCATCAACATTGAGTTTACAGGAGAAAAAAAGAGGCATTCAAAGAAAAGAACAATGGTCCCCACAGTCAAACATGGTGGAGGTTCCCTGATGTTTTGGGGTTGCTTTGCTGCCTCTTGCACTGGACTGCTTGACCGTGTGCATGGCATTATGAAGTCTGAAGACTACCAACAAATTTTGTAGAATAATGTAGGGCCCAGTGTGAGAAAGCTGGGTCTCCCTCAGAGGTCATGGGTCTTCCAGCAGGACAATGACCCAAAACACACTTCAAAAAGCACTAGAAAATCGTTTGAGAGAAAGCACTGGAGACTTCTAAGGTGGCCAGCAATGAGTCCAGACCTGAATCCCACAGAACACCTGTGGAGAGATCTAAAAATGGCAGTTTGGAGAAGGCACCCTTCAAATATCTGAGACCTGGAGCAGTTTGCCAAAGAAGAATGGTCTAAAATTCCAGCAGAGCATTGTAAGAAACTCATTGATGGCTACCGGAAGCGGTTGATCGCAGTTATTTTGGCTAAAGGTTGTGCAACCAATTATTAGGCTGAGGGTGCCAATACTTTGGAGTTTTGTGTGAAATGATCAATGTTTTGCTTTTTGCTTCATTCTCTTTTGTGTTTTTTCTTTGAAGACAAATTTAATGAAGATAATAATACCAAAGAATTTGTGATTGCAATCATTTTCAGGAAGAAAGTGAGTATTACTGTATCTGACAGAATTGCAGGCGTGTCAATACTTTTGGCCACAAATGTATGTTTCATGTATTTTCAGGAGTCAGGAGAATTATATCTACAGCCGGGCAGAAAAAAAGTCTTCTAGTGAAACATTGAGCATTGTTCAACTTTCCCAAGCCTGGATATTAAACAGAGAGAGGAAGGAGCTATAAATCTCTCCTTAAGAGCTACTCCTGACTCTGGAAAAGATGAATTCAAAACCATCACTGAAACAGCAAGATGTGTCTCATCAGAGACAATTATATTAATAGGAGAGCGATGGTCGGGATAAGCTTCTTTGGCTTCTATCACCCAAGGCTGATTTTGACTGTAGTCACATGCAATATTACATCAAACCCTTCATATGGAATATGTGGCTGGATTAGGCGAAATATATTGTGATCTGTTGCTTGTTGGCAGGTCTTTGCTATCGCTCACAAAAATATGATATAATTTGAAATCATGACCAATAACCAAAAATATCCATACATATCAATATTACTATAGCAAAGTTATTAGTATAGAAACAGATTTATTGTTACTATATATACTGATTTATTGAGATTGTCTATTGCTACGATAAGTCTATATAAGGGGGCCGTCACACGGAACGATATCTTGCCCGATATCGTTTAAGCGATCTCCTTTTTGATCGCTTAAGCGATATCGGGCAAGATATCGTTGCATGTAATCAAGCGATTTACGATGGTAAATCGCTTGATCGTGACATCGCTGATCTGAGGTTCGGTTCTCAGATCTAGCGATGAACGATGCAACGATCTGCATCATCGTGGTGTATAACACCACGATGAACCATCTCCCAGCGACCGCGCCTATGCTGGGAGATGGTAACTATGGTACACGTCGGGTTACTAAGCGATGCGCGGCGCCTAGTAACCCGATGTGTACCATAGTAACGAGCGAGATCGCTGCTCCACATCGCTGGTGAGTCTGTCTGTGTGACATCTCACCAGCGATGTGAGCGATATTGTAAGCGATTGCGCGTGCACGTGATCGCTTACAATATCGCTAAAGATATCTGTGCGTGTGACGGCCCCCTAAGATTGTGTTGGCGTAAACCCTCCTCATCACTGAAATTACAAAACTGAGAAGGAAAGTTGTTGATTTGTAGAAATTATAGGATCAATAAACATTTTAATGACATTCAAAGGCTAAAAAAAATGTACAAATTTAAAAGCATTTCAATGTATGAGTGCAACACTAATGAATTACACACACGTAAACACCTTGTCCTGCTGAGTAGTCCTGTGCATGTTTGTCATACTCAATACTGAATAAATCAAGATGTTTTGAACCTCTTTCATCTATTTGCCAGATTTCTAGCATAAAACCCATTGAAAAGTTGTAAAACATTTGCACAAGTCGAAGTGGGGCAAACATTTTTACAACATTTTTGCGTTTTCACAACAGTTTTGGCCAACTCTGGTAAAGTAGGCAGAGCTGGTATCTAGACAGCGAATGGCGAAGCCCACCCAACAATTTAATCAAAAGTCGTGGGGAATACCAGTAATGAGATGTGCCAAATTTAATAAGTGGAGTTTGCCTCCCAATGAACTTGGCGCATCGTACTCTTGCACATCCACCAGTAATGGGGCCCTTTGTTTAAATTTTTTCATCATTTGCAGAGCCCATAGTTTAATGACTTTTCATTCTTTTTGTTGCAATTTCATTGTTTCAGAGTGTATGTATTGATAGTAGGTTATTGTGGTGCCCCACTGGTCACTGCACCACAGTAGGGGTACTGCTCCAAAAGTTAGTGAGTGTGGTATTCCAGTTATTGGAGGATGTGATGTTGAACTGAGGCTTTCATCCCTGCATTCAAACACCTAGAACAGGGGGACTAAAGGGTTAACCTGTTTGCCTGGGAGACCCAGCCCCGGTTGGAGAAGCTTAAGTGTAGTGAAAGAAAGTCGGGAAGGAGAAGCGGAGAACACTGCCAGGAGTGAGGAGAGGGGGCCTGTAAAGGAAGGCTAGCCAGACGGAAGGAGAAGACCCAGCGCCAGACTGTATGGTTATCCGGTCTAGGGAAATCCTAGTCCCGAATAGGGAACCGGCTCCAAGTCGGGGTACAGGCAAGTCCAACCCTGAGCCGCCAACACCGGTGGGTCGCAGATCTGTTAAGCAGCCCTCGACCTTGTCCACGAAACACAGCCTCACCAGGAGCTCCAAACCAAGTTGAGCCCCTTAGAGAAGAAGGGTATCCTCATTACACCAACGGGCCTGGTAGGAAGCGAGTTTGTGCAGGGCAGCGCACGGAAAGTAAGGAGAGAGCAAGGAAGCACACAGAGGGACAGAGAGTAAAGTTGAAGGAACATCTTAGGGAACCTCAAAGAGACTTTTTTTTTTAAACCATTTATTTTTATTTAGGTTTCAAAAATTTAACAAGAAACAGTAGATATCAATATTCATGTAACAGTTCACATACTCAAAGAGACTTTACATCCTCTGGTAACTACCCGGCCAGCTACCCCTAGAACTGTGTGACTGTGTACAAGAGAACTGCCAAGTTACCAGTAAACTACCTGTGCAGAGCAAGCAAGCCTTCAGTGTTTCATTCTGATTAAGTTAACCTACAGAGCTGCTACCACGACAATCAGCACAGCAGCCACACTGCCCTGGGGATCCTGCTCCACCTGCAGGGAGCAAGACCAACTGGCTGCAATAACATCATCCCCAGAGGTCTGAAGCAGCACTGGTGTCCTCATCAGAAACTGCAGGTGGCGTCACGAGACTTCATTCTTTTATTTTTATTTTCCATTTATTTTTTAGCGACCACCAGGGCGATGGGCCTGGGCAGGCCACCCGTGACATTCCCCTTACAGATACCGCCCGGGTACTGAGTCCCCACGGCCTTGGGGTGGGTCATTATCATTGGGCCGGCTGCATCCTCTCTCTTCATTTAGTATCTGACCTTATGGCTGTTTTCTGAGAATACCCACTTCATGTTATGGTAGGCTGAGAGTGGGTGTCACATCTGTAGTTTGCACTTGTATTGCCCATGACTTTATTATTGGGGCCAGATGAATTTTGTCTGTGCACATAGTATCTGACCTTATGGCTGTTTTCTGTGAGTTATTTTGAAATTACGTCCTTTTCTTTGAATTGTTTTTGAATATATTGTAGAGAGTCGTAAGCATGGGGGCCTTTGAGGTTGACTTAGGAGCTAGCGCATTTTGGGCCAAAATATCGAGCAATTTCAGATTTTATATCGTTGCTCATTTTTTATGTATCATCTGTATACAGGATGCAGCCAGGCCTTTCGGGGTGTTTGTTTTTTGTGGTGAATATACATAGTTCATATACATATGATCAATAGACTATATACAGACACTTTGCAACATGCCTGTTTCATACATCCGTGGAAACCACGGACGTGTGAGACAGGCTGTATTTGGGAGTGGTGCTTCTGTGGTGTCACGCACCGTGTGATTTTGTGTGCTGTCCATGTGCAATCCGTGGATAGCACACGGACAGCTTGTCATTGCATACTCACCTCCCTCCAGTGCCGCTGTTTCTTTCACATCTGGTCCACTGTTGGGCTCAGTGAAGTAAATATTCATGAGCCTAATGAGTGGCACTGGAAGTGAGAGGAACTGTCAGCGCTGGAGGTAGGCGAGTATGAAATTCTTTATATTTCACGGATGACATCTGTGTGCATGGACGTTTTGGTCCAAAACCGGTCCATGGTGCCGGCAAAAAACGGTCATGTCACCATGTGGAGCACACGGACACGCCTCTGCTCCACACGGCGATATGGTCCGTGCCGAATAACAGATGTCTGAATGGGACAATAGGGAAACATATGTCTCCATATGTCCATGCCTCCGGAATGTGTCGGCATGGACCGCATACGTGCTGGAGACACGGATGTGTGAAAGAGGCCTGACACATACCCGTGTGACTGACGCCCTATGGAAACCTCATCTGTGTGCATATACTGTATAATACCACCCATCACTCTCTCCATGATATGTTAGGCTGAGAGTTGTTGACGCATTGATATTTTGCACCTGTGTTGACTTTGCCTTTATCATTGTGGCCGGCTGCATCCTTCCATTGCATTTAGTATCTCACCTTATAGCTGTTTTCAATGGCTAGTAGTTTGTAACTCATGTAGACTCAGGTCTGCATTCAATTTTTTTCTATTTGCAGATATTTTTTGCTGGCATTTTACATGAAGGTAAACCAGTTACTTACAAGCAAAACTTCCGTGGCTGCTTGGAGAACATTGTTTTTAATAGAGTGCACATTGCTGACCTGGCAAGGAGGAATAAATCATCTATTCGCTTTGTGGTGAGTTTTTAGTTGGGTTTTACTTGTATTTGAAACAAGGAATAATGAGCTAAGGGGATAAAATACATCTCCTTCTTGTTAAGTTCAGAACTTATTTTTATTTCAGAAATAATATGATATGGCTCTATTACATATTACGGGTATTACATTTTATAACATGTAATTATATAATTTAAAAAAATCAGTGTTCCAAAAATAGGAGGATAGCCATAGCTTACGGCCGGCCTCACACCACGGTTTTGAAGCTGTCAGGCTGTGTCCGGTGTATGGTGCGGGTGATCGCAGGGTGAACGCATCTGCCCTGTGACCACAATCTGCATTCGGGGCAGGGCGGCTTCTCCCTGCATTTACCTGCTGGTGATTGCTTCTGACTCCACCACAATAAATTAACATGATGCGGAAATGTGGAAGCGCAGCAACCTGCACCGTAGCTGAAATAATGCTGCGGAGGGGAGGAACACAATGGGCATGGTATTTCTAGAAATCCCATCCACTGTGCTTGTTTCGTTGAATGCAACATTTTGGATGCAGCAATAATGCGCTGCGTTCAAACCGCTGCTATTACTGATCGTGTGCATGTGATTTTTTTCAGGCTTCAGTATCTTAGTAGACCAAAAAGCTAAATGCGACCAAAAACAACAGTACACTGCAGTAAAAGTATTAAATGCAAGTGCAGTATAAAAAATAGTATAACAAATACAGGGTACTTAGTCTATCCGTTTTTTTGCGCAAAAAAAGTTATATCAAGCCACGTCACTAACTTCAAAGTGTACCCATCTCTGACGCGGTCCTAACTGTTGTATTAAAAAACCTGACTAGTGTGTATACTTACCAGTAAGCAGGATCCAGCAAGACCTGTGTCTGAGATGGACTGAAGGCGACGGGGCTCTATGTGTGCAGGGCCCAGAGAAGGGGCGGGAGCTTCATCTCTTGCAAAGCAAGAGGCAACTTAATTAGAAACAAATGAGTCCTGCACACAGAGAACAAGTCTGTAAGAACATGTTCACACCGCCAACATATTTGGAGACCAAAAAGCTAAATGCGACCAAAAACAACAGTACACTGCAGTAAAAGTATTAAATGCAAGTGCAGTATAAAAAATAGTATAACAAATACAGGGTACTTAGTCTATCCGTTTTTTTTGCGCAAAAAAAGTTATATCAAGCCACGTCACTAACTTCAAAGTGTACCCATCTCTGACGCGGTCCTAACTGTTGTATTAAAAAACCTGACTAGTGTGTATACTTACCAGTAAGCAGGATCCAGCAAGACCTGTGTCTGAGATGGACTGAAGGCGACGGGGCTCTATGTGTGCAGGGCCCAGAGAAGGGGCGGGAGCTTCATCTCTTGCAAAGCAAGAGGCAACTTAATTAGAAACAAATGAGTCCTGCACACAGAGAACAAGTCTGTAAGAACATGTTCACACCGCCAACATATTTGGAGACCAAAAGCTAAATGCGACCAAAAACAACAGTACACTGCAGTAAAAGTATTAAATGCAAGTGCAGTATAAAAAATAGTATAACAAATACAGGGTACTTAGTCTATCCGTTTTTTTGCGCAAAAAAAGTTATATCAAGCCACGTCACTAACTTCAAAGTGTACCCATCTCTGACGCGGTCCTAACTGTTGTATTAAAAAACCTGACTAGTGTGTATACTTACCAGTAAGCAGGATCCAGCAAGACCTGTGTCTGAGATGGACTGAAGGCGACGGGGCTCTATGTGTGCAGGGCCCAGAGAAGGGGCGGGAGCTTCATCTCTTGCAAAGCAAGAGGCAACTTAATTAGAAACAAATGAGTCCTGCACACAGAGAACAAGTCTGTAAGAACATGTTCACACCGCCAACATATTTGGAGACCAAAAAGCTAAATGCGACCAAAAACAACAGTACACTGCAGTAAAAGTATTAAATGCAAGTGCAGTATAAAAAATAGTATAACAAATACAGGGTACTTAGTCTATCCGTTTTTTTGCGCAAAAAAAGTTATATCAAGCCACGTCACTAACTTCAAAGTGTACCCATCTCTGACGCGGTCCTAACTGTTGTATTAAAAAACCTGACTAGTGTGTATACTTACCAGTAAGCAGGATCCAGCAAGACCTGTGTCTGAGATGGACTGAAGGCGACGGGGCTCTATGTGTGCAGGGCCCAGAGAAGGGCGGGAGCTTCATCTCTTGCAAAGCAAGAGGCAACTTAATTAGAAACAAATGAGTCCTGCACACAGAGAACAAGTCTGTAAGAACATGTTCACACCGCCAACATATTTGGAGACCAAAAAGCTAAATGCGACCAAAAACAACAGTACACTGCAGTAAAAGTATTAAATGCAAGTGCAGTATAAAAAATAGTATAACAAATACAGGGTACTTAGTCTATCCGTTTTTTTGCGCAAAAAAAGTTATATCAAGCCACGTCACTAACTTCAAAGTGTACCCATCTCTGACGCGGTCCTAACTGTTGTATTAAAAAACCTGACTAGTGTGTATACTTACCAGTAAGCAGGATCCAGCAAGACCTGTGTCTGAGATGGACTGAAGGCGACGGGGCTCTATGTGTGCAGGGCCCAGAGAAGGGGCGGGAGCTTCATCTCTTGCAAAGCAAGAGGCAACTTAATTAGAAACAAATGAGTCCTGCACACAGAGAACAAGTCTGTAAGAACATGTTCACACCGCCAACATATTTGGAGACCAAAAAGCTAAATGCGACCAAAAACAACAGTACACTGCAGTAAAAGTATTAAATGCAAGTGCAGTATAAAAAATAGTATAACAAATACAGGGTACTTAGTCTATCCGTTTTTTTGCGCAAAAAAAGTTATATCAAGCCACGTCACTAACTTCAAAGTGTACCCATCTCTGACGCGGTCCTAACTGTTGTATTAAAAAACCTGACTAGTGTGTATACTTACCAGTAAGCAGGATCCAGCAAGACCTGTGTCTGAGATGGACTGAAGGCGACGGGGCTCTATGTGTGCAGGGCCCAGAGAAGGGGCGGGAGCTTCATCTCTTGCAAAGCAAGAGGCAACTTAATTAGAAACAAATGAGTCCTGCACACAGAGAACAAGTCTGTAAGAACATGTTCACACCGCCAACATATTTGGAGACCAAAAAGCTAAATGCGACCAAAAAACAACAGTACACTGCAGTAAAAGTATTTAGCATTTAGCTTTTTGGTCTCCAAATATGTTGGCGGTGTGAACATGTTCTTACAGACTTGTTCTCTGTGTGCAGGACTCATTTGTTTCTAATTAAGTTGCCTCTTGCTTTGCAAGAGATGAAGCTCCCGCCCCTTCTCTGGGCCCTGCACACATAGAGCCCCGTCGCCTTCAGTCCATCTCAGACACAGGTCTTGCTGGATCCTGCTTACTGGTAAGTATACACACTAGTCAGGTTTTTTAATACAACAGTTAGGACCGCGTCAGAGATGGGTACACTTTGAAGTTAGTGACGTGGCTTGATATAACTTTTTTTGCGCAAAAAAACGGATAGACTAAGTACCCTGTATTTGTTATACTATTTTTTTATACTGCACTTGCATTTAATACTTTTACTGCAGTGTACTGTTGTTTTTGGTCGCATTTAGCTTTTTGGTCTCCAAATATGTTGGCGGTGTGAACATGTTCTTACAGACTTGTTCTCTGTGTGCAGGACTCATTTGTTTCTAATTCAGTATCTTTGTGTATAAAAAAAAATTCTGCTGCACTTGATCAGTGTGCTGATCCAATTTTGATCCATTTTTTGGTCAGTAAATCTGTTTTTACCTTAGTGTAGTTAGTGTAGTTTTTTTCATATGTCCATTAGACAGTAAAAGACCATCAACTCTCAGATGGCATCCAAGTACTGCTTGTTATATTGACAGACCCTTTCACTTTAATGGGTGAGTTTGAACCTCAAATAGGATTTAAAATGGATATATCAGTTTTTTATTACAGACGATTAGTCCTCAAAGTAATGAAAAAGGACTCGTGACCATGGCTATGGACTATATTGGTTATATGTACTAGCCCTGAAAAACATGGATAGGACATGTACAACAGAATTAAAGGATGAATTGTGAAATCACACCTCAGAGAAAAAGCATACGGCATTAGAAAAGCACAGCTGATTCCTTACACAAGCAACACTACGGCTGTCTGGTTGTGTAATGTAGCTCAGCTCCATTGAAGAGAATGGGGATGAGCTACAATACCTCATAGAACCTGTGGACATGTGCTGCATTTTTGAAAGAAGCCATCTTTTTCTTATCCTGTAAAACCCTTTTAACCGAGATGTAAAGGACACAGCAAAGAATACCATATTCCATAAAAGCCTCCATCTATGTGGTAATATTCTTCAGCACTGAACACCTCAATGCACACTATGATGTTTAGCTTTTGTAACCAATTACATAAAAAGGCACCTTAGATCTGCAGTATCTAGGGATCACTTATATAACTGAAGTCAAAGGTGTATTTAATTTTTAAAGTGGTTGTCTCAACTTGGATGTTAGCCCTTATTCACAGGACAGTGGCTAACTTACTGATCGCTGGGAGTCCGACCATGAGACCCTCACTGATCCTGAACCCAATTTGAATGGAGCAGTGATCAATCATGTGCTCCAATCTTAATGTGACCACCAGAGCCAAGCAGTGCACTCAGCTGATCTTATGCACTTTCATTAAGGCTGAAAACACACTGTCTGAGTGACATGCGAGTTACTCGCAGGAGTCTCGGATCATTCACCCGGAACGACCCTTGCCTCTTTGGATGGGCTACTGTCAGTGGTATGTTTTTCTATATAGCTACACTGCTCCCGTCCAGAGAGGGGGAAGCCATCCCGGGTGAATGATCCGAGATTCGTGCGAGTAACTCGCATGTCACTCGGACAGTGTGTTTCCAGCGTAAGAGTAAATGAAGAGGCAGTGTGCAAGATTAACCATTGCTCTATTGAAGAGCCCCAGTTCTGGAGATCTGTGAGAGGCCCTGCAGTCAGACTCCCAACAATTGGGAAATTATTACTTATTCCTTGGATAGGAGATTATTTCCAAACTTGAGAAAACCCCTTGAACACAAAATCAGCAAACTTAACATCTAGGAGCCTTGGCCATAGTGTATAAAGGGCCTGTCACACGCATCAATATCGCCTGCACGATATCGGCTGCACGTGACGTTGCAGCGATATTGATGCGTGTGACATACTGAATCAACCAGCGATAAATCGCTGGTTGATGATCGCCAGGTTTTACAACCTGTCCTAAAACCTGGCGATTGTCGCCCGGTGGACACGCAGCATCGCTGCGTGTGACACCGGGAGTAGCGATATTCCGGCTCCCAGCGCCTGTCACAAGCGCTGGGAGCTGGTATCCAAGGTAAACTGCGGGTATCTAGGCAGCGCGCGCTGCCTAGATACCCGACGTGTACCTTAGTTACCAGCCTCCTCCGCTCACCGGCTGGTATCTAAGGTACACAGCGGGTAACTAGGGACCCTAGTTACCCGCTGTGTACCTTAGATACCCGCCGGTGAGCGGAGGAGGCTGGTAACTAAGGTACACGTTGGGTATCTAGGCAGCGTGCGCTGCCTAGATACCCGCAGTTTACCTTGGAGACCAGCCTGCTCCCGCTTCCAGCAGGCTGACAGCGGGAGCAAGACATCATGGAAACAATATTTAAATCGTTTCCATGATGTCTCTGGTCAATTGATCGCTGGTGAGTCTGTCTGTGTGACAGCTCACCAGCGATCAGCCGTCAATGTCGTCAGCGATCAGATCGCTGACGACATTGACACGTGTGACAGGCCCTTAAGAGTTGGCTGCAACTAAATATTCAGATTACAGTTTTGACATCTCAAAGACCGACTCTTGATGTGTTTAAGCCAATATTGTATTCTCAATATGCCCAAATGACAATGTAACAAAATATAATTTTCACCACAGACTATTTTTCCTTCAGTGCTACAGTATTGTAGGCCAAAAGTAGTATAATTATAGAACATAAACAGAATTGCCAATACAATTGAGCCTAAATCATTACATGTAACTATCTTGGACCAATTGGGAGCCATCATAGTTAGGCAAGTGTTAGGATGTGTTCGCATGCTGAGTTTGTGCTGCAGATTTTGGACTTCCAAAATCTGCACTTACTGGTAGAAATACACACCAAAACCATCCCTGTCCACACGGTGCGTTTTTGATGCGTTTTTGGTGTGGATTTGATGCATATTTGTAGGTGCTTTGGGCCTGTTTCAATTAAGTTTGGATACTTTGGTCGAAAAAAATATGGCAAATTCTACTCCCCCTTCCACACTATCACTTCCTGCGGATCTTAAAGCAAAATAGGCACAAAATAAGCAACAGACACACATAATGCAAACGCCACTGTGTATCTGCTGCTTAGGGTGGAGGCACACTATCATGCATCAAAAACGCCACGTTTTTGATGCATGACAGTGATGCGAGTGCTGTGTGTGTTTGGTGCTAGTGTGGTCCGAGTGTGGTGCGTGTGGTGAATGTGCCTGGCTGTATATAAGTGTATGTGGTGCGAGTGTGAGGTGTGAGTGCGTGTTTGCTGTTTTTTTTCTCTGCTGTCCATGGTCTTGATGGACCATGGAACAGCATTCCTGCTATCCCCATACAGTTACAATAATGTTTCATTGCTGTGACAGCAGCAATGAAGCATTATTGTATGTCTAATTTATTATTTATTGCAAAGATACACTTATTAGCTTCATTTTACAAGTTTTTACAATGTCGGCTGTTCAGTTCATTCATTCAGCACTGTGCTACCGAGGGGTTTTAACACAGTGATTAAGGGGTTAATCAGATGCTGGTGTCATGACACCATCTGTCCAGGGGTTGTCCTCCACCCCTGGATTCATGGTGACATGACATCATGTGTCTGAATGGGTTAATTTTTCTGTCAAACAAGTTTCATTTAATGTCAGGAGCCGTGATTTGTAAGGAGCTGTCCATGGTGCTGAAGCCCTGGCTTCATTCATAAATCCCAGCTCTTTCCTCACTTCTCTACACCCGACACTAAATGAAACTTGTTTGACAGAAAAATTAACCCATTCAGACACATGATGTCATGTCACCATGAATCCAGGGGTGGAGGACAACCCCTGGACAGATGGTGTCATGACACCAGCATCTGATTAACCCCTTAATCACTGTGTTAAAACCCCCTCGGTAGCACAGTGCTGAATGAATGAACTGAACAGCCGACATTGTAAAAACTTGTAAAATGAAGCTGATAAGTGTATCTTTGCAATAAATAATAAATTAGACATACAATAATGCTTCATTGCTGCTGTCACAGCAATGAAACATTATTGTAACTGTATGGAGACTGTGGGGGGCCAGTGATTTTGACAGCACACGGCTGCGATTATCGCATGGTGTGCTGCCTTCATGCGAGAAAAATACGCCGCCATAGACTTTCATTGGCCGTACGCGCGTAGGAAACGCACACATACGCAGCATGCTGCGATTGTAATCGCATTGCCCTCGCAAAGTGAGTGTAATGCGTGAAACTCGCATTAATGTGACCTGTATCATTGAAAGATACAGGTCCGAGTTGAATGAGCGTTTTTCACGCATTAGACTCGCGCGAGGTAAACGCCAGTGTGCCTCCACCCTTACAGCTTTAAAGTAGTCATGTGAGAGCAAGTTGCAGATAAATTGCTTGGTTGTTTTTTTCTCATGCACCATTGCTGTTTTGTGACCTGTTGCCATGTAGCCTGAGACTAAAGGCCATGTCACACGCATCAATCTTATGAGCGATATTGTTAGCGATCACGTGCACGCGCGATCGCTAACAATATCGCTCACATCGCTGGTGAGCTGTCACACAGACAGACTCACCAGCGATGTGGAGCAGCGAGATCGCTGGTATCTATGGTAAACGTCGGGTTACTAGGTGCCGCGCGGCGCTTAGTAACCCGACGTTTACCATAGATACCATCTCCCAGCATAGGCTCTGCCTCTGGGAGATCGTTCATCGTGGTGTCTCACACCACGATGAAGCAGATTGATCAAGCGATTATCGCTTGATTTGTGCTCCGGCTCACAAATCTGCGATCAATCAATCAAGCGATTTTACATCGTAAAATCGCTTGGTTACACGCAGCGACGCACAAACGATATCGCTTAAGCGATCAAAAAAGCAGATCGCTTAAGCGATATCGCTCATAAGATTGATGCGTGTGACGTGGCCTTAATGGTGGGTTTACACACACCAATTTATCTGTTCAATCTCTGAACCAATCTCTGGTTGCAGTGAAATCATGGATACATTGCTCCATTTTGTGGCTGTGTACAACATGGAGCAATGTATCCATGATTTCACTGCAACCAGAGATTGGTTCAGAGATTGAACAGATAAATTGGTGTGTGTAAACCCACCATAAGGCATGAAGCACAATAGCGTATAAAAAATCTGACTGTTTCTCATCCAGGAGAGAGAGTAGAACGAATGACATCCTTTTTTTGATCCGTGTAGCATGCCAGTGCAATGCGATTGTATGTTTCTTTTTCAGCTAACATCAATGTGACATCCGTGTGGTGTCCGTATGCAATGCGTTTTTAAAATGGTCTTTCCTATTCTGTATAAGATAGAAAAGAATAGACAGACAGATCGGATAGATAGATGATAGGATAACGTATGGGCCAATAAAACGCTGGTGAAATTTCATAATACTGGAGTGCTGCCTTCACTATTTTTTAACATATGGACTTGCTTCAACTTTAAAGGCCACTTCACACACACCAACTTATCTGTCCAACTTCTGAACAACTTGCTGGTTGCAGTGAAATCATGGACACATTGCTCCATTTTGTGGCTGTGTACAAATGGAACAATGTGTCCATGATTTCACTGCAACCAGTAAGTTGTTCAGAAGTTGGACAGATAAGTTGGTGTGTGTAAAGTGGCCTTAAGATTGCAAGGAGGATTTTTGCACCCTGAACTTTGTTCATATGGTCAAATGCTGCTCTGTTTTTGTTTTAAGATGATAGGTTAGAAAGATGGTAGGATAGATGGTTGGAATAGCTAGATGGAGCATACCAGTCTACCGCTGTTCGCTTACGGGGCCGCTCACCTTCTGTGAGAGCATCTGTGATTGGCTGTTGTAATCAGGCTGCATTTCCACAATCTGGACAGTGTCTGTGCTTGGTTGCCATACTCATTAGTGTATGGCAATCAACCTGCTGTCATACTGTGTAAAATAAATAAGTAACTGAAAAAAAAAACATAGGGCTTCGCTGTATTTTTCAATTTCAGCACAGGTAAAGTGGCCTGCTGCGAGCAGCCTCCCTCAGCTGCCTAATTTTACCTTGGCTGGCAAAAAAAATGCGTAGGGTTTCTCCCTATTTTTAATTGCCAGTTATGGTTAAACTAGGCAGCTGGGGGCTGGTATTCTCACGGGGTGAGGACCCATCATTTTAGTGCTCCCCCATGCTAAAGAATAGCAGCCCCAGAAAATTATTTTGTAGCACCATTTTCAGGTGCTTTACCCAGCTCTTCCAGAGGCCCTAGCATGCTGGCATTAAGCCTGATATTCTTAATGTTGAGCCAATATTAGACCCGGCTATTAAGGATATCAAATAAATAGTCGAAAAGACACAACACATGTTGAAAAAACATTTTATTAGAAATAAAAACCCAAACACATATCTGGACTCTATATTTATTACCCCTTCATAGCCATCCTCAATCCACTGCAATGCCTTCTCTCCGCCAGCCACAACGCACTCTCAACTCTGCTTTATTGTGCAAAGCATCCTGTCACAGCAGTCTCCAAATACTGATAAAGATGGGTGGCAATTAAAAATAGAGCAGGGCCCCTAAGCATTTTTTTGCCAGCCAACGTAAATTTAGACAGTTGACAGTGGCAGCTAACAGCTGTCCGCTTTATCTGGGCTGAGACTGAAAAATACAGCAAAGCCCTATGCTTTTTTTTCCCAGTTATTTATTTATTTTACATAGAATGTATACACTAATGTGTATGGCAACCAAGCACAGAAACCGTCCAGATTGTGGACATACAGACTGATTGCAACAACCAATCAGAATCGCTCTCACAGAGAGTGAGCGTCTCTGATTGACCATTGCTGGTCAGTGCAGTGAATAAGCCCCGGAAGCAAGCACCGGGAGACTGGTGAGATATTCTAGCTATTCTTGCCATCTATCTATCCTATCTTTCTGCCTATTCTATTCTAACTTTTTCCAGCATTGGAAAGACCATGCTAAAAACGCTGTCAGTGTGCTATCAGTGTGTTGTGTGATTTTTTTTTTTTTTTATTGCACCCATTGACCTGCATTGGCAAGTCTTGCACAACACTCGCATCCAATCAAAGCATGTTGCTACTGTTTTCTCATCCAGAATCTGGATGAGGAAAAAGCTATACAAAAGCGATCGTTTGCTTTCACTCATTTGTTAAAATTGGTCAGATTGCAATGCGAGATTTTCTTGCATTGCACTCATTCGATTTCAACACCCTTATGTCTAAGGCCGGCTTCACACTGCGTGTGTGATCCGATCCGTGGCTGTCCGCTTGAGGCAGACAGCCGCGGACTGGATCTGCACACAGGACTGGGGGGCTATTATGCCCTCCGGTCCTGTGTGCAGCGCACGCAGTTCCCACTGCTGATAGGTGAGGACTCCGGGCGCCACGGTCCTGACCTGTCAGCGGCTGCAGCTGCGTGCGCTGCACACAGGACTGGAGGGCATAATAGCCCCCCAGTCCTGTGTGCAGATCCAGTCCGCGGCTGTCTGCCTCAAGCGGACAGCCACGGACCGGATCACACACGCAGTGTCAAGCCAGCCTAAGCTGCACAACGATCAATTATGAAGCACAATGATAATTAATAATATAACTAAGCACAGATATAATGAGCCAACAAGGGAAATACTCTAAAATGACACCCCCAGTGACCACAGACGTGAGGGGAGATTATCAAAAATGGTGCAGAGTAGTTGGCCAGAGTAATCAATCAGGTAACTTCTGAAATGTAATGGGTTGCCATGCGCAAATACTCTTTATCCTTTGTACTAGGCCTCTGTCCTATCTATGGCCATCGTCAGGCGTATATGTCCTGAGTGTATGTGCCTGTCATTGGAGTGTGTCCCTAACCTAACATGTATAGAACGAGTAGTCTAAGGAAGTAGACCGCAGAACAAAAAAGAGGGATTCTGAAGATCATACACATAATAGCAGGGAGGACATTTTATTGTTAGAACGTTGCAGAAAAGTGTTTTTTCAGTGTAATATTTGCCTTTAGCAATGAAAGAGCATTGGAATAATTTATAATCACTGCTCAGCATTAAATGAGCATTGCCTCAGACATCATTGGTGATAATTTTGGATAAAAGAGTGTTGCCCTGTATGAGAAGAATGTGAGCCTCGATAATTGGTTTACAAGCGCCTGCAGCTGCTTATTCACTCAGAACCAACAGTGTTATTGAACTCCATGCTGGGCTGAATCAATAATTTCTTTCAAATTATGCTACTTGTCCTTTGTATGCTATGAATATCCTGAAAACTAATGGGCATGCTGTACCGTATTCATTTGCATGTTTCTCTTACTTTATAACATAATGTAAAATGTGTCTTGTGATCATTTCAAAGAGTAGCTCTGTTTTATACGGCTGCTTGTCTTTTACTTATGTCACCCCCGGCTTGTAGAGCTCTTACTGTCATTTCTTTGGGTCACCTCACAGGGCAAGGTGCGCTTCTCATGTGTGGAGATGCCTTACGTTCCTGTCACATTTTCTGGTATTAACAACTATCTAATGATACCGGGAGTTCCTGCCAATCTGAAGTTGATGGTGAGCTTTAAATTTCGGACATGGGACACTGTCGGTCTTCTGATGTTCACCAACTTTGCTGGCTCTTTTGGATCACTGGAAATGGCTCTGAGTGAAGGTCAAATCAATGTAACCATTTCCCAGCCAAACAGAAAGAAGCTGGTGTTTGCGGCTGGTGAGTAGTAGATCTTGTACTTCTAGTATACCGCCTCGTTTAGCTGAGCATATTAAGGCCCTGATTAATGAAGATTGGCATGGCATGAAACTTGAGGAATTTATGTTGTTGCAAATTTTCTTCTGCATTTCTGTACCTAATAGCTAAATTAGGCTAATTGTTTTTCTTTACATGAGTTTTTATTGTGGTTTTGATTCTGCAACTTTTATTTTTTTGACATCTCATGATTTAAATAGAACCAGGGGGATAACTTCAACAGGTGCAGGGGTTGCAATCGCACCCGGGCCTTTGTGCCCCTTTGGCCTACAGAAAAAGACTAATGCTATTAAAGATTTGCAATAATTAGGGGCCCCGTAGGAGCTTTTATATCGGGGCCCATGAGGTTCAAGTTATGCCACTGAATAAGTTACTGCTCTGTTCTTGTTACTTCCTGGTATTGGGCTTTGACAACATTTTATTGATATGGAATCACACTACAAACACAAAGCATCTTTTACTAGTGGATTTTCCACATCTAATGCAATTCTGTGTGGAAAATAAGCACATAAAATTCAGCCATATATATAATGCCCATGTATATATATGCCCATATATATTATATATATATATATGAAATTTTGCAGATTTCAAACTGCCACTACAGGTCATTTTACACTGCGTAAAAAAGAAGCATCATCTGCAAGAAAGCTCTATGAGACGCTGAATTTTTTGTGCAGCAAAACTACTCAATATCGAAAACTCATTCTGAAAACTGAAAGGTTTTCCCATGAACAAAGTTAATGTTAAAGTTGATTTTAATCAATAGATCTTGTAATAATAATAATTTCCACAATTGGATGTGTTAAAAATAAAGTTCCTGTGCTGAGATAATCTTATATATGTGATCCTGCTATGTACTAATGGATATGTCTGACCATACAGGGACATGATCTGATCATATCACATCTCCTGTGCTGAGATAATCTTATATATGTGTCCCTACTACAGTGCCTTGTGAAAGTATTTATCCCCCTTGAACTTTTCAACCTTTTGCCACATTTCAGGCTTCAAACATAAAGATATAAATTCTACATTTTTTCTGAAGAGTCAACAACAAGTGGGACACAATCGTGTAGTGGGACGAAATTTATTACATATTTTAAACTTTTTTAACAAATAAACTGAAAAGTGAGGCGTGCAATATTATTTGGCCCCTTTACTTTCAGTGCAGCAAACTCACTCCAAATGTTCAGTGAAGATCTCTGAATGATCCAATGTTGTCCTAAATGACTGGTAATGATAAATAGAATCCACCTGTGTGTAATCAAGTCTCCGTATAAATGCACCTGCTCTGTGATAGTCTCAGGGTTCTGTTTCAAGTTCAGAGAGCATCATGAAGACCAAGGAACACACCAGGCAGGTCCGAGATACTGTTGTGGTGAAGTTTAAAGCCGGATTTGGATACAAAAAGATTTCCCAAGTTTTAAACATCTCAAGGAGCACTGTGCAAGCGATCATATTGAAATAGATGGAGTATCAGACCACTGCAAATCTACCAAGACCCAGCCGTCTATCTAAACTTTCATCTCGAACAAGGAGAAGACTGATCAGAGATGCAGCCAAAAGGCCCATGATCACTCTGGATGAACTGCAGAGATCTACAGCTGAGGTGGGAGAGTCTGTCCAGAGGACAACAATCAGTCGTACACTGTACAAATCTGGCCTTTATGGAAGAGTGGCAAGAAGAAAGCCATTTCACAGAGATATGATGGGAGTACTGGTGTATCACGGTCCGCACTGCTCCAGAGCCAAATGAAACTCACCAAAGAGCCAGTCAAATTTTCATCCTTTTTTATTCCTCCTTCTCCAACGCGTTTCAGCGCCACACCCGGCGCCTTCCTCAGGGATATTCTAATTAATATTCTATATACCTGAGGAAGGCGCCGGGTGTGGCGCTGAAACGCGTTGGAGAAGGAGGAATAAAAAAGGATGAAAATTTGACTGGCTCTTTGGTGAGTTTCATTTGGCTCTGGAGCAGCGCGGACCGTGATACACCAGTACTCCCATCATTTCTTTGATTCATACCACTATCCAGTGGTAGGTGGAGGTCCTGCAGCAGCTTGGAACATTGTTTCCTGAACGCCTTCAAACCAGTTGTGGGGATCACAACTGGAACAGGTGAGCGGCTTCATAGCAACACCACATTATATCAGTGTCACTAGTGATAGGGCACTATTGCGCCTCTTGTCCCCCTCCCTATTTATATTTTTACAATTTCACAGAGATATCCATCAAAAGTCTCATTTGAAGTTTGCCACAAGCCACCTGGGAGACACACCAAACATGTGGAATAAGGTGCTCTGGTCAAATTAAACCAAAATCAAACGTTTTGGCCACAATGCAAAACGATATGTCTGGCGTAAAAGCAACACAGCTCATCACCCTCAAAACACCATCCCCAGTGTCAAACATGGCAGTGGCAGCATCATGGTTTGGGCCTGCTTTTCTTCAGCAGGGACAGGGAAGGTGGTTAAAATTGATGGGAAGATGGACGGAACCAAATACAGGATCATTCTGGAAGAAAACCTGTTGGAGTCTGCAAAAGACCTGAGACTGGGAGATTTATCTTCTAACAAGGCAATGATGCCAGACATAAAGCAAAATCTACAATGGAATGGTTCAAAAATAAACGTATCCAGGTGTTAGAATGGCCAAGTCAAAGTCCAGACCTGAATCCAATTGAGAATCTGTGGAAAGAGCTGAAAACTGCTGTTCACAAACGCTCTCCATCCAACCTCACTGAGCTCCAGCTGTTTTGCAAGGAAGAATGGGCAAGAATGTCAGTCTCTCGATGTGCAAAACTGATAGAGACATACCCCAAGCGACTTGCAGCTGTAATCGCAGCAAAAGGTGGCGCTACAAAGTATTAACTCAAAGGGCCAAATAATATTGCACGCCCACTTTTCAGTTTTTTATTTGTTAAAAAAGTTTAATATATCCAATAAATTTTGTTCCACTTCACGATTGTGTCCCACTTGTTGTTGATTCTTCACAAAAAATTTGAATTTCTATCTTTGTTTGAAGCCTGAAATGTGGCAAAAGGTTGAAAAGTTCAAGGGGGCTAAATATGTTCACAAGGCACTGTATGTACTGTGTAATGGATATGTCTGACCATACAGGGACATGGTCTGATCATACCACATCTCCTGTGCTGAGATAATCTTATATATGTGTCCCTTCTATGTACTGTGTAATGGATGTGTCTGACTGTACAGAGGCATGGTTTGATCATACCACATCTCCTGGCTGAGATAACCTTATATATGTTCCCTTCTATGTATTGTGTAATGGATGTGTCTGATCATACCACATCTCATGGACTGGGAAGGATGGAAAATAATATACAGACATTACAGCATGGGATCACAAATCATTCTTTAATTGAGAAAAAAAACATTTTTTAACAAATAGGCAGGTAAATGTTTTACCCAACAATGTCTGTTGTCTGCTGTAATGTCTGTATACTCTTTTGCGTCCTCCCCTGGCAGGAAGATGTGGTATGATCAGACCATGTCCCTGTACGGTCAGACACATCCATTACACAGTACATAGCAGGGACACATATATAAGATTATCTCAGCACAGGAGAAGTGGTATGATCAAACTATGTCCCTGTATGGTCAGACACATCCATTACACTGTACATTGCAGAAACACATATATAAGATTATCTCAGCACAGGAGCATTTTTTATTAAACACATCTAATTGTGGAAATGATTATTATTTCAAGATCTACTAATTAAAATGAACTTTAAAATTAACTTTTTTGGAAAACCTCTTTAACCTAAGCGAGAACTACTATCAAGGAGGTTTTGGTGTTTTTTAAAAGACTTGCCAACTCTTCTGTGAGTTCTGAAGCCTCCCTAACATTTTGAGAGTGGTAGCAGGTATGCCAATAGAAAAACTGAAGTTCTTGCCCATGGTAACCAATTGCACTTTTAGTTTTTATGAAAATAAAGCTTTGGTTGTTATGTGCAGCAAGTGCAGTTTTTCTGTTATACAGTTAGTACATAGTTAAAAAGACTCAATAAGTAAAACATTTTGGCAAACATTGTGTGACCCAAATCTAAGAGTGTCAGTTTGTTATTGAAAGAGATTGCTGCACAGAGGCTGCACAGTTCAGTGAATACATCACAGTTACTGATTTTGATTTTCTTTCAGGATACCGGCTAAATGATGGTTTCTGGCACTCAGTCTCCTTGGTGGCCAGAGAGAACTCTGCTGTGGTTGTCATTGATGATGATGAAGGCGCACAGTTCAAAATTAACTATCAGTTCCAGCTTCGCTCGGGCGACTCTTATTACTTCGGAGGTAAAAATGACTTCATCAGCTGATAGCACTTATTGAATAGAAGATTCTTAAGTTTATTTAACTTTGTACTGGAGAGGAGAAACTTTACAGTTTGTTTTTTTCCAAATACTAAAGAAAATCGAATTCAATTTTCTGATGAAACTCTGACTTTCTTTTGCATATAATGTAATTTTTGGACTATAAGACACACCCAGATTCTAGATTTTAGAGGGGGAAAATAGGGGAAAAAATGAAATTAAAAATGTGGTTATAATAAATTGTTATGGTGGGATCTACTGCTGACACTGTTATGAGGGTAATGTCCCCATCCCTGGTCTCTTCCAGGTAATATATGTCCCCCATCCTGGATATAGCCTCCCATCCTGGTATATAGCCCTCATCCTGACATATATCCTCCTATCCAGGTATATAGCCTCCTATCTTGGTATGTAGCCCCTATCCTGGTATATAGCCTCCCATCCTGGTATACGACTACCCTTTCCGGTATAGGGCCTTCCATCCTGGTATATAGCCCCCCCTACCATCCTGGTATATACCCCCATCTTGGTATATAGCACCCCCCATCATGGGATATTGCACCTTCTCCCCCCCTCCATCCTGGGATATTGCACCCCCCCCATCACTGTATATGGCCCCCCATGCTGCTTGCAACACTGAAATAATAAACGGTGTAATAAACCCAGACAAGTATAGTGTGTGCAGGGGCATGGGAGGACATATACAGTGATGGGGGAGTCAGTAAACTTAGTCTACTGTAATATGCACCAGCTTCGGCACTGGGAGGTGATGGACAGTGGGATGAAGTGAATATTACAGCAGACTAATTATCGGGGACACGTGACCACCAGCTGCGTCTGCAACCCACACCAGCCTTCTCCAGCCCCCCCCAGCGCAGTACAGCACATCCCTTTATATTTGGACAATAAGATGCACCTCCACTTTCCTCCACAATTGGAGGAAAAAAAGTGTGTCTTATAGTCCGAAAAATACGGTAAGTAAAACAATTGGTTGGGCCTTAGACTTCATTCAGACAGTCGTGTTTTTTGTATTTGGATATGAGAAAAAATTTATAATTTTTCATCGGTGTGCTGGATTCAATTGTCATCCATTTTAATTCCTGTTATCATTTTTTATCATCAGTGTGTCATTTGTTTTTCCTAAATAAAAAAATATATGACATATTTTTTTCCAAGATTTTCCTACCCATTAAACAGCCAAAAACTGACAGCCCCAGATGACTTGTAGATGACATCAGAAGGGTATTTATTTTTTTATGGGTCTATTCATTTGAAAAAAGAAATCCCTGATTAGGATAAAATGAAAAGGTCTCATTTATTATTCTTGTGGCTTCTCGGTCACATACATGATATACGTTTGGATACGTTTATGGTGCTTTTTTTGCCAGGGGATGCAGATGAACACATTGAATTTAATGCATGCAGTTTTGTCACAAAAAGAACACATCAAAACTGTGGCAAAAAAACCTGTGCATTGTGGTTTTGGTGTTTTTTTTGGCGAGGAGATGCAGATAAACACATTGAATCAATGCATGCAATTTGTGCAGATGAACACATTGAACTCAATGCATGCAGTTTTATGCCAAAACTGCACTAAAAAACGCACCATAATAACAGCAAAAACCGCTTTGCCATTTTAGTGCTTTTTTGCTGGGAGATACAGATAAACACATTGAGCTAAAAAATAAATAACACAGTGTGCGGTCCCTCTTATTTTGATAAACAAAGCGCAGATAAAGCAGACAGCTGCGGCCTGCAGCTCTTAGCTGTGCGCTTTATATTGTTTCAAATATGGGGGACACCAAGTTTTTGTAAATTATTTAAACAAATAATTTAAAAAACTGACGTGCGGTCACCTCAATTTCATACTCAGTTCAAGATAAAGCACATGCCTGAAGTTTGTCATTCTCACCTTGGGGAGGCACATAGTTATTGCCCCCCCCCCCCATATAACTACCCATAGACTCCCCAGAATTTGGCACATTCATTTGAAGTGCCAAGCAGTGTCGCTTACCCAGCGTTTTGTGTTTTATTAAAAATAGAGGAGTTTTCTGTGTGTGTTTTTTAACTATTTACTCACAGGATTGGTCTCGTAGAAGCCTGAACATTATCAATCTAGGGCTTAATGGCAACTGTCAATACTCAGCTGTCATTAACCCCTTCTATTACCCCAAAAATCATGGGCCCCCTGTAATTTTGATTGCCAGCCAAGATGAAAGCAGGCAGGTGGGGGTGGCAGCCCATAGCTGGCTGCTTTATCTTCGCTGAGAATCAAAACCACAGCGGACCGTATGCAAAAACTTTTAAATTATTTATCTATTTTTACACCCTTATGAAGGCAGGTTTGTTGCCAATGACAAACAATCACAAATGCCGACACGATATGTGGGGTTCAACAGTCACAGACAGTGGGCATCTGTTACTGGCTGTTGGAGCCAGTGCAGTGAATAAAGATGGAGTTAATGAGCGGGACCCTAAGTAGTGTGTCTGCAGCCGCCGGAGACTTGGTAAGTATAATGCTTCTGTTTAATCTTCATGTTGCTTATTTTTACAGCTGAATACGAACAGTAACACAGACTTCTCAGGGAAGTCCATGTTCGGGGTCCGTGCCCGAACATTAGGTGCTCGTTACAAACCCCAAACTTTACAGTTCGGGTGTGTCCGTCGCTAATCAAGGACCTTGGTAGATCAGGGTTGCAGCCAACCTGCTTTTCTGGAAATTCAAGACTTATAAAATTGGAATTCTGCATGGGGTTAGACCAATCCAAATAGAGGACTTGTCATGTAAGGCAGTATTTGAAACCACAGTTTTGCATTATGAATATTATTGAATTCCAATATCTAAGCCAAAGCAAGTAGTCATTTAAGAGAAGAAAAGGACAGAAACTCTAGTGCCATCTAAAAGTCAATACTGACCCTTTAAGAGATCTTGCCACTTGACGTGTGATAAGAAGCCAAACCAAAAACTCAATTTTTAGAGAAATTTTGCAGGGCGTTTGCCTCCTCATCAGCACAAAGTGGGGACTAAGGGCCGCTTCACACTGCGGCATGATCCGGTCCGGTTCTGTCCGGGAGGACCCTGACAGCCATGGACCGGATCTGCACACAGGACTGGGGGCTAATATGCCCCCCGGTCCTGTGTGCAGTGCACGCAGCTGCAGCCGCTGACAGGTCAGGACCGCGGCGCCCACTGTCCTGACTTATCAGCAGCAAGAACTGTGTGCGCTGCACACAGGACCGGAGGGCATATTAGCCCCCAGTCCTGTGTGCAGATCCGGTCCACGGCTGTCAGGGTCCTCCCGAACAGAACCGGAACGGATCACGCCGCAGTGTGAAGCGGCCCTAAGCAGGAACTAATTTGACAGTCATTTCAGTTTTACTTTATAGACTGAAATCTTTGTAAATATGTCTGACCATTCTTTTTTATTTTAGGCAATTCTGCAATAGGGAACAGCCCATGACTGTTCTCCAATATGATTAAAAGGAGCATTAAATAGAAGCAACACTATAATATTTTTTATTTTTGCAGCATATGTTTATTTTTAATTTGTTTGTTCATAAAATGGAATATCTTGTGAATTAGATATTATACCATCACCACTATTGTCATCTTGCAGGATGCCCAAAACCATCTGCAGGCTCAGGCTGCTATTCCAACCAGACAGCATTTCATGGCTGCATGCAACTGATCACTGTGGACAGTCAACCTGTGGACTTCCATCGTATGCAGCTAGGGTGGCTGGGAAGGTTTTCAGAAGTCATGTTTAATGTCTGTGCAATTGCTGACAGGTAATAATCTTAATTACTTATAGTTTTTTTAGCCATAGTATCCATGTGCAGAATGCATGTATGGTGACTCAGTGGTTTGCACTGTAGCATTGCAGTCCTAGGTTCAAATCCCACCAAAAACTTACCATCTATGCCAAAAACAGAATCAAAATGCACTCTCAGGATGCAGTCAGAGCCCAAATGTAAAGCAAGCCCAGCTGCAGGCTAATAAACCACCTCGACCAGCTATGTGTGGGAGGCGATTTGCCATGCATACACTGGGCCTGCTTAGAACACCATTCACACTGATACAATTGATGCAGAGTGTCTGAAAGCGACCCAACCGCTCCGCTGCTGAGCATTGGGCCACACAGTACGATACCTCTGCACCACTAGATGAATGGCGCCCCTAGGGGCCCAACTGCACCCTGGATAGATAAAAAAAGTGCAAAAAGTCTCTTATATAATGAATAAAAAACTTTTACAAATGGGATTTTGGTTCATGCATTGGCCAAGACATTTAAGCTGATGATCCACGACAAGGAATCCCATGCTCATCAGTCCTAACAAAAACTACAGTCCTAGGTTCAAATCCCACCAAGGACAACATCTGCAAGGATGGTTTGAATGTTCTTCTTGTGTCTTTGTTGGTTTTGTCACACACTGCAAAGGCTTATTAACAGGAAATTTAGATTGTGAATACTAATGGTGACAGTGATGATGATGATGTCTGTTAAGCGCCGTGGAACTAAAGGAGCTATATAAGTGCCTATAATAAATAAACAAAATGCTATGGAAGTGAGTGAAAACATAACCACATGGTTCCACTGGGACTGTGGTATTGACTTTAGAATACCTCAATCCCAGTACAGGCATATTTAAAATAGCAAAAAATCATTTTTATACTGTGCCAATACATATTGTGTAACCACACCCTAATAGTTGCTTATGAAATCAGGTGGATCATTTTTGTATGTGCTAATTTCCATCCACTTTGTGTTAGTATGGACTTTGATATGTATGGAGATTTGGGTCCATACTGTACCCACATGGGGTCAAATGACATACCAGTACAAAGATCTGCAGGTCCACACTGCTGAGACACAGAGAATATGACCTTCCTTGCGGACCTTTCTCTCTGACACTGCTTTTACTCCTTGTCCTCCTAGTCTCCTGTGGTTATAAATGCCATAGGCAGGTGACTATGGGCCCTCCGGGACACTGCCTTGCAAGTCCTCTTGATCCTATACAGTTCCTTAGCCTTGGCAGAGTCCACAATAGTAGTCACTGTACGTGCAGCCCAGTGACCTCCAGTTTCTCAGCTGGTCCTGAAGATATCTAGACCAAATTTGGGCTGGTACCCCTGGGCAGCTAGTTCCTCTGCCCGGCAGTCCAGACAGCTGCATAATCGGGTCCTCAGGCCTGGGATACGCAGCTGACCCACATGTATCCTGCTCTCTCCCCAGCTCCTGACTTCTCCTAAAACTTACTCCTTTCACTTCACCTCCCACCCCTAACCTAACTCCTCTCTCCAGCCCGTAGATGCATGTCTAGTTAACACTTGATCCCATATATGAACATTGCGATCAATCTAATTTGCATCGTATGAAAAGCTGTCATGTCAACATGTGTCAATTTTCCTATAGAATAAAATTCAACACCTTGTGACACCTGTGTCACACAAAATGTTGCTGTTCCGAAAGCCAAAAGAGGTCTAAGGATGGAAACACACTGTCTGTGTGATATACGAGTCACTCAAACGAGTATCGGATCATTAACCTTGAATGACCTCTCCCTGTCAGCAACTCCACACTCCTGTCCTGACAGGGAGAGACCGTTCAGGGTTAATGATCCGACACTCATCCAAGTGACTCGTATATCACATGGACAGTGTGTTTCCAGCCTAAAATTCTACTACATGGTGTTTGGCTCTAATAAAGTGACACTTTATGTATATTAAAAACTCTGCATTGAATGGGAGTTTGACGTGAATGCGGAATGAGGTGAACTACTTGGAAATGGTCAGTAGACAGTGTATGAAGCAGTGCTGTCCCACATCTGTATACATTTTCTTCTGACTGCTGCAAAATTGGTGAGGTTGGGTGTCAAACTCCCACTAATCGAATATTATCCTAGGATGTCCTGTACATCAACATGATACCATTGAGAAATTGAACTGATCTAGCAAAAAAAACAGTCAACAAGTCAACAAAACATCAAAATGATTAAATCTCAGGAGACGTATATTTAAAAACACAAAGAGTTATTTTACAAACCAAACTCTAGCTTCATCACTAGTGATGAGCAAATAGTAAGATATTCAGGTTGGATTAGTCGTGCCGAATACTATGAACTGATCCAGTTTTCATCACAAATAACGAACCTAATGCAAGTCAATGGGGAACTCGAGCATTTTTCTGGAAGATTTACCTGAAATATATTAGAGTTCCCCATTGACTTGCATTATGTTCGTTATTTGTGATCAAAACTGGAACAGTTCAAAGTATTCGGTACAAAGAATCTGAACCCGAAAATCTTTCTATTCGCTCATCAATATTCATCACCAATGGAGTTAATATTAAATACTTATGATTACCGTACATATTTATTATCGTTCTAGATAGAGGGTTACATTTAAAGGGAACCAACCACCCCAAATGACCCCCCCGGACTGTTAATATGTGTCCCTACACCCAGCACACACATTTGGGGCAATCATTTTTGCTAAAAAAAAAACTGTTTAGTAGAAGCTAAGATATAGCTTTATAAAGTTTAAAAAATGTTGCCGACTGGGTGTTACCTAGCTTGTCCTCCTGCAGTGTTCATGTCCTGTCAGCCTCCTCTCCCCCCCTCCCTTCAGTAAAGCCCTGCCCTTTCAGCCTCTCAGGTTTCAGCCTTTCAGGTTTGCCTTCTGTTATCATAAACAATGAGACTCCATGCAGCAGCCTGTGACGAGGCTGAAAGGGCAGGACTTTACTGAAGGGAGGGGAGGAGAGGAGGCTGACAGGCACATGAACACTGCAGGAGGACAAGCTAGGTAACACCCAGTCGGCAACATTTTTTAAACTTCATAAAGCTATATCTTAGCTTCTACTAAACAGTTTTTTGTAGCAAAAAGATTGTCCCAAATGTGTGTGCTGGGTGTAGGGACACATATTAACAGTCTGGGGGGGTCATTTGGGGTGCTTGGTTCCCTTTAACACTGCTGCATGTATAAAGCTTATTGGTTTGACTAATAGAAGGTTATTCTTGTCCCAACTTTAGGTGCAGGCCAAACTTATGTGAACATGGGGGTCGCTGCTATCAATCCTGGGATGACTTCTTTTGCATCTGTGACATGACAGGCTACAAAGGAGAAACCTGCCATAAACGTAAGTGCTATTCTAGCTTTAAATAGAAATCCAACCGTATCTCCTTGTTACCAGTGTTTAATTAATTGTATGTGTGGCTACTAAATTTTGTTGTGGTAGTCAAAAATCAAATGCACCATGAATGACAGCCTGCATTGTAACTGAATATAATTAAATGAGTTTTACACATCCGACATTCATGGTTCCAGTGTGGACCGCAAAGTCGGGGTTGGCTACGGGTCTCCTGAGTTGAACTTAATGGCTTTAAATATGACTATGAAGCTGTTGATTTTAGGTCAGGAAGAGACCTGCTGCCAATCCTGACTTTGCAATCCATACTGGGATCATGAATGATGGACAAGTGAAACCAGCCTTAGAGAATTTAGGGTTTTGTGGTAATCAAAGTTTGGGTTATTTGAATCTTTTAGGAAGCAAATCCTAAGCCATGTCATAGTTGTCTTAATGCAAACCGGCTTCTCTAAAAGTAATTTACATCTAATTTTCTATATACTCAGAGTTTGCAAATATATATTTTTACCAGCACAAAAATAAGGTCTGTACACTGATGTGTGTAAACCAGAAATCTAAAGTTATGTTATTTAAAACGTAAATGTTGTTTCAATTGTTAATTTCATAAATCAATAGTACACAGGAAAATAAGCAACTTTGTAATATACTTTATCAGACAAATATGCTTCTTCCTCTACCAGAATTGATCAGTTATTAACAAGATTCTCAATTCTGAGGTCAAATCTGTAATCAGTGAAGACTTTCCCATTACTGAGATAGGAGACGGCAGTAGGTACTGATGAGATTCTATGATGATGGGAGGAGCTAAAGGCAGAGGGTGGGACAGGGGAAGAGCTAAAAGCAGAGGGAGGAGCTATAGTCAAAGCTTATAGAATCTCATCATTAACAGCTGCCATCTCCTATCTCAGTAATGGGAAAGTCTTCACTGAATACAGATTTGACCTCAGAATTGAGGATTTTGATCATGACTGACCAATTCTGGCCGAGAAAGGAAGCAAATTTGTCTGATAAGATGTTATAAAGTTGCCTATTTTCATGCGTACTATTGATGGCTATGCTTTAAGGTATATTTTTGCTATTCCTACCTACAAATAATGTATCAATATTTCTTTTAAAGCTCTATTCAAAGAAAACTGTGATGCCTACAGAATCAGTGGAAAATACTCTGGCAATTACACTGTGGATCCTGATGGCAGTGGCCCCTTAAAGCCATTTTCGGTGTACTGTGATATATCTGGTAATGTAGTCACAATCATACACTTTACCAAATTAAAGTGAGGAAATGTGCTTGTACCTGTTCTAAAGTGAGATTTAGCTCTGTCGCTATCACTGTCTTTTGCACAGTTTTGATATTACATAACAGAGGAAATGTCTCCATGACTGCTTCTACTAGAATGATGTATACTTCTTAATTTAGTGTAGAGAAAGTCCTTTAAGTGTTGTTCTGGGTATTCGAAGTAATATTTATTTATTTCACAGGGTGAAAAGAAAAAAGGAAAGATATATGAGTGGATGAACACATAGACTCATCAAAGCAATGTTAGTCAGTAACAACTGAGAAAACCATATTCAGATTTGTCACAAGATTTCACAATGCAATCTGTATACATTATAAACTGAGGGAGCTCATAAGTGTATTCAGTCTCCACCTACATACAGCCTGACTGACAACTGCAGCTTGTGCTGAGCAGTGTGAGATTTCATCAGCAGGGAGGAGTGGCATTGAGGAGCAGTTCACCAGGTTAGGTGGCCACAAATTGAGTTTAAGGATTATACTTCCATTCTGGCATGGATATTTCAAAGCAAGAACACCAGCCTCATAAAGCCTGGGAGAACTGCTTTTTAATGCATGCCTTTGGTATTGTGAAATTTGGTGACAGATCTACTTTAAAGTAGTCATACAAATTGTTAATGCAGGTGTTACCATAATTGGAGAGAGGACATATATTTGTAAAAGCTGGTAATATATCTGTACCATGAATTAATAATTGCTGTGTACATTTCAAATTTTATCAGATGAAAGAGCATGGACAACTGTACAAAATGACCGATATTATCGAACCAAAGTCGTCGGTTCCAGTCCTGACAAGCCGTTTCTAGGGGAGGTAAATTACTGGAATGCATCTTGGGGGGAAGTGTCTTCACTGGCTAATGGATCTGAATACTGTGAGCAATGGATAGAATACTCCTGCTATAGATCCAGGCTCCTTAATACACCATGTAAGTAAAAACTTTGCTTTATATGTCACTGAAAACATAGTTTACAATAGGCTTGTTATTATTATTATGATGATAATAAAACTCATATACAGTCCTACCTTGAGCAGGTCAGACTTTTCTAGTTCTAATATTTTTTCCTATTTGGTAGTATCTTCTAGGGCAGGAATCTCAATCTCCAGGCCTCATGGACCACCAAAAGTGCAAGGTTTTTAGAATTTCCTTAGTATTGCACAGAATAGAATTCCATCATGTGCACAGGTGATGATTCCAACCAGGGCTGTGGAGTCGGAGTCATGGAGTCGAAGTCAGACTCAGGGAATTGCGGATTCGGAGTTCAATGAAATGGTTTACTGACTTCACAGCCATGGTTGTGGAGTCAGAGTCAGTTTCATTTGGTGGAGGTGGAGTCGGATTCAGGAAAATTAAGGAGTTGGTGTCGGATGTTTGGCTACTGACTCCACAGCCATGATTCAAATCCTGTGAACAATCTGCTGCTTTGTTGGTGCCCAAAAGGCTTAGACTTTGAGATCCCTGTTGTAGGGGATACTTTGGTAAAATATTAACTTGATAGAACTGACCCATTACAATAGGCTGATCATATAGACAAACCCTTTAACCTAATAATGACGAAGTGCTGTAATGCCATTATGGCTCTTGATGGTGAGATTTAGCTCCACACAATTAAAAATGTACAACTCAATGATAGAGCATCTCCAAGTTTCCACTTGTCAGGCATACCTGGGGGCCATGGGGAGAAGACAGACACTCGTTTATGAATTAATGAGCTCTATGGAGTGAATAGAAGCATGCATTGCTGATTCTTCTGGGGTACCTTGTGATCACATCTTGGATCCTCAAAAATCCAGATCAGCTCTGCCAGTAACTTCTGTCATTAAAGAACCGAACCCTTTTTCCTTGTAAGTAGGTCTCCTATGAAACCTCAGTTGTCGTTTAAAATATGCACAATAAAACCCCAGAAATGTTCCCCAGATATTTTTTTTATTACTTATTGGGAGACAAATTGGGTAAACAAAGAAAACCTATATTCTTTTCACATGACTGTAATAACCAGGGAAATACAAAAGTTTATTTGGTTGAAACGGGGAAAAATATAAAAAAATCTAAAAAAATAACTATTTCAATAATTGTTTAATAGTTTTCATGGCTTTTAAAGGGAATCTGTCAGTAAGACCAACACTCCAAAGGCTAGTTTCATACTAGCATATTTTTGAATCCAGGGGCATGAAGGAAAAGCCTGCATGCCCCCGGATTCCCACGCAATGCTAAACTGGATGGTCCCGCATCCTGTACTGGAGCATGCTTTTCAGATTTGTCATGGATCTGGGGGTTGCTAAATGACATGACCCTAGGGGCGTGCCATTTAGAAATGCGTTCTGTGCATGCACAGAACAGTTAGCACAGTCCGGAAATCCAGATCCACCAGGATCATTAGTCTGGTGTTACCCATGACTCATAGACTCCAACTCTAATTTTAGCTGTGGTGCTACAGATCCATGTGGGTCCAGGGCATCACGTTTTTACCATGGAACCAAATTCGCAACAAGATGCAGATTTTGTCTCCTTGAAAAAACGTGATGCAGTTGATCCACATGGATCAAGGACAAAACATACACAACTGGATGCACCCACAAGTGTCTCCGGCCCCATTGAAAATCAATGGAGTCAAAACTGATGCGGGTGCATCACATTTGTGATGGATTCACACTGATGGCAAAAACCGCCAATGTGAATCAAGCCTTAACCGTCTATATGGACATGTAGTCACACAAAGTTGCATAACATGATATCTGCGATCCAATGTTTTATTCCCAAGAAATCCATGTTTTCTTATATACAAATGAGTTAAGTACTATGGGCTGAACACTGATATACATAGGAATCTGCCTTCAGAGCTTATTGTAAATGAAAAATGGTGAGACATATAATGACTGACAGTCTGCTCTCCTGGTCTACATGTCTCACACTGGTAACACCTCTTTTCATTTAAAATAATCTCTGAGTTAGAATCTCAGGGAGATCTGAATCCAGTCCATAGTTCTTAACATCTCATTAACATAATAAAGAAAATGAGAATTTCCCTGAAATAAGATATGTCATAATAGATATCAATATATAATTTTATTCATCCTTTTAAGACTTGCATGCTCATATACACTGTGTGCAGAATTATTAGGCAAATGATATTTTGATCACATGATACTTTTTATACATGTTGTCCTACTCCAAGCTGTATAGGCTTGAGAGCCAACCAATAATTAAGTAAATCAGGTGATGTGCATCTCTGTAATGAGGAGGGGTGTGGTGTAATGACATCAACACCCTATACAAGGTGTGCTTAATTATTAGGCAAATGCCTTTCCTTAGGCAAAATGGGTCAGAAGAGAGATTTGACGGGCTCTGAAAAGTCCAAAATTGTGCGATGTCTTGCAGAGGGATGCAGCAGTCTTGAAATTGCCAAACTTTTTAAGCGTGATCACCGAACAATCAAGCGTTTCATGGCAAATAGCCAACAGGGTCGCAAGAAGCGTGTTGGGCAACAAAGGCCCAAAACAACTGCCCATGAATTGAGAAAAATCAAGCGTGAAGCTGCCAAGATGCCATTTGCCACCAGTTTTGCCATATTTCAGAGCTGCAACTTTACTGGAGTATCAAAAAGGACAAGGTGTGCTATACTCAGGGACATATGGAAAAAAAGAAAGATAGGGGGCGCAATGGTGCAGTATCCTCAATGAGATTACAGAGCCGTAAGCTTATTTACTAACCTATGCAAGTTGCGCCATCCATGCACAACTATGGTTGAAGCCACACGATTTAAACGATCCTCCTCCTGACCCGGGTGTTATGAAAAGAGGCGAGAATCTGCAGCTCTGGGCACTCGCGGTATCCTCGCTCACCTCCTAGTAGTATCCGGACTCCGCCTCCTCGCGTCCCATGTGACCGGACGCAGTGACGCGGAAAGGTCCTAAAATCCCTGCATATGAGCGTTGCCTAGGTGATCCAGGTCCTGTAGCTATTACGAGCAGCGCCTGCCGTGTCCTCCAGAAAAGATAGATAATAATATGACAATTACCACGGTCTAGTGGGCGCTCAGAAGTAGATCAGGAATCCTGTTCGGTAATAAGTCCTTTATTTCAGAAACCTCCTTCACCACAACATGTTTCGACGGTATAGTGCCGTCTTTCTCAAGTGGACATGGCCAAGGTAAGGAAGGATGAAAAACGACCACCTTTGAACAAGAAACATAAGATAAAACGTCAAGACTGGGCCAAGAAATATCTTAAGACTGATTTTTCAAAGGTTTTATGGACTGATGAAATAAGAGTGATCTTGGTGGGCCAGATGGATGGGCCAGAGGCTGGATCAGTAAAGGGCAGAGAGCTCCACTCCGACTCAGACGCTAGCAAGGTGGAGGTGGGGTACTGGTATGGGCTGGAATCATCAAACATGAACTTGTGGGACCTTTTCAGGTTGAGGATGGAGTGAAGCTCAACTCCTGGACCTACTGCCAGTTTCTGGAAGACAACTTCTTCAAGCAGTGGTGCAGGAAGAAGTCGGTATCGTTGAAGAAAAACATGATTTTTCATGCAGGACAATGCACCATCACATGCATCCAACTACTCCACAGCGTAGCTGGCCAGTAAAGGTCTAAAAGAAGAAAAAATAATGACATAGCCCCCTTGTTCTCCTGATTTGAACCCATAGAGAACCTGTGGTCCCTCCTAAAATATGAGATCTACAGGGAGGGAAAACAGTACACCTCTTGGAACAGTGTCTGGGAGGCTGTGGTGGCTGCTGCACGCAATGTTGATCGTAAACAGATCAAGCAACTGCTAGAATCTATGGATGGAAGGCTGCTGAGTGTCATCATAAAGAAAGGTGGCTATATTGGTCACTAATATTTTTTCTGTTTTCTTTTTGCATGTCAGAAATGTTTTTTTTCTAAATTTTGTGCAGTTACGGTATATTAGTTTACCTGGTGAAAATAAACAAGTGAGATGGGAATATATTTGTTTTTTATTAAGTTGCCTAATAATTCTGCACAGTAATAGTTACCTGCACAAACAGATATCCTCCTAAGATAGCCAAATCTAAAAAAAAAACACTCCAACTTCCAAAAATATTAAGCTTTGATATTTATGAGTCTTTTGGGTTGATTGAGAACATAGTTGTTGATCAATAATAAAAATAATCCTCTAAAATACAACTTGCCTAATAATTCTGCACACAGTGTAGACATCTTAGGAGGGTTGATCCTACTGACATGTTCCCTTTTAGGTTGAAGGAAAACATAAGTCGATCGAGTTCAATCTATAAGGGTGGCTTCACTCCACGGTAAGGTCTGATCCGGGGCTGTCTGGTGTAGGATACTATGGGGCCGGATGGAGCTGGATAGTAGCTCTCTGCCATCCGGTTTCCATATCTCCAGAAGAATCCGGGAGAATTCGGATTTTTCTCACCGGAGACAAAAACGTTGCTTGCAACGTTTTTGTGTCCGGGGAGAAAATTCTCCCCAAATTGCTGTATCCTGGATTCTCCCGGATTTCCCCGGATCCGATGCAATCTGGCGCTCCCTAACATGGTCCGGGAACCGGACACCTGTGGCTGCACGCTGCTGATGTTTCAGGACCGTGGCTAGCTCCCTGCTCTCTGGTTCTGTGTGCTGACGGTCCGGATCGGACCTTCCCTGTGTAAGCCAGCCTCAGGGTGGCTTCACACCATGGTAAGGTCGATCCGGGTGGTCAGGATGAACTGACAGCCCCGGACCGGATCAGCACACAGAACTGGAGGGCAAATATGCCTCGGTCGGTGAGATCTAGACCAGCTGCAGCTGCTAAGATCAGACCGCGTTTGCAGGAGCTAGCCACGGTCCTGAAACAACAGTAGCGTGCAGCCACAGGTGTCCGGTTCCCAGACCATGTTAGGGAGCGCCGGAGGGCAAATATGCCCTCCGGTCCAGTGTGCAGCCGAGCGCAGCTGCAGCTGCTAATGAATCAGGCTCTCAGGGAGCAAGCCGCGGTCCTGAAAAACAGCCGCGTGCAGCCACAGGTGTCTGGTTCCCGGATCCTCCCAGACCAGGACAATCGGGCCCCATAGGCTCCCATGGTAGGGAGCGCTGGATTGCACCGGATCCGGGAGAATCCGATATACAGCAATTTGGGGAGATTTTTCTACCTGGACACAAAAATGTTGCAAGCAACATTTTTGTCTCCGGTGAGAAAAATCCGAATTCTCCCGAATTCTTCCGGAGATATGGAAACCGGATGGCAGAGAGCTGCCATCCGGCTCCATCCGGCCCCATAGGATACTATGGGGCCAAAATCTGGTCCGGGGCTGTATGGTTTACACCGGAGAGCCCCGGATCAGACCTTACCGTGGTGTGAAGCCACCCTTACCTGACATTTTGATCCAAACAAAGGCAAAATCCCCATGAAGAGGTGCTGATTGCAATTACATTTCAATTAATGCAATTTTCATTACTCATTTCATTACCTGCAGATATGGGATTAATTTGCAGGTTAGAAGCATTACTACGTCATGGTCATGTGGCCGCCACACTAAGAGCCCCACTACCAGAAGGAATTGAATTTTATTCCTCCCAGCAGCTTTGGGCTTCACTTACAGCGGGATGGGTGGTGCAGTTTCATTCTCTGTATATAGTGACCTGTGGCTGTAACTGCACCCTTTGCACTGGCTAACAGCCGGCTCACTACTGATGAGATTGCTGTCAGTCATTTCCGGGGGTGCAGTTCAATAGAGTGATCACTGAAACTGCAATGGCCATGCCCTTATGACTGAAAGCCCAAGATTGCTGGGAGGAATTGAGAATATTTCCTCCCAGCAGGGGGGCTCTCAGTGCTTCAGCTGCACAATGTCAACTCACTATATAACCTCCAGATTAACCCCATATCTGCAGGTTGATAGCTTTTTTTTAACTTGACAGGTTCCCTGTAAATTTTCTTTTGAACTTTTAATTTAAATTGAAAACTACTTTTAACAGTTTCAAGTTATTTGTGCGACCAAATAAGCACAAAATATGTTTCCACCTTTGCCATGTTCTGTTCCAACAGTGGGATTACCATACAGCTTCTGGATGGGACGGAATAATGAGAGACATTTTTACTGGGGAGGATCTAATCCTGGTATTCAGAGATGTGGCTGTGGCATAGAGAAAATATGTGCAGATCCCTTACATTTCTGTAATTGTGATGCTGATCACCTTCAATGGTTTGTATAAGGATATGCACTGATTATAATTCACAAGGAATGTTACATGATTGATACTGTATGTTTTACTGTAAAGATACCGTAAGGCTGGCTTCACACCACGTTTTTTTGGCGTCCTGTCCTGTCCTGTCCGTTCCGTTTTGAAAAGGAGAGAACAGGATCATTTTTTTGGCTCCTATGTATCCCTACGGTGCCGGATTGGTCACCTATGACCATCCATTTTATTTAATTCAGTCCAAGATTAGTTTTTGTCCTGTTTTTCTTAGGACCTAAAATCGGAGACTGCACCATTTTTGGGCTCAACGGACTGAAACGAATTTGGCGCGATCCTGATCCGAGAAAAAACAGAATTGTTTCACGTATCCGGTTTCAGTCACTGAGCATGCACACAACAATTTTGATTATCCTCTTGGCCCAATTTGTGTTCTCTCTCTCCGGACTGACATTAGTACTATTTCCTATGGTTGCAGATCTTGCTGCAGCTTTGTTATAAGGAAACAGGATCCGGTGAAAAACTGAATCCGGAGGCATAATTGCCATGTATTTCCATCCTGTTCCAGACATCCCTGCCGGTCCATCGGCTCCTGCAAATTACAGGATACAGTCAGACAGGCAAAAACCGTGGTGTGAAGCCAGCCTAACTCAAATTATTTTCTATAACATTTAAATCAATCTGTTTTTTAGGCCTTATCCAGAAGTAAGTTTTTCATGTACGTGGTCATTCTGTTTTTTTCATCTATAGAACACATACCTATTTTAATAAATTGAGCTGATAAGTGTTTTCTTGAAGCTTGTGTGTCCACAAAAAAAATATCACGGACCTAAATTATTCATCAGCGCTCAGAGTGCAGTCCGTGATTAACTACTGTGTATCACATAAAAAACATGTTCTAAACAGTAGATCACTTTCTGCTTCTACAGTATGTGCAAATGTTTTAGGCAGGAGTAAGAAAGGCCTTCTAAAAGATCAGTGTGAATGAACAAAAGAGAAATCTGAATCAAATCAATAATTGGAGAGACTGCCCTAGGTCTCTAAACAAACTCAAAACATCAATTCTTCCAGGTACAGTTGCACAGAGGGCAGTCCCACCAAATATTGATGTGACTTAGATTTCTCTTTTGAGCATACACATTGCATTTGTTAACTGCTAAAAGTTATATATATATATATATATATATTTATTTAATGTTTATATTTCTTAAAATCAATTTTATTACTTTGATGCATTTTCTCCACACCTGTCTAAAACATTTGTTTTGTATTGTACATTCTCTTTAAACGCACCTTCCCTCCGCAATAGTTTCTAAAACCATCTTTAAATGGGTTGTTCATGATTGGGAGTAAGTCTATAGTCAGTCTGTCTTGTTGCAGACTTCTTAATCCTAAGAGAGTGCAATATGCTTGCTATCGAGATTCTCCAGTGTTGCCAGTGAGAGCAGGCGGTCACGTGATCACATTTATGCGCTTTGCGTACTTTCACTCACATTGACTTGACGTGCTCATCCTCTCTAGGTTTACATCTATTGAGAGAGGAGCACATTTAAGCAGCACGTGCCCGGAAGTATAAGAATCACATTCTTGCAGTCACATGACTGTGCACTCAAACTGGCAACTCGGGAATCCAGACAGCGTGCACACCACACACTTTCAGGATTCAGGGGTCTGCAGTCATAGAGTCTGCAGACTTTCATCCCAAGCCTGGAAAACCCTTTAAAGCACCATTTTGACACTTTTTTTATTGCATGCCTTGAGTGGTGCTTTAAAGGGAACCAACCACCCCAAATGACCCCCCCGGACTAATAATATCGTTCCCTACTTGCAGCACATACATGTGCTGCAATGTTTTTTGCTAAAAAAACTGCTTTTTAAAACTTAAGATAATGCTTTAGAAACTTTATAACGAAGGGACGGGTGGGCGTTACTTACATGTGGCTAAAGCCGAGATTCTGCTGCCATTCATCCTCCTGTGCTCGTCACATCAGTAACGGCCAGCCCTTTTTGCAGCGTCCCAGGCTGGTGCACAGGATGTCATGCCCGTGCACACATCATCAGCTACAGCCGGGAAGCGAGCGCGCACTCTGACTTCCTGCGCTCAGCTATGGAAGTCAGAGCGCGCGCGCGCTTCCCGGCTGTAGCTGATGACGTGTGCACGGGCATGACATCCCGTGCACCAGCCTGGGACGCTGCAAAAAGGGCTGGCCGTTACTGCTGTGACGAGCACAGGAGGATGAATGGCAGCAGAATCTCGGCTTTAGCCACATGTAAGTAACGCCCACCCGTCCCTTCGTTATAAAGTTTCTAAAGCATTATCTTAAGTTTTAAAAAGCAGTTTTTTTAGCAAAAAACATTGCAGCACATGTATGTGCTGCAAGTAGGGAACGATATTATTAGTCCGGGGGGTCATTTGGGGTGGTTGGTTCCCTTTAAATCCAAGTCCCTGACCCCTGGTTTCATACTCACCTTCTGGCATCATTTCCAGTGGTCATTCTCTTGTGATATGTGACCTGCCAGTAGCTTCAGTGCTTGAAAAGCACGCCGGAGGTCACAACTCAACACATCTCTCTGAGCCTTGTTCTGGCTCTCATAGAGTTGCAGTGAGACTTTGTGATCTTCTAACTTCCAGCCAGTCACAAGTTATGAGCATAAGATGGCGCTGCTGGATCGGAGCGGAATCGGTAAAAGTTGACAGGGAGCAGGGTACTTAGATTTAAAGTGCGACTCCAGTGCAGGGAAAAAAAATAAATTTCTGCTGCAGTGGTGCTTGTGTTGCTAGTCATTACTCACAGACTAGCAAAAACGCTGAGTAGTCAAGAGGTTCGGGATCAGATGCCAGAAGGGCTAGCAGTAAACAAAAGGGTGAGACAAAGGCATACTCAGGTCATGGCCTGAGGTCAAAATCAAGACAAAGGGGTAATCAAATGGATCACCAGAAGCAAGATCCAAGGTCAAGTAAACAATGATCAAACTGAGCAAAGGAACAAAAAGAATGCTGACACCACCGAGCTAAAGCTACGAATGGCAGTAACTGAAGGCAGACAGCCGGCTAAATAGCAAGGGGTAATCACTCCAAATAGGAGACACATGAAAGAAACCTCAAACACCCTAGCCCTGACTGGATGACTATACTGTCAGCTCAGCATGCCCCTGCCTCCAATTGCACAGTTTAACTCTCCGTCACCATACTGACAGCTCATTACACCCCTGCCCAACATTGGACAGCTGAACTGTCACATACTGCGTCCTGACACCACGGTAGGAGGAATCGTGACAGTGCTTTAATGTACAAAATGAGTAATCCACAAGAGGGCATTCTAGTGCAAAGTAAAAAACATAAGAGCGAAGAAAAAGAGAGAAAAGAAAAAGCCACATTATACATGATATAATCTACTTGTGTCTTTATTTTTGTGAATTATTTTAGGAGGTATGACAAAGGCTTACTGACGTTCCGTGATCATCTACCAGTGACCCAAGTCGTTGTGGGGGATACAAACCGCTCCAGCTCCGAGGCTTGGTTTTCAGTTGGACCTCTACGATGTTATGGAGACAGTAAGAGTTCATTATAGCCCAATATTTCCATTTCCAAATGTTCTAATAATTTAAAGGGTTTGGCCATTTTGTCATAAATGTATTTATTTAGGTATATGATAAAATGGTAATAACCTTAGGAACATGGTGAATTCAGAGTACTACAGATATCTCCTGGTGCCATGCCACCATTAATAGTGCTCTCTGTACTCGTGATCTATTATGTGAGCGGCACCTGTATGGCTGAGTAAGACTATGTTCACAAAAACAAAGAAGCTGCCATTTACAGTAACAGCAAGAGCCATCAGATGTCAGAAATTTCATGTACTCATTTTCTTTCATTCTTGGCTGAATTTGAGCATTGCGGCATTACTGAAAATCTGCAGCATTTAATATCTTTCAGCAATTTTGCTGCATTTTTTTCTCACCCACAGAAAGCAATGAGAAAGTCCAAAAAAAACACATTTGTGCCGCATTATTGCATTGTTTTTCCATTAATAAATATAACATTCTTAACACGTGCTAAAGACAAATCACACACGTCATCCACCTAAAAACATGCAACATTTTTCCTGCCAAGAATGAAGGTTTTGGCTGCTGAAAAAAAACACACTACAAAAACGTCCCAATTGAACATACCGTAAGAGTATGTACACACAATTGCATTTTTTCTGCAGAAAAAAATAAGCTGCAAGTAATTAAAGTACATGTCATATGGGTTAATCTGCAGGTTAATAGCATTCTGTACCTGCTTAGCGACTGCACATTAAACCCAACTACTGGGAGAAAATTAACTGTAATCCTCCCGGCAGTGTTCCGATCTCATGGAGGTGGTGCAGACTCGGGTTCAGTCACTGCTCTGTGTCCGGAAAGTGGCTGTGACCACACATCCCACACTGACAGCTGCCCAAAATTAGAGGAGATAGTCATTTGGTGCGGGAGGCGTGATTGCAGCTGCTGCTTTCCACATAGCAGTTCAGAGCCTAGTGTGCACGCCTGAGATCTGCCCCAGCAATGTGGATGACACAGGAGGCATCAAGCATAAGGCCGGCTTCACACTGCGTGTGTGATCCGATCCGTGGCTGTCCGTTTGAGGTAGACAGCCACGGACCGGATCAGCACACAGGACTGGGTGGCTATTATGCCCTCCGGTCCTGTGTGCAGCGCACGCAGCTGCAGCCGCTGACAGGTCAGGACCGCTGCGCACGCGGTCCTCACCTATCAGCAGTGGGAACTGCGTGCGCTGCACACAGGACCGGAGGGCATAATAGCCACCCAGTCCTGTGTGCGATCCGGTCCGTGGCTGTCTACCTCAAGCGGACAGCCACGGATCGGATCACACACACTGTGACATCCGTGTGCACGGACCACGGTCAAAACCAAAAAGCCTGAATATAAATAATTTTATACTCACCTCGCTCCAGCGGTGTCCGCTCCTCTCACTTCCAGTGCTGCTCATTAGGCTCATGAATATTCACTTCACTGAGCCCAAGAGCGGACTGAAAGAGAGAGGAGCAGCAGCAATGGAGGGAGGTAGGTATGCGAGGACAGGCTGTATGTGTGCTATCCACGGCCCCACAGATAGCACACGGATAGCACACATTGTGTCACACGTCCGTGACACATGTGTGCACGCCCTGCCCCCAAACTGCCTTGTTTCACACGTCTGTGGTGACATGGATGTGTGAAACCGGCCTAACCAGGGTGGGAGACTTTTCTAAGGTATTTATTCAGTATACAGGGGCAGTCAGGGCAGAATAGGCACCTTCTTAGAACGCAGCATAGGTGCTGCTGAAGGTGGCGCTTCTAGTTTGAAAACCAAAAATCTTTTGACAGGTTCACTTTGAGGCAATGACATAATGCAGTGTTCAAAAAACACATTGTTCAAATGCGTAAATTAAAAATAAGCAGCAAGTGCGTAAGATTTCAGAAATCTCTTTCACTTTGCTGGTACTGTAAATCGCCGCATTTGTTCCATGGCAAAAACATGCAGAATAAAATGTGGAAAAAATGCAGCATGTGAACAAGCTTTAAAGGGACTCTGTGAGGTCATTTTTCGTTGTGATACTAGTAGTACCCTTCAATAGTGCTCAGGGAGACCTTTCAGGTTATTTTATAATCATTACTGTGCTCTGCGTAGTTTCTTTGGTATAAACCCTGCAAGCAGCTGCGGCATTAGTCCTGTCCTATAATCTCCAGCTGTTAAAAGTATTCATTTCTTATTCACGCCTTCTCTAGCATATCTCCCCTCCCCCTCTCTCCCTGCTCCCTGTGATGACGTCAGTCACACTTAAACTCTTGCGCTTGCACAATACCTCTTTCGGTCTGCGCATGCTGTTTCAATTCTTCCTGAGGACTGCTGCACTGCACAGTGACTAGGAAGGGGAGTGTAAAAAAATCACGTCACATGAGGGAAGATTTATTTAGAGGAGTGTGAAGATCCTGTCAGAAGGGGACAACACAGTCAGAGAAGTCTGAAGACTGCAGTAGAGCAGCAGAGTGTGAAGATCCAGGCACTTTGTAGGATCACCAGCTGTGCACCAGTTACAGAAGGAAATTGTTAGTCACAGTGTGTATGTTGTTTCTGTTGTGTGTGAAATACAGTAAATGATTAATAACGGTGTCATGGAGACAAACAACATGCACAACTAGGAGGGGGGTAACTGTTTTGGAGCCCAGCAATGATGAGGTTAACTGCCATGGAGCCCAGCAATGATGGGATTATATGTCATGGAGCCCAGCAATGATGGGATTAGCTGTCATGGAGCCCAGCAATAATGAGGTTAACTGCCATGGAGCCCAGCAATGATGGGGTAAACTGTCATGGAGCTCAGCAATGATGGGATTAGCTGTCATGGAGCCCAGCAATGATGAGGTTAACTGTCATGGACCCTAGTAATGAAGGATATATGTCATGGAACCCAGCAATGATGGGTAAACTGCAATGGAGCCCAGCAATGATGGGGTAAACAGTCATCGAGCCCAGCAATTATGGGATTAGCTGCCATGGAGCCCAGCAATAATAAGGTTAACTGCCATGGAGCCCAGCAATGATGGGGTAAACTGTCATGGAGCTCAGCAATGATGGGATTAGCTGTCATGGAGCCCAGCAATGATGAGGTTAACTGTTATGGAACCCAGTAATGATGGGATTAAATGTCATGGAGCCCAGCAATGATTGGGTAAACTGCCATGGAGCCCAGCAATGATGGGGTAAATGGTCATCGAGCCCAGCAATTATGGGATTAGCTGCCATGGAGCCCAGCAATAATGAGTTAACTGTCATGGAACCCAGTAATGATGCGATTATATGTCATGGAGCCCAGCAATGATGGGGTAAACTGCAATGGAGCCAGCAATGATGGGGTAAACAGTCATCGAGCCCAGCAATTATGGGATTAGCTGCCATGGAGCCCAGCAATAATGAGGTTAACTGTCATGGAACCCAGTAATGATGGGATTATATGTCATGGAGCCAGCAATGATGGGTATAACTGCCATGGAGCCCAGCAAATTATGGGATTATATGTCATGGAGCCCAGCAATGATGGGATTAGCTGTCATGGTGCCCAACAATGATGGGATTAGCTGTCATGGACCCAGCAATGATGAAGTTAACTGGTCATGGAGCTCAGCAATGATGGGATTAGCTGCCATGGAGCCCAGCAATAATGAGGTTAACTGTCATGGAACCCAGTAATGATGGGATTATATGTCATGGAGCCCAGCAATGATGGGGTGAACTGCCATGGAGCCCAGCAATGATTGGGGTAAACGGTCATCGAGCCCAGCAATGATGAAGTTATAGGAGCCCAGCAATATGGGTAACTGCAGGAACCAGCAATGATGGGATTAACTGTCATGGAGCTCAGCAATGATGGGATTAGCTGTCATGGAGCCCAGCAATATGGGTAACAGTCATGACCCAGAATATGGGATTAGTGCATGGAGCCAGCAATGATGGGGTTAAGACTGTCATGAGCCCACAATTATGGGTTAACTGTCATGGACCCAGAATGATGGGATTATGTCATGGGCCCAGCAATGATGGGGTATTAGCTGTCAATGAGCCCAGCAATATGAGGTTAACGTCATGAAGCCCAGTAATGATGGGATTATTGTCATGGAGCCCAGAAATGATGGGGAAACTGCCATGGAGCCCAGCAATGATGGGATTAACGTCATCGAGCCCAGCAATATGGGATTAGCTGTATGGAGCCCAGCAATGATGGGTAAGTCATGACCACATATGGTACTGCATGGAGCCCAGCAATGATGGGATTAAGCTGTCATGGAGCCCAGCAATGATGGGATTAAACTGTCAATGGAGCCCAGCAATGATGGGATTAACTGTACGGAACTCAGAATGATGGGAAACTGCATGGAGCCCAGCAATGATGGGAACTGCAATGGAGCCCAGCAATGATGGGGTAAACAGTCATCGAGCCCAGCAATTATGGGAATTAGCTGCCATGGAGCCCAGCAATAATGAGGTAACTGTCATGGAACCCAGCAATGATGGGGTTAACTGTCATGGAGCCCAGCAATGATGGGTTAACTGCAATGGAGCCCAGCAATGATGGGTAAACAGTCATGGAGCCCAGCAATTATGGGATTAGCTGCCATGGAGCCCAGCAATGATGGTTAATGTCATGGAGCCCAGCAATGATGGGATTATATGTCATGGAGCCCAGCAATGATGGTTAACTGCATGGAGCCAGCAATTATGGGAAACTGTCATGGAGCCAGCAATGATGGGATTAGCTGTCATGAGCCAGCAATGATTAAGTTAACTGTCATAGAGCCCAGCAATGATGGGGTAAACTATCATGGAGCTCAGCAATGATGGGATTAGCTGCCATGGAGCCCAGCAATAATGAGGTTAACTGTCATGGAACCCAGTAATGATGGGATTATATGTCATGGAGCCCAGCAATGATGGGGTAAACTGCCATGGAGCCCACCAATGATGGGGTAAACCTTTATGGAGCCCAGTAATGATAGGATTATATGCCATGGAGCAGGGGCGGACCGTCACCCCCGGGGGCCCTGGTGCAGGAGAGGACCGGGGGGGGGGGGCTACTGGCCGTCGGCGCGGCCGGAGGGGGAGGGGTGCCGTAGGCTGTCGGCGCGGCCCGGGAAGGGGGGGGGTGGGTGCTGCTAGGTGCCGCTGGGAGCCGCAGGGAGCCGCAGGCGCGATGCTCTCCTACCTGGGAGCCGCGCCGGATGTATGCTAGGGGCCGGAGGAGCAGAGGAGAGGAGGGGCGGGATCAGGCAGGGGAAGCAGGAAGCTCTCTGCTTCCCTTGCCTGACCCTCCTCTCCTTTGACGGCGGCTTGCGGGGGTCAGCTGGGGGCCCCCCTCCAGGCTTGAAGGGGCCCCAGCCGGTCGGGGCCCTGGTGCAGCTGCACCAGCTGCACCAGTGTAGTTCCGCCCCTGCCATGGAGCCCAGCAATGACAGGGTAAACTGATGGGGCTAAACAGCAGCATGCATGTCCTGCAAAGACACTCCCACCCTCTCCACTGACAACCAGAGCAAGGGGAAGTTGACCGAATCAGCTCTCCAGGGCAGCTCAGACCTAAGTATATTCCATTATTTCTCAGACAGCTCTGCTTGATAGCTTCCAGCTATCTCGAGCTCTCCTTCCCCCTCACATCCATACAGTGCAGTACTAGAAGTTCACATCATCGCCTGCCTTCATGCAGACTCCCTGTCTCAAATAACATGAAGAAGATTCCTAAAGGAAGGAGCAGAAGTAAAAAAAAGAGACTGATGCAGTTCAATGCACATGTGCAAGATTTCCAGTGAACTCTCGTTCTGTGCTTGCAAAGGAGGGCAGTACAGAGCAGGCCATGATGTCACTCAGGCTGAAGGCACACTGTGCGAGGGAAACTCGCATTGCACTCGGACCAGTGTTGCCCTATCAGGCAGGGCAGACTGGTGAGCGTTACTGCACTTAACTCGTATTGTGAGTCAGAAGCGAGTACAGTCGCAGCATGCTGCGACTGCACGCGATTGTCATGCGTGAGAGGGCAATGAAAGTCTATGGGGGCGAGAAAATCTTGCCCCCATACAGCACACTGTGCGATATTGACATGAGTGTGCTGTTAAAATCGCTTCAAACTCACCGTCTGTCAAAGCCGGCGAGTTGGAATGTACCGCTTTGCACGTACAGTAATCAATAATGTTCCAGGGCTGTCACAAAAGTGCTGAAACATTATTGTTTAATAAACTCAGTTATAAATCAAAATAATAACGTTCTGTATGTTATTAATCATTTTAACCCCCTCTACAGGCTCTGCGCTACATGGCGGCACAGAGCCTGCAGATGCAGCTATTACTAGCCGGTGTCTGAAGGGTTAATTTGGTGTGGGTGTGCTGCGCATCATGTATACACAGAGTATATAGACTGTGTATACATGGTGACAAAACCATGACAGGGTGATTATACAGTACTGTGAGGCTGCTATCCTTCTGCAGTGAGCTGTCCGAGGTCCTGAAGCTTCAGTGTGATATTACAGTCTATGCCCCATCTATACATTCATGAATGGTGTACAGTGTTGGAGACAGACAGGTATTCATAAGGGACTTGAAGGTGCTTGGTGACAGTCGGAGTGCTGAGGCTGGACCTAAGCAAATCAAATTTAATTTGCCTCAGAGGTTAGTTAGAGCTCAATTACGGATGCAGTGCACTATGGATTGGCTAGGCTGTGCCACTAAAAAGCTAAATAAAACTATTTTCTTTGATTTTCCTTAAGTTTACTTGTGATCTACCGTAATTGCCTCTCAACACCCAAACACCTCCATAGTCCAAGAAGTTGCTACTTTTGAGTCCAAATTGTCACAATATAGTTTTTTTTTTAGTAATTATCCTTTAAGGCAATGGGCCTCGTATAGCATACTCCATAATAGTAACTGAACAACTCAATATAGTGATTTAAAGATCTATGTCAGATTGTAGAAAGCAATCTCTAGAATTAAAAAATCCCTGCAAAAATTATATACTAAATTGTTCTGAGAGGCAGAATGATGACCAGGGTTGTAAGTACACTAGGTGCAGGGGTTGAAATTGCACCCAGGTCCTGGAGCCTAGGGGGGCCTCAAATGTCTCTTTTGCCTATAGAAAAAGACTAATGCTATTAAATATTTGCAAAAATGGGTGTTCCTGTTGGAGCTTTCGCATCAGGGGCCACAACCTTCATGTTACACCAGTGATGATGACACCAGTTGAAGTAGTGGCCACCATGTCCAAGATAACCCAGAAACTTAAATATATTACCGAATTGTAAGAGGGAAGGAGATGGCTAACATACATATTATTTTTCCTTTTTGTTAATGATTGTGGTTTTGTAGTTGACATAACACCATGGCTGTTTTTATTCTCTGCTTTTACAATTATGCAAAGGTGGAAAATTAAAGCTTTGCAATGTTAGTGGTATCTATTTTATTCGTATTGAGGAGAGACTACTGAGGACAAACATGTTTGAGGTTTACATAATGTTTTCTCCTTACTTGATAACAGAAAATAGTTGGAACACAGTGACATTTATGAAACCCGCCAGCCTAATTTACCCAACTTTCCAGCCGGACCAGAGTATGGACATCTCTTTCTACTTCAAAACTACTTCCTTGTCTGGGACATTTCTTGAAAACATGGCAAGTGACTTCAAAATCTTCATCAGGATTGAGTTGAATAGTAAGTTCGTCTTTTTTTCCCTAAGAACAGTCTGAAATCTTATGCAATTGTAAGGCTGGGTTCACATTTGCGGGAGCGCGCATTTTTTGGGCAGAATTCCAAGATCGCATAGGAGCTGTTACACAGCGCGATATCGGCAGGCAACGCCACTGCTATGTCTACGCCCCCTTGTACGGGCGACCCAGGAACGACCATTTAACATGGGAGAGAATAGGGGAAGTTGTACTCCAAATCCTTGTTGGGCTTTCACACAGCACGATCCGGCTACATAGTCCATGCAATATCCGGCCATTGGAGAGCAGGCTCATTTTTTCCCCGATATCGTTTTGGCATCATTCTTGCATCGCATTGGACATTTACACCATACAACGACACGAACGATATCGGGGCCAACGCACGAACCACGTGACTTTTTATCGGAGTTGGACGCCGATATCGGGACGTTTAAAGTGGCCATTAACATTATTCTGTGAAAAGCTCATGTATCACATATGTAGAATAAAATGTATTAAATTTTCTTGTGGAGTAAATATATTTTCAGAAATACATTTAAAATTATTATGTGAATTAACAATTGGCAAATGCTTAAAGTCTGGTTAATTTCTCTTCTACTCCAGCAACACGAGACTTGGTTTTCATCTATGATATTGGGAATGGTCATGAAAATGTGACTGTGAAATATCGGTTTCCTCTAAATGACAATGAATGGCATGAGGTGAAAGCTGAAATGAACGTCAAACTCGCCCGTCTGAAGGTGGACAGAATGCCTTGGGTGATCCGCAACTTTCCTCTTCAGACATACCTCAACACTTCATATGATCGTTTCCTTTCTGTAGGTAAGTTGGAACTGGAATATGAATCTGAGACTAAAATGTATCATGAGGATTTAAAGTGTGTGTTTAAAAGGCTTGTCCAGGATTAGAAAGAAACACTGCTTTTGTTCCGACAAAGCTTTTTATTTATTATGCATTGCTTAGATAGTGCCAACATATTCTGTAACCATCAGTGTCCCCACTGGTGCTCACAATCTCCATTGCCTATCACTGTGTCTTTGGAGTGTGAGACTAAACCGTAGTACCCAGAGGAAACCCACACAAACATGGGAAGAACATACAAACTCCTTATAGATGTTGTCTTTGGTGGGATTTGCACCCAGAACCTCAGGGCTGCAAGGCAACAGTGCTAACCACTAAGCTACCATGCTGTCCATATGATCAACTATTCTATTAAAGAGGAGTTACATCAGAAATACCTTTATTCCTGCTGTGTCTACCACTGCAGCTCAGCTCTATTCAAGTGACAGGACACAACCTGTATGCAAGAGTAGTTCGGTTTCTGATAGTATCATAGATGACTCATTTAACTAAAGATCTACAGGGTGGGCCATTTATATGGATGCACCCAAATAAAATGGGAATGGTTGGTGATATCAACTTCCTGTTTGTGGCACTTTAGTATATTGGAGGGGGAAAACTTTTCCAGATAGATGGTGACCATGGTTGCCATTTTAAAGTCAGCCATTTTGGATCCAACTTTATTTTTTTCAATGGGAAGAGGGTCATGTGACACATCAAACCTATTGAGAATTTCATAAGAAACACAATGGTGTGCTTGGTTTTAACGTAATTTTATTCTTTCATGAGTTATTTACAAGTTTATGACCACATAAAATGTGTTCAAAGTGCTGCCCATTGTGTTGGATTGTCTGATAGCATCACCACAGAGGAAATGCTAGCACAGGCTTCCAGTATCTGTTGTTTCAGATGCTGCACATCTCGTATCTTCACAGCATAGACAATTGCCTTCAGATGAGCGATGAGGCAAACTTTTTCGTGAATGGTGAAGTTAACAAACAAAACCGCCGCTATTGGTCTGACACTAACCCACAGTGGATAAATCCCTACAAGACTGTTGTAACACAAAAATGGTATGGTATGGTATAAGGGGTACAAAGATAGTGGAGCCATTCTTCATCAATGGGAATGTCAATGCCACTGGATATCTGAATTATATAGCAATTTCAGATATCCAGTGGCATTGAGGATTACATTGATGAAGAATGGCCCCACTATCTTTGTACCCCATATACCACACCATACAATCAGTTTTTGTGTTACAACTGTCTTGGAGGGATCTTTCCACCATGGGTTAGTGTCAGACCAATAGCGGTAGTTTTGTTTGTTAGCTTCACCATTCACAAAAAAGTTTGCCTCATCACTCATCTGAAGGCAATTGTCTATGCTGTGAACATACGAGATGTGCAGCATCTGAAACAACGGATACTGGAAGCCTGTGCTAGCATTTATTCTGCTGTGTTGCTATCAGTGTGTCAACAGTGGGAGAAGAGGGTTGAATTAACAATCCAACACATTGGGCAGGGTTTTGAACACATTTTATATGTGATAATAAACTTGCATATAACTAATGAAAGAATACAGTTGCGTTAAAACCAAGCACGCCATTGTTTTTCTTATGAAATTCTCAATAGGTTTGATGTGTCACATGACCCTCTTCTCACTGAAAAAAATAAAGTTCAATCAAAATGGCCACCATGGTCACCACCCATCTGTAAAAGTTTTCCTGCTCCCATATACTAATGTGCCACAAACAGGAAGTTGATTTCACCAACCATACCCATTTTATTTAGGTGCATCCATATAAATGGCCCACCCTGTATTTTCACATTACTAAAGTCTATGGAAAACAAAACATAAATGAAATATTGATTTTGTTTCAAATCCAGACTTGAAGCTATGCTAATGTGTCACAGACTGGTTAAAGAGGTCCTGTGTAGGAACCATTGAACATCGGGAAGATATCATGAACTTCAATTACTAGCAAAGGCCAAACATGACTAGAAAATGTGACCATGAGATATTTTACCTTTCACACTTTTGTTTTTATTAAATTTATCAGGTTCAGCAGACTACAAGATGAAACCTTACATTGGATGTCTCCGCGGACTACGAATGAATGGAGTGACCCTAGATCTAGAAGGCAAGGCCAATGAATCTATAGGCGTGAGAACCAATTGCACTGGCTACTGTGAATATCCCCAGATGGAGTGTCAGAATGGAGCCCGCTGTGTAGAGAGATATAGCCACTACATCTGTGATTGTAATGGAACTGGCTACGAGGGTCCATTCTGCACCAGAGGTAAAGTGATTTACTACAGAATTATTGGTTATGATGAATCTCCCTGTAACAGTTCCATCTTATATGAAAGAGCCCTTAACCTCAATTGTATATACTTAATATTGGGAGTAGTACAGAAAAAGGGTAAGTGTATATTTACATGAACATCATATATAATGTTATTTTTGTCAACTGAGTTGAAGCATTAATTATTATTATTATTATTATTATTATTATAGCGCCATTAATTCCATGGTGCTTTTCATGTGGAAAGGGTAAATAAAGTCAAGTACAAGGTACATGGACAACATATAGCACACAGGTACAGGAGGAGAGAGGACACTGTCCGTAAGGGCTCACAATCTACAAGGGGATGGGTGATGATACATTAGGAGAGAGTAGAGTTGGTCGTGAGGTGGTTTGGTGGACTGAGGGTACCTTTACACGCGGCTACATTTCTAGGGTGGCTACAGGTAACTTACTGGTTGCAGTGAAATCATGGAGAGATTATTCCATTTGTACACAGCAACAAGATAGAACCTTGTCTCCATGATTTCACTGCAACCAGTAAGTTACCTGTAGCCACCCTAGAAATGTAGCCGTGTGTAAAGGTACCCTCAGGCTCACAGTAGGTTGTAGGCTTGTTGGAAGAGGTGAGTCTTCAGGTTTCTTTTGAAGGTTTCCAGAGTAGGTGATAGTCTGATATGTTGGGACAGAGAGTTCCAGAGCATAGCAGCTGCACAGGAGAAGTCTTGTATGCAGTTGTTGGAAGAAGAGAGAAGATTACATGATTCAGATTAAACCCCTGAGGGATCTATTCACTATCATGAGGGAGTAGAGTTAGTCTGTACCCCGTCTGGCCACTGTTCAGCGTTGTCCTTTTCAGAAATGCACAAAACTGGTTAACCGCGCTTCTTACAAAGCTGGACATAGCCTGATCATAGGACTGACTGAGTCTAAAGTGACTTAATCTTCTTCATTACAATGAACTATCCTATTGGGGGTATGTCTGAACTATGTATTTCAGAGATTTATACGTAAATCCTGGTGCAAATGCTCAGCATAGAGCGCCGGATAGGAGTAAGAATGAATTAATGGCAGGTCAAGAATTGTTTTTAATCATTATGGTATTCCCTGTGCAGTATACCGTATTTTTCGATTTATAAGACACACCCCCAAATTTGGTGAAAGAATAGAGAAAAATACATTTTTTAATGTTAAATGGAGTCCATCTTATAATGCCAGTGTCCATTTTACATTCAGTATATATGTCCCTCATCCTTGTATATATATCCCCCATCCTGGTATATTTATGCCTCCCATCCTGGTACATGAGCCCCCCCTGCTGGATATGGCCCCCTGTGATGATGCATAGCCCCCAGTGATGGTACTCAGCCCCCAGTGATGGTACATAGTCCCTAGTGATGGTTACATAGCCCCCTGTGATGGTACATAACCCCTAGTGATGGTACACAGCCCTCAGTGATAATACACAGCCCCCTGTGATGGTACATAGCCCCCAGTGATAGTACATAGCCCACAGTGACAGTACATAGTCCCCATCCTGGATATGGCCCCCAGTGATGGTACATAGCCCCCATCCTGGGTATGGCCCTCAGTGATGGTATATAGTCCCCCATCTTGGCTATGACCCTCTTTGATGGTACATAGCCCCCATCCTAGCTGTGGCCCCCAATGATGGTACATAGTCCCCCATCCTGAATATGGCTCCCATTAATGGTACATAGCCCTCATCCTTTGGATATGGCCCCCAGTGATGGTACATAGCCCCATCCTGCATATGGCCCCCAGTGATGGTACATAGCCCTCCATCCTGGCTATGGCTCCCAGTGATGGTACATAGCCCTCATCCTTTGGATATGGCCCCCCATCCTGCACTTACCCCCCTTCATTCTGGTTATGCCCCCCGTCACTCTATATGCCCCCATGTTGGCGTGCACAGTACAATAATAAACAGCTGATAACTTACCCTTTGCCGCTCCATGCTCACAGCTCGCTGCATTCTCCCTTTTTTATCAGCATGTTCATAAAGCATAGCTTTTTTGCCATGTTTTTTATTAATTTTTATTACAGTGTTCACTGAAGGGATTAACATGTGTGATAATGTTATAGATCAAGTTGTTTTGAATGTGGCAGCATCAAATATGTGTACTTTTTTGTTTTACATAAATGCACTTTTATTAGTTTTTTTTTTTCTCATTTGATATATTTATTTTGGGATTTTTCAGTAAATATTTTTACAATTTTTTTGAAACCTTTTTACTTTACCACTCTATGGGATGTTAACTTTTCTTTGTTTTATCTGTGGTATAATTTATTGCCATGGCTATCACTTAATTTGAGTTCCCATCGGCGATTGTGTGGGTACAACTTCTGTGCCGCACATGATCATCTTGATGTACCCATATGTCATAGATTGCGAACCTCTTCCAGACTATAACTTATGGGTACGTCAAAGGTCAGGAAGGGGCAAGTATATTAGAAACTAGACAAAACCTATCACAAACAAAATAAGCTTATACTATGCTGTAAAAAATAAGTAAAGAATAATAGTACATGTAAATAACTTGGGACACTTAGTACACACTACTGTATATTTGATTAAAGAAAACGTAAAAGCCATCCGACTGCGACAAGGCGTACCCCAATCAGGATGTTCGCCAATCTGATATTAAAACCTCACCTTGCGTCAAACCAGATCAATGTAGATGGGGGTTGGAGAAGGACCAGTAACCCACCATGGGAAACTACATAAATTAAATATCCAGCTCAAGGAGAGGGGGGCCATGAGCTGGAGTATAGGTTGCTATACAGGCACTGCATAGTAGTATGTACACACTGTAGCCATTTCACATACAAAACCTGTTAGAATATCGTTTAGATTATGGCAATAAATAGATTTAGAATGAAAATGACTTTCTCTTCGGACCACACCTTTAAATAAATAATATTTTTTTATTTCTATATCGACAACATATTTCACAGCACTTTACAATTTAAGTCGTATAAATATAAAAATATATTTTCTCATGTGCACACACGTGACCGCTTATTCTGAAAAGTCACTTGAAACGTTAGTTATGTTTGAAATAATTATCTCCATTATAAGATGCTAATTTTCCCATAAACTTGAAATATTAAAGATTTCAGAAAATCTAATTCTCCATGTGCAGCTCAGTATGTTTATCACTGTATACTCAATTTCTTTTTCCAGACATTGGTGCATATTTCGAGGCGGGGGTCTGGCTACGTCACAATATCCTGTCACTTGGGATGGTGGCTGCTCAGCAGTTTGCCAAAGTTGTGCCCCTTCCAACGCTTGTGAGCAACCTCACACGTGAAGAAATTTCATTTAGTTTCAGAACCACCACTGCCCCAGCGGTTTTGATGTACATCAGCTCATTCTCATCAGATTACATAGCATTTCTGCTCAGACCAGATGGTAAGTGCTATTTTACATGATTTTTTAAAAATGTATGAAAACCTGAACCGCACGGGTATGTTGATTAATTGGCATAGTCCAGGGGTCTCAAACTCAGTTGGGTTGGTGGGTCGCACGTAGAAAAAAAATTGATATCGGGGGCCGCATTGCTTGTAGGACTAAAGGTGGGGTCACACGTGGCGATTTCGCCCGCGACATCGCCGAAAAGTGACGTCACAGCGATGTCGCGGGCGATATTGCAAGTGCGTCGCGCTGTGTGACAGCGCGACGCAACTGCAAATTATCGCTGGTCGCAGGTTGACAGGTTTATGAACATGTTCATAAACCTGTCAACCTGTGACCAGCGATTAGGCTGGATCGCGCCGTCTGACACTGTTGGCGGTGCGATCCAGCCTATATCGCAGTGTTTCTGAGCCATCGCTCGCTGGGCTGAGCCCAGCCCAGCGAGCGATGGCTCCGCCCACATCGCCGCCGCGTCACCGGCAACGTCGTGCCGTGTGACAGCTGGCCTGCGATGTCGGAAGCGAGCGGGCACCCGCACATCGCTTCTGACATCGGAGGCCAGATCGCCGCGTGTGACAGCACCTTAAGGGTACCGTTACACGTCGCAACATTGCATGCAATTTCACAGGCAATTTGCTGGTTGCAGTGAAATCATGGACACATTGTTACATTTGTACACAGCAATAATATAGAACAATGTGTCCATGATTTCACTGCAACCAGCAAATTGCCAGTGAAATTGCATGCAATGTTGCGACGTGTAACGGTGCCCTAAGTGACATTTTAGCAATAACAGAATTTTTTGCTCAATCTAGTAAAGTACAAATTCTGATCTTCTTGTAGTAATGTCCCCACCCTAATCTACTTTATGTAGTAATGTCCCCATACTGGTCCCCATTGTATATTAATGTCCCCCAAACTGGTCCCCGTCTTGTAGTAATGTCCCAATCCTGGTCCCCTTCTTGAAGTAATGTTCCTCCCTGGTCATCCTGTAGTAATGTCCTGGTCTCTGTTCTTTTTGTTCTCTCGCTCACACACACACTCACATAGGGCTTGTCCACACACCTGCGCTCTTAGTATTTAGTGCTTCTGCGCTAAATACTTAGGCTTTGACAGAGAAGCGCAGGTGCGTGTATGCGGCCGCTTTCAGCAGACGCTGTCCCTGGTTACCCGATGTGTATCGTGGTAACCAGTTCATACAGCAGGCTGCCCACTGTCCGCTTATCCCGAGCGCACAGGGAAACGCTGCTTGCAGTGTTTCCCTGTGCGCTCTGGATAAGCGCACTCTATACAGCCTGCTGTATGAACTGGTTACCACGATACACATCGGGTAACCAGGGACAGCGTCTGCTGAAAATACTAAGAGCGCAGGTGCGTGGACAAGCCCATATATACACACCCGCACATTCACACACACTCACATACATACACACATACACACACACACTCACACATTGACACACTTACATAGGGCCATATTTGGAGCTCCTGCCGCCCTAGGCACTTTCAGCGGTCACGTTCCCCTCCCCCCCAGGCTGCTATCTTCGGCTGTAACAGCGCCTTACCTGACTCCACTCTTCTCCTTCCAGCAGCTTCTTCCTCTGTGGCTCCCAGTCTTCTGCTTGCTGGCAGCAGCCGGCACCGGCTAGCACCCGGCGGCCGGCACCAGCCTGCACCCAGCAGCCGCCGGCGATGTGCTGCTCAGGCGGCTCGGGAATACACGCACACACATATACACACTCACACATATACACACTCACTCAGAAATATTCACACACACATACACTCACACACTCACTCACATATATACACAAATACTCACACATATACACATATACACTCACTCACATATACACATACACACACACTCACATATACACACAAATGCACACACTCACTCACATATACACACAAATACACTCACACACTCACTCACATATACACACAAATGCACACACTCACATATACTCACACACACTCACTCACTCACTCACATATACACACAAATACACACACACTCACATATACACACAAATACACTCACATACACACAAATACACACTCACATATACACACAAATACACACACACACACACACACTCACATATACACACAAATACACACACACACTCACATATACACACAAATACACACACACACATATACACACAAATACACACACACACTCACATATACACACAAATACACACACACTCACTGTTATACACATACACACACTCACATATACACACAAATACACTCACACATATACACACAAATACACACTCACATATACACACACACTCACTGTTATACACATACACACACTCACATATACACACACACTCACATATACACACAAATACACACACACACTCACATATACACACAAATACACACACACTCACATATACACACACTTACTCACATATACACACAAATACACACACTCACATATACACACACACTCACATATACACACAAATACACTCACATACACACAAACACACACTCACATATACACACAAATACACACACACACTCACATATACACACAAATACACACACACTCACATATACACACACTCACTCACATATACACACAAATACACACACTCACATATACACACACTCACTCACATATACACACAAATGCACTCACACATACACACAAATACACACACACTCACATATACACACACTCACTCACATATACACACAAATACACACACACTCACAAATACACACACTCTCTCTCTCTCACACACCTGATCAGGGGCTGGCTGGCTGAACTTAATCCGGGAGGTGGTATGACCCTGTCAGCCCTGAGGTGGCAGGTGATGAGGAGCAGGAGGGGTTTTGAGTTGAGGGTCTTTTTGCTGGCCGGGTGAGGAGCAGGGGAAGGGGGGTTGGGGAAAGGCCATGTACTGTCAGCTCCGGCTGGATTGGGAGCAGTGGAGGGGGAGGGGGCGTTTACTGTCAGCTCTGGCCGGGAGAGGAGCAGGGGGGGGGCTGGCTATCAGCTCCGGTGATCACTTACCGCTGTGCTCCCGCTGTCACAGGGGGCAGCAGCTGCGACCGCAAACTGAGAGGCCTGTTTCATTAATGCCCCGGGCTCATTATACATGCAGCCGCCGCGGTACCGCATTACTGTGAACTGAGCCGGCGGTACCCGGAAGAAAACAAACAAGCGTATTCGCACCTGTGCATTCATGAAAGCAGGCGGCCGGCGGACCAATCAGAAGCCTCCTGTGACGTCACAGGAGGCTTCTGATTGGTCCACCGGCCGCTTGCTTGCATGAATGTACAGGCGCGAAGGCGCTTGTTTGAGCCGCCGGTACCCGGAAGTCACAATAAAGCGGTACGGCGGCGGCTCCATGTATAATGAGCCCGGGGCATGCTTTTTTCTTTCATGGTGCCCCGGGCCGCACTGGGGAGCGTGGCGGGCCGCATGCGGCCCGGGGGCCGCGAGTTTGAGACCCCTGGCATAGTCCAAGCCCGCACAAAGACTTTTATTAGCACAATATTTAAAGCACTTTTATTATGGTTAACATAAGGAAGCCATACTTACAAGCAAACTATCCCCCTCTCCAGCAAGACCACTGAGACTGTGGGCATTTTACTTGGAATTGGTCTTGACATCATTACTTACTTCCGATACAGCAAAGATGATCAGAAATACAGCTCTGGCCTGGGGTGGGGGGTGTCTTCATCTTTTTTTTTTACAAGGATGACTTAACTCCAATATTAGAACCAAGATTGCAATGATGGGGATATTTAGGTTTAGGAGCCCAATTATCATGGTAACTCATTAGCACCCCTTGATTGCATGAGATAGGGGTAGGGGGGGAGGATGATCAAATTGACTCCACCACTTGTTGCCATTTAAACATGCACAGTAATTTAACTAAATAAACATCAGCAATTAGAGTTTGAGCGTGGTGATCAAAACATGGTGGTTGCTGACTTTATAAGGCTGTGTTCACACCCAGCGCTTTTTTTGCGTGGACGCTTTTTCCAGCGTTTTGAACCGTTCAAAAAAGCGCAAAAAAGCCCCGTAAAAGTATGCGGGTGCATTCACACACCGCATGTTTTTACAGGGTTACTTCTTCAGTGATGTCAGAAAGGGGAGGAAGAATCCTGTTCCTCCTCCCCTGTGTGACATCTGTCACAGCCCAATTTGATTTCGCAGTGCATTATACACTGCGAAATCAAATGTAAAATATTGACAAATGTATTAAAAATAATAAAGATTGTTATACTTACCCTCTGCCGAGTGCTCGGTAACCGGGAGCTGGGATCAGTAGCAGGCAGTGACTTGCTAGGACCTTGCATGATGTCATAATGACATCGGTGCTGTGATTGGCCACTCGCAGTCATGTGATATGCGCGTCACATATCACATGACCGCGAACGGGCCAATTATTTTACATTTGATTTTGCAGTGTATTTCGCACTGCGAAATGAAATGGGGCTGTGACAGATGTCACACAGGGGAGGAGGAACAGGATTCTTCCTCCCCTCTGTGACACCAGCGCTGGCGTATTCCCGCTGGAATTACTCATCTGAACGGTGATGCGTAATTTCAGCGGTTATCATGGGGCATATGGGAGAAAGCGCACGCAAAGAAGGTGGAAAGAATGAACATGTTCATTCTTTTTACACGCACACTTTCTCCCATAAAGGTGCAGCCGAAAATAGCGCTGCGTGTGAACAGCAAAATTGAAAGTCCATTCACTTTGCTGTCAAACGCAGACGCAGGTGCGCTTTGGGGGGAAAAGCGTGCGCAAAAAATATGCACTGTGTAAACGAGGCCTTATACAGTCAGCACATGGGTCTAACAGCAGTGGGCAGAGCTAGTTCTGATTGTGCTGTTTAAACTGTATCCTCATGTTATGAAATTGGTGTAGTTAGTTACACCAAAATAAGCAGGTTTGCAACTTACTTGCATTTTCTATCTCCTGTCATTCTCGTGATATGAGAGCTTTTATCTTACTTAGTGTACAGCTTGATGCGAAGGAGGCAGACCACCAGAACCTGTATCAGTATGTGTACTAGTCACATTCAATGCTGAGGAGTTCACTCCTGAGATACCAGTCTGCTCTCTCCAGCCCATTGATTCCTGTATAGGGCCATTCCATGTCAAGTGATCCAATGACTATTGCCTCTATATTTTTAATTCTTTTGAGATTTTGTTATTTGATAATAGCATGTCAGACAATGCAAAATGTGAAGAGAAACATTTTTTAAAAAATTTATTTTTGTTTTAAATGATTTTCAAAGTTCGAAAAAAGTGCGAATTTCTGTGTTGCCTGCCTTTACGTTTCTCCTCATAACTCAGGCTAGAAATAAGATAGAGAGACAAAATAAACATTAACCATTCTACTCAGAATTGTACAGGCTTTCACCAGACATGTCACAAGAGGATCTTTGTAAATATTTTACCTGTGCGATCGCAAACGCAAAATTTTAAAATGTATTTACGAAAAATCGGCATCATTTAAATATTTCAAAAACTTCCCATGTGTCTGCTGTGCTCTTAGCCATATCTGTACCAAATTTCAAGTTGGGATCGCGATGGGATCATATTTTAAAATATTTTACTATTAATAGCGTGATCAGGTGATCTAAATATGAATATTTTTTTTTTACCTGACGTCTTTAGATTTTTTTTATTTTTTTCTATTTGAAGTACTACTTTAGTTAATTACAAATTAAAAGTTTTTAATTTTTTTTCTTAATCAGTTAATTTTTTACAGATATTTAAAGTTTTAAAAAAGTGCGAATTTTGGCCTGGTATGGCTCTACATTTTTTTTATCTCGGGCTAGAAATAAGATAATGAAGCGGGAGAGGCATCATTTTACTCAGAACAGTAACAGCTTTCATTTGATATGTCACAAGACTACATTTTTTTTATATTTTGTTTGGGAAAAATCAAATTCAAAATTTTGATGCGCAATTGTGAAATAAAGGTTAGTTTGAAAATTGTGAAAAAATGCCTGTGTGTTACTTGTGATTTTGGTTATATTTGTGTAGAGATTCAACTTGGGACCTGTCAAATTTATATATTTTTTATTTTATGGTGAAAGCCTGTACAATTCTGAGTACAACGGTGTTTATTTTGTCTCTCTATCTTATTTCTAGCCCAAGATATGATAGAAAATGTAAAGTCATACCAGGCCAAAATTCGCACTTTTTTAAAACTTTAAAAATCTGTAAAAAATTAACTGATAAAGAAAAAAATTCAAAACTTTTTTTTTAAAATTAACTGAAGTTGTACTTCATATATATAAAAAAATTTTAAAAAATCTGAAGACGTCAGGGAAAAAAAATATTCATTTTTGGATCACTTGACATGGAATGACCCTATAGAAGTTGGCTGCTCACCTCCCCCTTTTCAGAGCAGTTCTTCTAATCACTACTTACTTGAACCATATGTTTGTTCTAAAGCCCTGCTGTCCATATGCACAAAGTTACAGTCATAACCATACAAAATTCATAACAGGCTCTGACAGACTATTAATATGTCAAAGTAGCAGTGGGACAAAGATACTGAACCAGAACTGTGTCTCAAGGATGTGTGTCCCCCAGCAAAAAGTAAAAGAAAGAGTGGAGAACTGTGTGCCCCTCAAAATACAACTTAAAAATAACCTTTTAAATACTTATATGTGGTTCTCCATCTCTGAGTGTACCAGCAACCGATCTGTTACATATATGTCTGGAAGGGGTTAAGTCCCAGTGTTGTACAAAAATTTTAGTCATTTACATCAACCATGTTGGAGGTTATGTATACATATGGGGCAACTTTTAGAGCCTGCATTTTTATCATAGGCACACTGCAGTTGAATTACCAATTGCGGAGCAATAGCCAAAATGTCTTCCAGTTGAGCAAGAAAAACATGACCGATGGCAGACCTCACAGGGTTAACGTCACCAGAGATTACCGAACGCTTTACTACCAGGTAATGTGAAGCATGGAACCTCTTCCTGGTCATAAGGTGACAGATTTGTTGATGTTTTTTTTATGGTAGAATATAATTTATCTTATGTATTATCTTATGTTGGACAGTGACCAGTAAGGCCGGCTTCACACTGTGGCGTGATCCGATCCAGGGCTGTCCGGGATGACCCAGACAGCCGCGGACCGGATCAGCACACAGGACTGGGGGTTAATATTCCCCCTGGTCCGGTGTGCAGCGCACGCAGCTGCAGCCGCTGACAGGTCAAAACTGCCGCGCCCGCGGTCCTGACTTATCAGCAGCGGGAACTGCGTGCATATTAGCCCCCCAGCCTGTGTGCCGATCCGGTCCGCAGCTGACTGGGTCATCCCGGACCGCCCCGGACCGAATCACGCCGCAGTGTTAAGCCGGCCTAAGTATTCAGTCTGTAGTGTCTAAATAGTTAGAAAAGAAAGTGGCCTTCAATCACCTAATCTGTCCCACCTGGACTGTATTGCAGTGTATTGTATTAGCAATCACATATTGAAGATTGAAATTACCTTGTAGAAGTAAACAATAACATTAATAATTGAATTAAAAATTGCATAAGGCCCCATTCACACACTGCTTTTTTTGCAGTGTATTTTTATGCACAAGCTCATAAAAAGCCAAGAGTGGAACAATCAAAACCGGGAGTGGCACACTCAGAGGACAGGTCTAATAGAAACAAGTGCTCCACTTATATGTTTAATCACCTGGTTTGTGATGAGCTTGTGCTTAAAAATACGCAGCAAAAAAAAGCAGTGTGTGAATGGGGCCTAAAAGTATTAAAAGGAAATCTCAAAGTATATACCATAAGTTTAAAATACCCTCAGTTATATTTGTTAAACAAAATGTGTCTCCATATATGACAACTAGAGATGAGCGATCATGCTCGCCAATAATCGGTGCTCGCCTGAGCATCACAGTACTCGGCGAGATGCTCGGGTCCAGCTCCCTGCATGTTGGCGCTCTTTAAAGAGCCAGCCCACATGCAGGGATTGGCTGCCGCACACTGTAATGCCACAGCCATGTTAGTTATGGCATTACAGTGATTGGCTGACCACACAGCGTCATCAGGTCTATATAAGACCTGACTGTGCTGTGCCCGTCACTGCTCCACATTGTTAGCTAGTGTAGGGAGAGGTGCTGATGAGTGAGGGACAGATTTTGGGTCTTTTAGGTAGTGTGGGTGCTGGGATGCAAAATCCATCAAAACAACAGTCTTTTTGAGGACTAATCTAGCTGTATACATGCAGGCAGGGTATAAAGCACTCTTCGGTGTACCACAAGAGGCTTTATACCAGTCAGCACATCTGGAGCTGGTGTACAGGCTTCTAATATCTATCCATTTAAACAGCAGTTCTTCTAAGGATTAATTTAGCTGTATATAGGCAGGAGGGGTATATAGCACACTTAAGTGTACCACAAGATGCTGTATACCAGTCAGCACATCTGGGGCTGGTGTACAGGCTTCTAATATCTATTTAGCCATCCAAACAACAGTCCTTAATTTAGCTGTATCCAGGCAGGGTATACAGCACACTTTTAAAACCCATATAGCACACCGTTTAAAATGCGCAAGGCTGGTGGTAAGGGACGAGGAACTGGACATGATGGTGCATGTAGAGGCCGAGGCCGTGGGCAAGCTAGAATTGTGCCACAACAAACACCCACATCTTCTCGCCCGACCTTCCTGTCCCAATTCCTAGGGGACTGCAGCACACCACTATTAAACCCAGAGCAGTGTCATCAGGTTGTTAGTTGGATAGCGGATAAGGCTTCCAGTCTATTTGTCACCACCACAACCACCCTGTCTTCCACACGGTCAAGTCTCAGTAGATGTGAGTCTTGACCGCATATTCCTCACCCTGATCCTTCTTCCTCCCACCATGCCGAGTACCCGGATAAAAATGATCCCACACTTGGACACTCTGAAGAGCTGTTCACTTTTCAATTCATAGATTCGAGCCTCTCGCCCGCTCCACTTGAAGTGGGATATGAGGAGATCGTATGTAGCGATGCCCAAATATTTGAGCAGCCACGATCACACGAAGGCGAGGGTGAGAAAGTGTCACAAGAGGTGGACGATGATGAGACACAATTGCCAGAAAGTCAGTTGGAGAACCAGGGTGCGGAAGTGGAAGATGATGTGGTGCATGATCTAGTAACTGACCCAACCTGGCCGAAGGACATGCAGAGCGAGGACAGCTGTGCACAGGGGGACGGAGGCATAGCACCACAACAAGGAGGAAGAAGAAGTTTGGTGGCTGCAGACAGAAGGCAGGCAACCGTTCCCCGTAACACCAACACAACGGAAATTGCTGACTCACCGTGGCCGGGACTCCGGTTTAGACAGGCGATGCTTCCTTCCTCCTTGTCACGGGTGGACCGCGCCTGCTGGTAGTGGGGCCCGGTGTAGTGCAGATCAAAAGTAAAGACGTCTTGGTGGAACAGATTAAAGGGGTTTTTAATTTATTCGTGACGCCACCTATGAGTAGATTCGGTAAGGACTACCGACGCTGCGGAGCCCCGGGGGATGGATAGCAGCAAGATGATACGCTCCCCACAGGCTGAGCGGTGATCCCCGGAGGCTGGAGCTGCTCAAGATGTTGTGCGGCAGCTGCGGTTACCTGTTAGTGCGGACGGACAGTTCATAAGGAAACACGGACACAGAAAGTCTCTGCAACGGGTCTTTACTGTAACCAGCAGGCTGTACATGGTATACAGTGGTTGAGTAGTAGACCAGGTGGACTCAGCAGTGATGGTGTCCCTTAGAGATCCGCAGTGTTCCTCCTTTCTACCTATTTGGTTGCCAGTGTCGCCCAGGAATACCAGGTCGGGTACGGGGAGGCTGCTTCAATGCCCTATCCATGATGTACGTTCTGGATGTTTTGGGGAGCCTTGGATCCCTCAGTGGGTACACCGCTGGTTAGACGACTGGAAACTGGCTGGTGGTGGGGTGCTCCTTTGAAGCTGCTCCTCCACTCTTCTGGTTCGCGTGGCAGAGGTGAACTGCTGCCAGCTTCGGTACCAGTGAACCGGCTGTGAGTTGTGGGCACGGGAGGCTTTTGGGAACCCGTGTAGATAATGCCCAATCCCGGTGGTTAAGGCCTCAGGTGCTGACACCCGACCGGTGACGGCCCAGGGGCCCGCACGGGGTGCGGAGCCCCCGCTCCTCTCCAAGTTCTAGACTATTCTCCTTCTGTCTAGATTATTGTGTGTTCTACTACACTACCCTAACACTCCACCCCCAGGACCTATGATTGGTCCCCTGTTCTAGGTGTTGCATGTTGGGTTGGATCTCTATGTTAACCGGATCATTCCTGAGTCAGAGGATATTGCGGCTGCATTTGTGGCTGCAATACCCTCTTGTGACGCACTCGTTGCGGGGCGCCACACTCCCCCTTGGTTGAATACGCTTGTCCCCAAGCGTCACACTACTCACATTACAGAGATTTTTATATTTTATATTTTACAACAGGTAATACACTTTTATTAATGACAAGTCATTATATGCATAAAAGTGAAAAGGTTAAATAAACAGGTTAACACATTGCGCGGACCCGGCGGGCGGTCGGCTGTCCTTAGAATAAAAGTTCAGGCTGTAGCCGCCAAGTCGCGGTGTTACGGTGCAAACAGGAAGAAGTCTCTTTAGTAGCAAAGTTCAAACAACAACAGTCACTTATGGAGGGCAGTGTTCCGGACCCGTATAGCGAACCACCCATCACGGCATATATGTTGCTCATAGGTTACTATGTCCCCTCTATACAAGTCTCGGCTTGGATGACCTCGCGGTAGGTGCGATTCCACATCACGGCGCCCCACAAATACTTCAGTACTCACACCCTCCTCCTTACAAATCCCCACCCGGTGGACAAGTTAAATGTGCTTACCCACCCGGTTTTACGGAATTGTTCAGGTAGTGGAGATTGGCGGCGGGCCTCGGCGCGAGCCTGCATGTTGGCTTGCAGTCGAGTGTGCCACTCGTCTCTCCGGATACGACGTACCTCTTCGTCGGAGTGATGCGGCGTGTGGATACAGTCACTACGGCGTGCTGGTTGTTGAACTGCTCGAGCTTGGTGGGCAGTCTGGAGTGGAGCCCGGTTTAACGGAACCGGAGAAGATGCTGTTGCGGCGGCACCCGACCAGTGCACCCGAGCTGATCGCCCGGCAGAAGGGTTCCTTGTGTCTCCCCAGGCGAACCCGGTGTAGAGATCCTCAGCTGGACTGTAGGTCTCCTCGTCATCCTCCTCGACCTCTCCTTCGATGACTACGTCGGGCTGCTCGGCTGACGAAGACGATGGGATGGAATCCTCTGGATCGGTGGGTGGCTGTGCTGCAAAGTTCTCCTCGGGGTCGTTGTGCAGGACTTCCAGGCTGCCTGCCTCTTCTTCTGTAGCAGCGGGAAGTGGTGTTTCAATCCCGGTCACCAGGTAGGCCTCTGTATTTGCAGAGGAGGCCTCCGGTTCAGGGGAGAAACAGGCGACAGTCTCAGTAGTGTGGAAACTAGTCGCGGGTTCCGCAGGTGGAACCAGGTGGATGTCAGCTTCTTCGTGGGAGCATATTGGAAGCTCCGGCTCTGGAACGGGGTCGGCTGCGGTTTCATCCGCTGGAACGGGTCGAGCCGTGGTCCTCACGGGAATGATACAGTCTATTGGCTCCAGTGACGAAGCAGGACAGGTGGTGGGCGACGGTGAGGCTGTTGAAAAGCTGGCGATGTCGTCTGGGCTTGGAGAAGCTGTACCCGGTCGGCTCTGCTGCATCGCATGATGGAGTCTTCTGCCTAGGGTCGCGCTCCAGCTGCGAATCGTCCATTCCACTGTCTCAAGTAGTCGCACCCGGAGGTCTTGTAGAGCCTCTAGCCAGAAGTCGGGGCTGCCATCTATGGTAAGGGCAGGATCCGGACCCGGTTGGCCTATGGCTGCTCTGGCCTCCGCCTCGACCTCCCGCATTAGGTCTTGGAGTCTTGTGCTGGCCATTCTCTTCTTGGAGGGAAACCACACCCGTTCAACCGGTAAACGTTCTGGTAGAGCTGGTGAAGAAGTCTGTCTGACACTCCCATTTCCTCTGGGCTTTTGTAGTCCAATCGTGGGAAAAGTCTTTGGGGTCCGCCCCCATGGTTGATTCGAGCAATCAGGGCGGACAAAGAGTTTGGAGCCTTTTGTCTTTAGCCCTCCCACGATGAGGGGGGGTTGACTCACTCCTGGGCTTACACGTGGCGGCTTCTTGTGGCGGGAACGCCATCTTGGGCGCCATCTTGGCCCAATGATGAAAAGGCGGGAAAGTTCTTTTAGGGACGAACAAAGTCCAAATGGTAGACAATAAAGTCCATTTTAAGCACAATATACCCGTTGGGTAACGGGCCTGCTCGTATCCTGTTCGTGACACCATTTTCTGACTCACCATGGCCGGGACTCCGGTTTAGACAGGCGATGCTTCCTTCCTCCTTGTCACGGGTGGACCGCGCCTGCCGGTAGTGGGGCCCGGTGTAGTGCAGATCAAAAGTGAAGACGTCTTGGTGGAACAGATTAAAGGGGTTTTTAATTTATTCGTGACGCCACCTATGAGTAGATTCGGTAAGGACTACCGACGCTGCGGAGCCCCCGGGGGATGGATAGCAGCAAGATGTTACGCTCCCCACAGGCTGAGCGGTGATCCCCGGAGGCTGGAGCTGCTCAAGATGTTGTGCGGCAGCTGCGGTTACCTGTTAGTGCGGACGGACAGTTCATAAGGAAGCACGGACACAGAAAGTCTCTGCAACGGGTCTTTACTGTAACCAGCAGGCTGTACATGGTATACAGTGGTTGAGTAGTAGACCAGGTGGACTCAGCAGTGATGGTGTCCCTTAGAGATCCGCAGTGTTCCTCCTTTCTACCTATTTGGTTGCCAGTGTCGCCCAGGAATACCAGGTCGGGTACGGGGAGGCTGCTTCAATGCCCTATCCATGATGTACGTTCTGGATGTTTTGGGGAGCCTTGGATCCCTCAGTGGGTACACCGCTGGTTAGACGACTGGAAACTGGCTGGTGGTGGGGTGCTCCTTTGAAGCTGCTCCTCCACTCTTCTGGTTCGCGTGGCAGAGGTGAACTGCTGCCAGCTTCGGTACCAGTGAACCGGCTGTGAGTTGTGGGCACGGGAGTCTTTTGGGAACCGTGTAGATAATGCCCAATCCCGGTGGTTAAGGCCTCAGGTGCTGACACCTGACCGGTGACGGCCCAGGGGCCCGCACGGGGTGCGGAGCCCCCGCTCCTCTCCAAGTTCTAGACT